>OU898282.1:83478675-84078675 GCA_918026665.1 Diabrotica balteata | reverse complement strand
GTTTAATTAACTCAAGCGATTGAAGAGGGAGCTTGATTATCAAGGAAAATTTTCAAAAAAATCGCATGTCATCCATATAGTTTTCAAACCGCACAAACTACCGAAACCTCAGAGCATTAGTTTATTAGTTTGCTAATATATTTATATCGCGATTGTCCAAATGGTTGGAAAGGGAGCAGTAAAGATTATTTGAATATAAGCAAAAAAAAAAATGATGGAAGCATTAAAATGTTAACCGTACTTTACTGAGAAGTAGTTAACAAAAAATATGTTTTAAAACTCAACTTTAAACCGGAAGTTTTACTGCCATGGAGAAGAAAAACTGTCCGAGACGTCAACACACGAGATAACTGAACCATCACTGTGGTATTATTATACCGATATATACAGTGTGTCAATTTTATAACTTGGGCTATATCTTATAATGGGCTATATCTCACGAACAAAAGTAATGTCGAAAAATACTAAAAAACCGTTTTTAGGATATTAAGGGGGAACTAAAATAACATGAAAGAGAATTCACCCCCATCAACCCCTTAGGCCTCACACACCACAACCAAAAAGGTTTAAATTGCAAACCCCTACTTTGATACATGATTGAAAAGACTATTAAAAATGCTTTCGAATGGTATAAATATTAATTATACAGGATACAGCAATCATTGATAAACTTTGATGAGTTTTTTTTGTTAACTACAAATTTGCCAAAAATGTTAATTAAGTAAATATTCAAAGTGGGTTCCGTTGTTTTGTAAACAATAATAGAGCCTCTTTTCAAATTCTGCACGAACTTTGTCAAAATGTTCCAATTCTTTCTCGTAATTCCCCAAATGAGGCAGGTTGAGTTTTATAAACAACTGACTTGAGGTAACCCCATAGAAAAAAGTCAGGTGGCGGTAAGTCTGGTGACTTTGGTGGAGACTTAATAGGACTTCTCCTTCTCATCCATTTGTTCGGGTAATTAGTATGCAACCAGTGCCTAACTTGAGTGGCATAGTGAGGAGGTGCTCTTTCTTGTTGGAAGTGCAGCAAATCTTTGTCTAGAGCTAGGTTGCCTTGATTGTCCCTTTGGTTCTCTTATTCATCCACAATTCAAGGTTCGATGATGTTTCCAACATATTAGGATAAATGTCGCCACTTAAATTGCCTGGTATGAATAAAGGGTCGATTATAGCATCGCCTAATATTTCTGTCCAAACATTCAGATTTTCAAGATATTGAGTTGTGACCTTCTCTGAATCGATGGGGATTCGCATTATTCCATTACCGACAGTTTTATTTATTAAAATTATCATTAAACATAAAAGTACATTCACTCATCAGTGAAACAAATATTTTTTAACATTATCGGTTCAACGCAAATTGTTTCAGTGAAGAGTTCACAAAACTCAATTCGTCGGTCTAGATCATCATCGCCTAGTTCTTAAAGAATTTGTAGTTTGAAATTTGAAACGGGTAAAACTTATGTAAGTCCTGTCATTGCAGATATTTGACGTGTTATTGCAGTAGGCTCTATTGCAAAATTTCCAAGGACCTCAATTTGGGATGCTTCATTAAGTTATCTTCGGGCATCCCTTTTTTTAATTTACACTAGTCCCGTTTCTCTAAATTTTTCAACTAAATCGCGAAAGTACACGTAGCTTTTATTTTTGTCCGGATGCCTTTCATGAAATATTTAAGCTGTTTGTAAATAACACTGGTTCTGCTACAGCTAAACTACTAACTACAGCTAAATAACGGTACCGATCGTACAAATAATGAAGACTAATGACATTTAAAATTTTCAAATAAACCAAAAATTATTGAATCTGACAGAACACAAAACACGGACTTGTTTTGCAGAAATAGCAAATTAAGTTTTTTAACAAAAAAAAAACGATGGGCATCATTAAAAATAATCATCCAGGATATAGCATTACAAATACAAAAATTACATAGTAAGTCGGCTGATATTAACAACCTGTATAATTATTAAACAATAATTATATATGGCCGTCAAAAGAATCAACAAATGTCCCATAAGCGTTATTTGCTTCTAATGTGTTAGCCCAAAGATGCATGGATATGAATTTTGATGTGCATGTTTATTACGTTGATTTTGAAAAAGCATTTGACAAAGTAAGACATGAAAAATTATTCCAAATTCGAAAGACAAAAAATATAGAACATAGGGACTTATTATATTCTACTGGAATCCAAGTGCAAATTACGGTACAATAACCCCAATTGTCAGCGGTATTGCAGTTCAATCGTCCATCCGATCAGCAGTTTCGACACATATTGCAGACAGGTCATCATCAATTAATTTTATATAAATATTGTAAATTTTTATTTTAAAGTCAGTTGTATTATATTATATAAAGTGCTCATAGTTGTACCTTTAAAAGGGCCTTTTTAAAAAGTACCTTCGGGAGTGACAACCCTTAAGTAGCACATTCAGTGGATTAGTGGGAGAGTCTCCAGAAGATCCTCGTCGTTTTCAAACGTTTACCCGCTACCGAACCAAAATTCAGGGAAAACTGCAGCTGTTTAACCAACGGATTCCGGGCAATTTGGCGCAGAAACATAATTTATAAAGTAATCTGAAAAGAAACTTAAAGAAGAAAAGAAACTTGTGCCAAAAAGGAATGCATCCAAGCATCATCCTCTACCTGTAGGCAAATTTCATCTTCATTCTAATTCTAATATCATTTCATAAGTATCATCCTTTAGAATAAGCGATTCTCTTGCAACAATTTTTGAATCTAATATAGAATCTAGTAAAAATATTTAGTTAGATTTACATTTAGTTGATAATAACCATATTTTTAAGTCCAAAAATTCGTTTGAAATATCTTCTATAATTATTACACCAGCATCCATTTCAAATAACTCTAATATGGCACCAGTTTTTTATGTGAATAAAGACCTCTCGATCGTACCAGAGTACAACGGCAATCCAAATGAACTCCACAATTTTATTGATGTTATTTCCATGCTTTTAAACCATTTCTGGGATTATGCAAATCCCAAAAATTTTCAAAATCATATGCTCACCCGAGGAATTATGAACAAAATTAAAGAAAGAGCCAGAGAAATTATTTCTGTATACGGCTGTAAAGACTGTCCGTCAATAAAATCAATGCTTGTCCAAAATTTTGCAGAACAACGTAACGAAAACTAATTAACCAGAGATTTAGTCAATCTTCGTCAAGCTAAAATCCCGCATCAATTTCATGAAAAAGTTATGAGTCTTCTAAGTACTATTTTAAATCATACTAAATTACATACAAAAAACGAGGAAGTTAAAAGAAGGTAAAAAGAATTTTTCCAACAACAAGCTCTAACCACATTTTTGGCAGGCCTAAGAATCCCTAGGATCAATAATTCGATCCATGAGACCACCAAATCTCGCTCTTACTATCCAATATATTCAGGAAGAAAAAACATTAGATATCTCCAAAACAATTCATAATTATTACTTATCATCTAATCACAAACACAGAGACCAAATTTAATTCATACACCTGCTCCTACACGATGGTAGAGTCAGGTGCCCAAGCCCCAATTGACCCAGCCATTTTTTAAGCCAAATCAAATGATTCTGCAACAACAGTCATTCAACAATAATCCAAGAGGGACATTTTAACCCCCTAGATTCCAACAAAATCAACAAATCACTCCATATGCACAAAATTCTAGTTCTAATCAACCCAATTTTTATAAATCAGTGCCATTTCAATCATATAAGCCAACACCTATGAACATATCTACATGCCAAACCGGCTTTAATAGACCCTAATCTCAAAGCAACTTCCGCTTTCAACAAACAGCCAGCCCCCAGTTCACTGTAGAAGAACTTTTTAATATCGAACAACAAGTAGAAAACAATTACGATGAAGGTATAGACAATGACACATACCCAGATTACCCTTATTATAAACAAGAAAGACAAGAATATGAGGAAAATGTAAATTTTTAAACGTTTCCAGAACAAAAAAAAGAAACGTAGTAGAATTGCATTCCTATGCTGACCAAAGAGAGCTTCCTATATTAAAATTCAAAACCCACCTCTTAAACTTCTTATTGATACAGGAGCCCCTAAATATTTCCTTAATCCTGATATAGACAATAAATTCTACAAAAATAATATTAAATATAAACCAGTTATCGTTACATCAATTTTTTAGAATCATTTACAAGATTATTGTGTAGAAATTCCAATTTTTTCCGAATTCAGCTCGGATGTTAACTTAAAATTTTTATCTTTTTAAACTCCACAAGACATTCGACGGTCTTATCGGCCTCAATAATCTTAAACTTTTAAAAGCAAATCCCGATTTTACCCAAGCTACTCTTACTACAGAGCATCATATTCTCCCTATTAATTACTATGTCACAAACAAAGCCGAAATATATACAGTCCAGCTAGAGCTTTAAACAATTACCCAAGTCAGATTGCCAGTTAAGGAAGCATCAGGTACAATCGTCATCCCAAGACAAAAAATCGAAGGTGCCATCCTAAGAGAAACTCTCACTATTGCGTGTAATTAACTTGCCTAGACCGAGCTAGTCAATAATAGCGATGAAAACATCCAAGTAGCAGTAACTGATTCCATCTAAAGTCAAGCAATAAATGTCGAAGAATATCATATATACACATCAGATATCATACCTACCGAAGACAGTAATCTAAGAGATGTCGATCCTCTTCTTAGAACCGATCACCATAATACAGAAGAAGAATCTCACCTAAGACGACTGTGCAGGAAGTTTTCAGAGATATTTCATCATCCAGATGATCCTTTAATATTTACTAACCAAATAAAGCACCATATACCAACCAAAGAAGAAGTTCCAGTTTATACCAAGTCATATCGGTATCCACACATTATAAAGAAGAAGTACGTAAACAGATCACTTCGATGCTCGATCAAGAAATCATCAGACTGAGTGAGTCACCCAGGTCATCCCCAATGTAGGTCGTTCCAAAGAAACAGAAAGGTACAGAAAGGTGAACGAGAAAACCATCGATGACCGATATCCAATTCTAAATATAACAGACATTCTGGACAAACTAGGACGCTGCCAATACTGTTTAACCTTAGATCTAGCCAGCGGATTTCATCAAAGTGAAATGGCCAAAGAAAATATTCAGAAGACTGCATTTAACGTTGAAAATGGCCAATATGAATACCTGAGAATGCCATTTGGACTTAAAAATGCACATTTTACATTCCAGAGAGTAATGGAGAACCTACTAAAAGGACTTATAGGGAAAATAAGTCTGGTCTACATGGATGACATTATTCAACCCCTCTTCAAGAACACATGGTAAATCTTAAGAAGATTTTTAAAAGATTAAGAGACACTTTTAAAAATTCCGCTTTCGATCTTGTCAAATGCAACATCCTCCTAGAAGATATAAACAGCACAGAGAGATAAAAAGAAATTATTGAGAACTACTATTAAGGGAAGACTAACCACAAAGGAATCAGCGAAACCGAAGCTCAAATAAGAAAACGCTACTACTGTGATACGAACATAGTAAGCGCCAAATATTAAATACATAGCTTTTGGTTAACCAACATCCAATTGACAGACACACACACAATCACGCGAGGCGATCAACCCTACCCCTAGGGACATGTGTATACCACTGTAAGAGTGGGATCCACATGTCCGAAAATCAAACCGGTTACACCTCACTAGTTGAGGTGGTACCTATCTGACCCCCAGGCTTTTCCTCCACCCCTCCTCAGCGTGTGACTTACGTGAGGAGGCTTATGATCTGAATGTTACGTAAGGTGTCTTGGGTAATGAGACACCTTCTGTTTTTAATGACTGTGGTTAGGCCACCTAACTGTAGGGGTAGCACACATGTCGGCTTTTCTCCCTATTTAACTTTACTGACTCTATAGAAGTTACTCTAGCTTTACTTCGGGACTCATGTCCCTAAAAAGAGCGTGTGTTCCAGACAGAGAGCCATCGGTCTAGACCGACAGCTCTCTGTCTGGAAAAGAATGTGTGTGCTCGTTCACTCAGTCGCCGATTTGACAAAATAAAAATTTTGTTCTCCTCGCCGGCTGGGTGTTCGAGAAGTGAGTCCTGGCCACCGAGCCCATGTTTGCCGCACATGACCTCGATGCTCAGAGTCCGCGTTTGATCAATATTTGATCTGCCTGAAGGGCCTGTGCCTGCTGGCTGGTATAGAGTGCCTGACGGGCCTTTTATACATTCTTATTTTGTGTTATGTAAATTTTTGTGATGTAACGGGTGTTCTTGTTTATCTTGAAGATGACATGACATTAATTAGACAGTGAGCGATTTTTGTTTTATTTAAAACTAAGTCTATCTATGCTAATACCTTAACTATGGACCTTAACTATGGAGTGTGCATTCCCAAGTAACGCTCTCACACACTCCGTGTATATGTTTTTTGTGTTTTTTGTTTTTCCTATTCTAATCTAAACCTAATCTAACCTAAGTGTGCGTGTGGTGGGGTGTACATTCCCGGGTGTATAGTGCCTGCACACACCCCGGTGTATATTGTTCTTATATACTATATTTTTTTTGGTGCTCACTGTCTAATATACTCTGTAGTCGGCTCTGTGTCTATCTCTTTCTTCATTTATCCTTCTTCTCTATATCCAATAAGTTGTTGCTTTGGCCGTTTATGTACCGTTCTAGTGTTTATGTCGTAGTTTGTCAACTCTCTTAATGTCCTGCTTGGATGATTTACGAGACCATTGAAAATGGTGTTTGCTCTTTCGTCCATTGTCCTTAGGATTCTTTTCTGTCCAGAGTCCCTGAATAAATACCTCAGTGGAACGTATTGAGGTAGGTTCAGTGCTTCTCTGATTATCCAGTTTTGTGTTGTTTGGGTTTTCTTCCTATTCGTTTGACATGTGTGTCCCCATGCGGCAGATGCATATGTTAGGGAGGGTAGTATTATACTATTAGCTACCCTCATTTTTGTCTTAAAGCGAAGTTTGCTCTTTCTGCCGATTAGCGAAGAGAGTTGACTTCTTAGTGCTTTTGCTTTGTAGACAGTTTGTTTTACGTGTTCCGTGAAAGTGAGCTTTCTGTCTAAAATGACTCCGAGGTATTTGGCCTCGTTCGTCCATTCTACAGGGGTGTTTTCTATAGTGATTTCCCTGTCTGGTCTCCTTATTCTGTGTCTGTACATAACGGCCTGTGTCTTGTCAGGATTTAGTGCAATTTTCCATTTTATGCACCATCTTTGGAACCTATTCAGAGCGCTTTGTAGGTAGCTGGCAGCTAGGTTTGGATCTCTACTGCTAGCTGCTATGGCTGTATCGTCCGTATATAGGCTAACCATAGTTCTCGGGTCTGTCGGAGTGTCAGCTGTATAGATAGTGTACAGATAAGGCGATAACACCGCTCCCTGGGGCACACCTGCTTCCAGGGTCCCTAATTCAGATAGGGTTGAACCTATTCGAACTCTGAACCTTCTGTTAGCTAGGTATGACGCAAGAAGACATGTCATCGCTTCACTATAGCCTAGGTTGCTCATTTTATAGAGCAGACCTTGATGCCATACCCTATCAAAAGCCTTACTCACGTCGAGGAACGCCGTTGCTGTGTACATCTTTTCGTTGAAACCTTTAGTGATATATTCTGTCAGCCTCAAAACTTGTAGTTCACATGAATGTTCGGTCCTAAAACCGAACTGAGCTTCTGGAATAGATCCCAAAGCTAGCGATTCTTCGTTTAGTCTATGTAATATGACTCTTTCCGCTATTTTGCTTACTGATGATAGTAAGCTAATAGGTCTGTAGTTTTGTGGAAAAGTGCCGTCCTTTCCTGGCTTTCCTATCATCATAACATGAGCTTCCTTCCATCTGTCCGGGAAGTATCTTAATTTTAGTATGCTATTAATGATGTTTGTGATGTATACTACTCCCTTTGTTGGTAGGTTCTTGAGTGCTCTGTTACCAATGTTGTCCGGTCCTGGAGCTTTTTTAGCATTTGTCGCTTTTATTAGATTTTTGACTTCTTCGGGAGATGTATGTGTTATTCCGATTCTGCCCTTTCTTCTTTTTAGCCTCCTGACTGTGTTTTCGACTTGTATAGTGAAGTCGATGTCTTCGTGTGGATGTTCGTTGTTCCTGCATGCTTTTTCAAATTCATCTTTAAGGACTTCTGCTTTGTCTTGTTCAGTGTAGACAATTCCGTTTTCTCCGTGTAGTGGTGGGATGGGTTTCTTGTCTTTTTTTAACACTTTGGATAGCTTCCAGAAGCCGGATTTATTTGGATTTAACTCCTGGATATAGGATTCCCAGCTTTCACTGTTGTGGGCTTGTAGTTGCCTTTTCACTTCTCTGTTTAGCTCGTTTGCAATCCTTTTGTCTTCTTGTGTCCTTGTTCTGTAAGCTCTTCTTCTTTTCCTGTTTTTTTCTCGAATTAATTCTCTTAATTCTGGGCTGATATCTTTGAATCTTCCTTGTTTCGTAATAATTGGTTCTTCTTTTGAGCTGGCATCGATGGCATGGATTATGACTTGTTCTAATTTTTCCACACTATTTTCCAGCTCCATTATATTATTAATAGTGGGTATCACACCGATGTTCTCGCTCACGATTCTTCTATAATTTGGCCAGCTGGTCATTTTCTTTTTTCGGGGCTCTTGTTGATTTATATCTATAGCTCCCAGGGTCAGTACGATTAAATTATGTGTTGAATCGCCTTCATTTAATGAATGTATTTCATATTGTTGACCCACGTTGTGTAGGATTGCAATGTCGAGGTGAGTTGGTTCAGCTACTCAGTTGTAGCAAGTTGGATTCACTGGTCCTACCACATAAGTGTTGTTTTTTGTTTCGAGATAGCCACAGAGCCGTCTTCCATTACCATTGGTTCTCCTGTCGTACCAATTGGGTGATCTTGCATTAAGGTCTCCAATGATGATTGTTGGTTCTTCTGAGTCCAGGATGAGATTCAGATCTTCATCAAGGATAGGCTCATTAGGTCTTACATATGCTGAGACGATTTTTAGTGTCTCGTTTCCAGCGATAAGACGAACTATCGTGGCTTCCATGGTGACTAAGCCGCCTGGAGTTGGTATATTTTGATGTTCTATTCCTTTTTTGACCATAATGGCTGTTCCTCCCGAGTTTGCTCGGTGATCCGTCCTGTAGATATCATAGCCTGGGAATTTGGTCTTCTTTCTTTCCACTAATTTGGTTTCTTGAAGTGCTATGATATCTAATTCTAGTCTTTTTGCAAATTCGTCAAGAAGATTTAATTTTGTGAACAATCCACCTGAGTTCCAAGACCCAATGCGAAGATCCTCCGACTAGTGTGCTAACATTGCTTACCAAAGCTGCTCATTGCTATCATTACCTGTGTAAGTTGCTCCATCATTGCGGAGACATGCGCCATTTTTGCGCTAAAATCGGAGTTAAAACTCGCAATTAACGCTGCTGCTTCTGTTGCAGCTGTAGAATTTTCTTCCTTGGCTGTGTTTCTGGTAGCCTGTGCATAGCTTACACCGTTATTTACTGTGTTGCTGTTGATTGGTTTGCCTCTAGGTTGTGTTTTAGGGGCAGTTTTTCTCTTTGGAGCTTTGGAGCATCCACGATAGCTTGCTGTGTGTGCACCTTCGCAGTTTGCACATTTTGGGTTCCAGTTTTCTGTGTCCATATTGCATTCACTGCTTAAGTGTTCTTGTCCACACTTCACACATTTAGCTTCACAATGGCAAGCCTTGGAGCTATGATAGTAGCCTTGACAGTTGTAACACTGCATGGTTTCCTTTGTATTTTTTATCTCATCCTCTACATGAATTTTCATGTAGCAAAGATTCGTAACATTTTTAATTCTTTTGTCATCTTCCTCGTTGATGGTGACTAAAAACATTGGAAGTGCACCCTTTCCTTCCTTCTTTGAAATCATATTTACTACCCTAGTAACTTCAATACCATGATTGCTTAACTCATTTTGTATTAATTTTGGGTCTGTGCTAGCGGCCAGCCCTCGGACTATTACCCGTTTTCGTCTGTCGCCATCTATTGGATATGCTACATACTCGACCTTGGGGGCGTGGCCCTCAAGGATTTTCAACATTCCTAGGTAATCCTCACGTGCCTTGGGTTGGATTACAATAGATCTTCCTGACCGTGCAAATTTGTTAACAGATGATATTTTTTTATCTGCGGCCTTCTGTAAGATTTTTTGATGTTCGCCTACGCTCTTGAGAATTATTGTCGGCGGCTTCGATGTAATTTTTAATGGTTTATTTTGATTAGTGTTAACATCTGTTTTATTGTTGTTTTCGATGTTTTCGGTAGCTTTGTTGGTATTAGATTTCGATTTATCGGATTTTTTTTCTTGAATATTTTTGATATTTTTTGTCATTTCTTTTTCTTTACGCTGTTGGATAATTTCAGTTTGCTTTTCGGCAACACTGATTTTCTTTACTTCTTTGGTTTTTAGTTTTTTGTTTGTATGGGTTTGCCACTCGGCAATTGCTACAGAGTTGTTTCGCCATTCGGCGTCGTTTGTGTCTATATCATCTTCATTACAAGATTCTTCATGGTTATTAGTTGTTTTCTGTTGTTTATTAATTATAGTTTCTTGTTTATTTTTTGTTTTGGTAGTTATTTTTTCTTTGCCGGAAGCGTGCTGTTGTTCTTTTCCGGTTTCTTTTGGTTCTTTTGGTGTTTTGGAGTCTTGTTTTTTGGGTTGGATCTCCGTCTTTTTCGGTTTTTCTTCTTTTGAAGTTTGGTATATCTCGTTTCTTTCTAGAATGTTCATGATTTTGTCTATTAGACGTTTATTTTCTGTATCTTTTTCTTTAATGATGTTTTGAAGGTCTTGAATTTGTGCCTTCATTTCTTCCTGGGTTTTCCGGAAGTAGCGGTGCTGCACGTCTATTATTTGATTTAATTTGGTTATAGCGACTAGCATGTCTGCTTTTTCCATATTAGATATGTCTGCTTCCTTATATTTTTTGCCTTCCTCAAGCTCAGGTTCTGAGTCGTCGTCGGAGTGTATCCTCTTCCTTCTGTGTTTTTCTTCGTCGTTGTCATACATTTCTTCGGAGATTTCGGGTAGTTCATAGCGTTGATTTTGGTTATGCGCGTGTCTAACGGCCTCGCGAAGTACGGTTATTTCATTGTCTATTTCTGAATAAGTGTCTGATAATATAGATAAATTATCGACCTGGGGGGAGGGCGACCAGGGTTGGTCGTCATCTTCTTTTTCCAATTCTGACACGTGCGTGTCAGGACTATTCTTTGGGGAGGTTAGCGACATGTTGCCTTACGGCGGTGAACAGAGTTCAAAAGATTGTAGGGTATCTTACTTAGTAGACTCTGTTTTTTTCCACCTCACTGGCCGCTGCCAGTTAGGTTTCTGGGTGTCGTCCCAGGGACCTTTCGCGGTAGTTCTCTCCCTGTGTCCACAGGGAGGGATCCTCTTGCAGTTCTCTAATCTCAGGAGAGGGGGCCGTTTCTGTCCGACTTAGCTGCAACTATCTAAGCCTTACAGTGTCATACCCTTCGCACACTGAGATCACCCGTAGTTTTCTGCAGAAAATACCGCTGCTATTGTATTCCGTGGCACGCCAATAAATGTAACGTTCCAACGGTTTACAGATAACAACAATACATCCACTCTTCTCTTTGTTTCAGTTAAACAATAGCCTACACAAACTCGGTGCTTACATTCACCGGTGAATAGGTCTATTGTTCTCAATCCACAAAGCACAACCTCACTTGTCGACGTCCGACTGCCGACGCCAATTGACAGAGTGGACAGCTACACATATCTTGTTACCAACAATAACAGCCAATGGGATCACTCCAGTGAAATAAAACAACGCCTAAGCAAAGCGAGATCAGCATTCATAATGATGAAGTCTCTTTTCAGAAGTAACGATTTACCACTTGCTACCAAAATCTCTCTCATAAGATGCTATGTATTTTTTACGTTATTTTACGAAGTAGAGGCCTAGACACTTTCCGAAACTTTTTTAAGAAAACTCAAGGCATTCAAGATGTGGTGTTACAGACGTATTTTAAGAATTTCATGGGTGGATCGTGTGACTAATGTTGATTTCCTACGTAGAATAGGCAAGAAATGCGAGATTATTAACATCATCCAAGAGCGCAAACTAAAATATCTTGACCATGTTATGAGGAATAAACAGAAGGACCAGGGAGAAGAAGAATGTCTTGGCTTCAAAACCTGAGAAAGTGGTTTAATACATCGACAACCCGACTTTTCAGAATAGCAGCAAGCAAAGTTAGGATAGCCATGTTGATCGCCAACATCCGGAACGGATAGGCACCATAAGAAGAAGAAGAAGTGATACGTACCAAGCTAACAAGTATGACAGAAATCCAATTAAGCCGAAATTTATGGTAGCACCAACTTAAACGAAACCATTAGAAATTATTCATATGGACACATTCCAAGCTAATGGACAAAAATTTTCGAAATATAGCCAAGCATATTCTATAGAAGGATCCAACGCAATAAATGTCCTTAATGCCTTCATGCTCTTTATAACCCACATGGACTGTCACACATGATAATCGCAGATAGCGGAACCGAATTCAAGAACGGCCTTGTTCAGGAATTTGTCGATACACACAAAATTTCGATTCACTACACAACACCAGACAATCCACAATTGAACAGAATGATAGAACGTTTTCACTCTACAATTTTGTAACATCTACGAATACTTAAAGGAAAAAGAAAGACTCTAAGTATTAAAGAACATATGCTATATGCTATTTTAGGATAGAATAATTTTATTCATTCATCAACTACACAAAAGCTAATCGAAGTTCTCAGTGGTCATATCGATCAAAAAATCGAAATAAAAAGCTACAAGAAACCAAATAGAAAAATATTGAGAAAATAAATAAAAAAAAACAAACACCAATAACTTATAAACCCGGCATAAAAGTTTACACTAGTAAAACAGTAAAAAGAAACAAACTTATTCCGAGATTTCCGTCCCGCATTGTGAAAAATAACAATCCCGTAACAATAGGTTTAAATTCAAAACCTGAAGGACAATCCAGGAATTCTCCCAGTTAAACTTGGACAAGCGAGGACAACGACCAGCACTCATGACTTCATCCACTATTTCCATCTAGAACTCATCGCAGAAGAGATTGAATCTATATAATCTCCTTTAAAACACTGCCATTAAATCACAGCAAGAGTGAGAATTGTTGTTTTCTATGGTTAACCTAATGGTATCCGAGAAAAAAAACTCCCAATAATTGCAATAGATCTATAACTACAACTGTACATAAAAAAGGTAATAAATCAGACCGAAAAACTATCGCCCAATAGCGCTTCTCTCCCGTTTTGTACAAATTACCTGCTAAAATATTAACCACCAGACTAACGGCATAATTTGATGATTATCAATCAAGTGAATTAGCTTGCTTTGAAAAAGGATTTAGCACCGCAGACCATGTTATAACAACAAAAATATTATTAGACAATTCTAATGGTTCTGAGGTTATTTACCAAAAAAGCATTTGATTATGCAGTGATTTAATCATTACAATAATCCAATATAAATTAGAATTGTAACGCTTCGGAGTTCTAAATGTATGATGTTCTACTAACAAGCTTTTGGTTTGTCACAAAGTTAAAGATTTGTGAAAGTTTTAGTTTTAAAAAATTATTGAAACAACCGTGTACTACTTATTAGAATATTGCAGATAACAGAATCAATGTTAATATGAATATAAACATACATAATTAAACTAATAGTGCAATATGAAAATTTATATTCTTTAAAATAACCAAAAAACAAATAAATTACAAAAATAATACAACTGTTAATCGACAACGAAAATTTAGATTTAAAAGATAAATAACAATTTGCTATAAATCGTAAAAATAGACAAGTAACCTTCATAAAGTCTTAAAGCTGTGATTATACAGTGTAGGTAAAAGTTTCTTGTCGGTATGTTAAAATTTAACAGGATGTCTAAAACAGATATAAAATAATATTTACAGCGAATCGACAAACATAACAATCATATTTCCCCTTGGTCTCCCCTCCATATTTCTCATAGACGCCCACTGCCCATTAGTGAGACAATTAGTTCCGATCAGAGATATTTTACATATCTCTGGTTCCGATCCAGCTTATACCCAAGAAACTAGAGGTGGGTCGTTGACATTTTTATCGGAACAGTTTTTTGTAAACTAGTAACTAGTTGATTGTTTACCAGTAGTTTCAAATAAGCGAGTACACCAACAAACATATTGACTAATATCGTTTATGTGTATAAGTATTGAAGTGAAGAAACTAATGAAGGACATATTTATTATAACTTGAAAAATAAATTAAACGTCTATATTGACATTTAACCTTTTCAGGACCGCACCGATTTCAAGCGGTTGTGCTCGCTGGACCGTAGCCGACGTGCTTGCGAGTTTATTCGGCTTTGGTCCACAAACGCGGTTTTAGATATTATATTTTTTAGTATTATTTTATATATGAAATATGGAGATAAATAATTTTTGAGAAGCAAATCAAAATCAAAATATAATTTTATTAATAAGAATTAAAATTATGATATATTTTTTAATATTATTTTAAGTATATTTATAGAAATAAATAATTTTTGAGAGGAAAATCAAAATCGAAATATATATTATTAATAAGAAAAAAAATATGTTATATTTTTTAGTATTATTTTAAGTATATTTATGGAAATAAATAAGTTTTGAGATGCAAATCAAAATCAATCAAATCAATATCAAAATATTCTAACAAGGTTTGAGGTCAAGTTTGCTCCAAATAAACTTGTTTTCCAGCTTTTCATTATTATATTATGTTTTCTTTTTTTTGCTAAGTGGTGGATTATCTTCCTGATTAGGTTGATTCTTCTTAGTATCTAAACCATTTTCGTCACAAAATACCTCAGCTTTGGCTAGTACTAAATTATTTTCTGCAATTTCACAATCACTTTCACTATCGTCGTTGTCCCAACCGTCAAACTGATCTTCCAGAAGCGTAAAATCTTCATCGTCAACTTTGATTTAATAAATCATATAGTTCTTGTTCCGTCAAATATTTACGAGCCATTATTAATCCAACGATAACCTCTTATATATACGATATCTACGGTAACACTAAATTACTGCACAAACAAGTTGAAACTCCTACTGCTCCTACATAAAACTAATAACAAAGGATCACGTCATAGCCATTCTCAAAATTCAATGAATAGTACTCATCCGTATTAGATTTGCGTGCTTTACTGTCATGTTCTCTGTGTATCCGCTTGAAGCGCGCCAAAACTCTGAACGTATTTCAATGAATAGTACTCATCCCTATTAGACCCGCGTGATTCACTGTCATATTCTCTGTGTCTCCGCTTGAAGCGCGCCAAAACTAGGAATGTAATTGTTGATTCCATATTTTTTTCATTGGGGCGTGGTCAACTTAATCTGACCAATAGAGGAATGTCAATAAATCAGATAGTTTTCGGTTCCTACATACGCCTCCATCAATGCGAGTTTGTACGTCTCCGGTCCGACCGGCACGAAAATTTTTTGCGAGTAAACTCGTCTTTGGTCCTGAAAGGGTTAAAAACATAAGTTTTTCCACTTTTTTTGTTAACCCTGTTCTTATTTTATTTAAAATTAAACCCGATTTTAAACAGGTGTTCACAAGAAACAGATTTTGTTAGAATACTACCATATTTTATGAATATAGTGGTGAAGTTAGCATATACATGGCGATGGTTTTTCCACCACTGTAATGGACAGTGCCAATTTCCGTTCGAATTTTTTTATATCTCTCCATACAGATGTATGTTTAGATGAGTCATGTCCAATTAATTAATCAAAAATACACCGTGGACTTAATTCATCTTTATCAGTTTCTTTTTCTTATACTGGTTGATCGTCAATAGTACAATCTTCTTTTCCTGTTTTTTTTTATAGAAGCAACCAGTTTCTTTACTATTTCTTTTGTTTTTTTACCTTCATTTTTATCAGAAAATTCTGCATTTTAAATTAATATTTGTCATTTACGAATCTACGGTTTCTCACTGGTAAGCCTAGTTGATGGTTGATTAAAAAAAACTACGTTTTGTGTAGACGTAAACAGAGGAGCAACCAACACTTTACCTTGACGAGGACGATTAGTTGATCTGAGAGACTACTACAAAACGAAAAATAACATGCGACTCTTTCAGGACAGTGGACAGTCGGGCTATCGGTTGACGTTGAAAACAAAATAACTAGGTATTCTGATTAATGATTGAGTTTCGATTTACGATTGATCTGCATTTTTGATTTCAAACTTTTATTGATAGTTCGTTAAAGGATTTATTTATTGTAAATATTCAATTAAGAATTCTTTTTTTTAGTTAAAATTATTGACCTAGAATAAAAATAATAATTTTATTTTCAAAAAATGCCTATTTGTAGGAGATGCAGCTTTTATGGTCTACTTTCTAAATATTGCAATGATTGAAACTTCTTCTGACGAATTTCTGTCCGTTTCGACTACTTCTACTACAAGTACTGACATACTGCCACCGCCACCTATGCGTCAATAGGCGAAGGATTCTTCCATTAATAAAAATATTAGTTTAGAACAAAAGAAAGAGTAGTTCAGTGATTTTTATGGTACGACGCCTGCAAGAATATTGCAATTAAATTTTAGCAAACGGTAACCTTATATCCATAGTATCTGACGTAGTACAATTACTAATATCGGATTTAGAAAAAAGATTTAGAGAAATCACCAAAAGAAGAAGAGAGAAATGCCAAAAGAGTGGCACATTGTCATTATGTACATTTATGGATTCACGATTTAAAGTGCAGGGATTTTTTGATAAAAATTAAGCTAAAAACAAAAGAAAGAGGTAAGAAGCTCGATACTTCTATAATTAAAGAACAAGAAATATATTAAGATAGAAAAATTAAACAAGGCAACTACTAAAAAAACACTACACCCTATCATCGTTATTCATGAACGTATAGCGAAATATGAGATATCACATGACAGCATTATTATACAGGGTGATTGATTAGTGTGAGGAAGCTCAGTGGATCTGTTATAGTAAAAATTACAAAAAAAAAGTTATTTACAAAAATTGTAGGCAGCTTTAAACTCCATATTTTAAAATTAGTTACAATCCTACAGGGTGTTCCATAAGATGGTGGCAGACCAAATTTATGTTTTTTTAAACGAAACACCCTGTATTTTATTTTAAATTTGAAATATGCTTCACTTCCACATTACAACAATGTAAAGTTTTATTATGTTATATCGGGTATTTAAAAAGTTATAACCAATATTACCTGAAAATCGTATCAAGTTTAACTTCCTGTATAATTAAAAAGGATTGTAGGAACATTGATCTATTGCAACCATAGTTTTTTAATAATTGTTAAAAACTATAAAACATATTCATTTTCATAATATTCGTTAAATCAAATACAGGGTAAGTCAAAATGCAAGTACATTATTTTCTTGGTCATTTTAAATAGAACACCCTGTATTTTATATCACTATAGAAAAGAACTAATATCGTACTTCATATTTTATGAAGTACGCCCTATACCTAAAGTTATTAGTTTTAAAGATATTTTTATTTTTCCATCAAAGTATTAATTTGGTAGATATTTTAACGTTTACCAATAATTATTGTGATTTGGCAATGATTGATTTGTCAGAAACTGACAGTTTGACATTAATATTTATTAATTCAGTATTGGGGTACACCGTAAATTAGCAACAATTATTATTTAGTAATTCAGTAATTGATTCAATTTAAATTAGCAATAATGAATTTTACTACTGATGAGTTGGTAGATATGATCTGGATATTGGGGGAATGCAATAAAAATTCATTACTATCAGCTAGAATTTATCCATAACGGTTTCCAGATAGGCGACAACCTAGACAAGACACATTTAAAAAATTGAAAGATCGATTTAACCGCACTGGTTCAGTGAATTATGAAAAACATGAACGAACAAAAACTAGTGTGACAGAGGAAAACGAAATGAGTGTGTTGATGGCGGTTACAGAAAACCCACACACAAGCATAAGGACTATTTCCAATAAACAAGAACTTAGTTACTACTCTGTTCAAAACATTCTACCTAAAAACAAGATGCACCCTTATCATATTCAAAAGCACCAAGAATTAATTAATGATGATTTTCAGAAACGAATAGTATTTTGTGAATGGGCCTTAGAAAAAATTAATGAGCAGAGAGATTTTTTTGATTATGTACTATTTGTTGATGAAGCTACATTCCATCGAACGGTTCTTTTAATAGGCATAACTTTCACTACTACTCAACAAGTAATCCATACCACATAGTAACACATAGTCAAACAAGATGGTCTCTAAATGTGTGGGGAGGTATCGTCGGTAACCATGTAGTAGGACCATATTTTTTTGAAGATAATTTAAATGGTGAGATTTATTTAGATTTTATCGTAAATCAGTTACCGATATTATTAGAAGAGGTTCCACTTAATATACGTAAAAAAATGTGGTTTCTACATGACGGTGCTCCTGCGCACCACAACGAATTAGTACGTGGTGAGCTTAATAATCAGTTTGGGGAAAGATGGATCGGAAGGGATGGACCGGTAAGGTGGCCCCCAAGGTCACCAGAATTCAATAAAATGGACTCATTTTTTTGGGGTTACGTTAAGAACGAAGTATATAAAATACCCCCAACAACAAGGGATGATATGAAAAATAGAATCCGAATTGCATTTCAAAATATTTCTTTACAAATGCTTAGTAATGTAACCAAATCTTTCAATGACCGTTTTCAAGCATGCATAGATGTTTTGGGAGGTCATTTTGAACACCTTACTTAAGTAAGATAAGTTAAACTTACTGTTGTTTTTAATTTTTCTATGTGTTGTTATATTTTTTTTTATTTTCCGTCGGTTATTTTTTATAAATTTTATGTTAAATAAATTGTTTTCTTTTCTGTGTCGTTATTTCGTTACTAAATTATTAAACAATAATGTCAAACTGTCAGTTTTTGACAAATCAATCATAACTAACTCACAATAATCATATTGTGAGTTGGTAAACGTTAAAATATCTACCAAATTAATACTTTGATGGAAAAACAATAATATCTAGAGAACTGATAACTTTAGGTATAGGGAGTACTTTATAAAATTTGAAGTACGGTATTATTACTTTTTGATAGTGATATAAAATACAGGGTGTTCTATTTAAAATTACCGAGAAAATAATGTATTTGCATTTTAACTTACCCTGTATTTGATTTAACGAATATTATGGAAACAAAATGTTTTATAATTTTTAACAATTATTTAAAAACTATGGTTGCAATAGATCAATGTTCCTATACTCCTTTTTAATTGCACAGGGAGTTAAACTTGATACGATTTTCAGGTAATATTGGTTATAACTTTTTAGATAACCGGTATAACAAAATAAAACTTTACATTGTTGTGATGTGGAAATGAAGCCAATTTTTAATTTAAAATAAAATACAGGGTATTCCATTTAAAAAAACATAAGTTTGGTCTGACACCATCTTATGGAACACCCTGTAAGATTGTAACTAATTTTAAAATGTGGAGTTTAAAGCTGCCTACAATTTTTGTTAATAACTTTTTTTAGTAATTTTTACTATAACAGATCTACTGAGCTTCCTCACACTAATCAATCACCCTGTATGGGGTAGAGTACTTTAAGAGTGCGCGGTTAATAAGATTGCGCACTCCTCGATTATATTTGGAGTGCGTCGTTGACAGGAACAAAGTTTTAGTTTTTAGTTTGTACCGATTAACCGAAGTGTTTGTATGTGAGTATTTTAGGCAAATAAACACCGATAATAACGTTATTAGGTAACTTTAATTAGTTTTACCTATTTTCTGATATTTCCTATTATTATATTTTGAAATTTTTGATATTGTACACAACTGTAGTTTATAAGAATTTCGTGGTAATATTTTACCATACCTGCAATAAACTTTGAATAATCCTATGTATTATACCATTGTTTACAATTTTGCACCAAGATGGTGGCAGCACTAGCATTTGTTAAAACATTCTCGTTATCTAAGACTGCGCAGTCATTATTATTGTAAGAGTACGCGCGCACTCTTATAAACCACCGTTTTTTTTATAACGGATTAACCGTTTTTTTTTGTGTTTAAGCCTGTCTAACAGAAAACGAACTCAGCATGCTTTATGCTCACCGGTGGTTATGGAGGCAACAAGGAAAAGGGTTGACAATGGAGTAAGTAAGAGAAGCGAGGCAAAATATATA
The DNA here is from genome assembly GCA_918026665.1 of Diabrotica balteata. Taxonomy (NCBI): domain Eukaryota; kingdom Metazoa; phylum Arthropoda; class Insecta; order Coleoptera; family Chrysomelidae; genus Diabrotica; species Diabrotica balteata. The sequence continues at coordinate 84,058,391 of OU898282.1, read as the reverse complement.
GTAATGGCGGAAGGTACGTTAAGAAAAAGGCTAAAAAAAACAACTTTATCAAAAGATCTGGCAAGATACGACATTACTTTAACAGCAGAAATAAAAAAGAGTTTTGCATCTGTATAAAAATAATATACAACATGTCTTTTTGGGTAAACTTTTACAGCTCCAAGAAGTCTAGCGGTTTAGTTCGCTGAAATAAATAAATAAGAACATTGTTTTAATACAACTTTAAAAATGGCAGGCATGTGCTGGCTACGTGCATTTTTGAAGCGACACAAAGATATTAGTTTGAGGCAACTCACGGCTACTAGCATCGCCTGGGCTATTGGGTTTAACGAACCACAGTGAAAGCAGTTTTATAAAAAGTTAATGAATACATATAAATTTCCACGCCCCATGCAATTTAAAATATGAATGAATCGAGATTTTCCACTGTCCCAAACAGGCCTACTAAAGTTTTCACTACAAAAAAAGGTATAAAAAGGTAAAAAAAATATCTAGCGCAGAACGGAGAAATAATGTTACTGTTGTATGCACAATGAGTCCTAGTGGACCATTTCCTTCCTCATTTATATATTCACGTAAAAAAATAAAGACAGTACTTTTGGATAAAACTTTACCATCATCAATTAAAATGGTATCCTACAGTAGTTTCATGTATCAGGACCTGTTTGTTGGTTATGCTACACATTTTAGAGATCACGCTAAGCGGACAAAGGAACAACCAGTCCTACTGATAATTGACTTTTTTGGACCATATAACATTATCGCATTAACACTTTCTCCTCATAGTAGTCACTGGTCACCCTATGCAGCCACTTGACAGATTTTTTTTAGCCCACTAAAAAAGTTTTATTCCAACGAATATAATAATGGCAGGTAATTACGGTTTAACAAATTGCTTCCATATTTGCTCCTTTATACTTTAAAGCTGCTACTATCACGAATGCAATTGAAAGTTTCAAAGCCCCGGGGATATGTCTCTTTAATAAAGACATATTTACTGACGCCGACTTCATAGCCACTTTTGTCACACAACAAGAAGATCCTGCAACTACCGAACTAGAAGCGTTTAACGTACAATCGGGAGTCACTAAAAACTCTACGTCTGAAATTGATATTTAATCACATTAAATGTCTGAATCAGCCTCTGAAAATAATCTCAATGTTCTTGATAAATAGTTAAGAACTATTGTCTTTGAGTATTCCACTACTAAGGAAAATATTCATGTTAATGAAAGAGATGCCATAATCAGCGAAATACCTACATCTGAATTCGATTGTACAATTGTACAATTGTGATTGTACGATTGTACAAAAACAATACCCCTTAGCTTACAGATCTGGTTTCCAAAAATTTGCAATAACTTTGGAAGAAAAAGTTGATATAGCTCCAGAAACAAAATATTTAATTTATCAAACACTCTTGAAACATCATTAAGTTATATTAAATTAACAACCATTTCATTGTTACTTAAATCAATTGTGGTTAGATCCAGAAATAGCACAAGCAAAAAGTCAGAAATTATCACCAGCTATCCATATAAGGACCAACTAGTTAAAGAAAATTACAAAAAAAGCCACCATACAAACTCAAACTAGATATTAGCTATAACCTATCACCACCGCAAGCGCTTCTGAGAGAAAGTTTAAAAAGGAAATCAGGGACCGACAAAGAAGATAAAGAAAAAATTAAAAAGCTGTTTTCACAAAGCGAAAAACAACGCTTCATAAGAATATTTGTAGCTGTCCAGGGTGCAATGATACATTTAAAGAACCTATCACAGAAGACTGGATTAACTTTATATCATATGCTGAATGGTGGCATGAAAAGTGCAGTGCCCACGCAAGTTTTGGATCTTATAAAAATGTGACCTCATCATCATTATCATCAATGGTTCTACAGCCCTATGAAAGAGCCTCGACTTTCCCAAGTCTATTACGCCAGGCAGTCCTATCCATTGCCAACCGTTGCCAGTTTGCTGCGCCTATCTTTCTACCATCCTCATCTACACCATCCTTCCATCTGAGTTTTGGCCTACCCCTTTTTCTGCTTCCCACGGGTTGTGACATAAGGATTCTTTTAGGAGGGTAGTTCTGCTGTGATCTTGCTAGATATCCTGCCCATCTTAATCTTCCTATTCTTATAAGAGATACTCTGTCTTTACCACCAAATATTTGTTTATATCTGTGGTATACCTCGTAGTTGTATCTCCTCCTCCAAACACCATTTTCACAGATGCCACCAAATATTCCTCTCAGGATCCTTTGTTCAAATATAAGCAAAAGGTCTTCGTCTGCCTTGGAGATGGTCCATGTATCCGATCCATATGTCAACACTGGCTGTATAAGGGTTTTGTATATAGTTATTTTTGTTTTTTGGTTTCTACTTCTCATATGTCTACTCGGTCCAAAATAGCATCTGTTTGCCATTACTATCCTTCGCTTGATTTCTTCCGTTATGGCGTTCTCTTTGGTGATCAGGGAGCCTAAGTATGTGAATTTGTCAACCACTTCAAAGGTAGAGTTATCAACCGTGAATTGGTGACCGATGTTCCTGGCTCTATTGTTGGGTGTTGATGCCATCATCTTAGTTTTCTCCTCATTTACTTGCAGGCCCATAGATTTTGAGGCATTTGAGAAGGTAGTATACATTTCTTCTAGATAAAAATGTGACCTATGTTCATAAAATTACGTGCGCAATCTTACAATCCTAAATGCATACTTTTAAAAAGCGGCTTTATAAGAATGCGCAAAAGCACTTTTATCAGTCTGACTTTTTCTATTAAAGTTATAATGTCCATTTCAAAAATTATAATTGATTTTGTTGTTTATTTATCAACAGGCTTAAATAAAAATAAATATACTCTCGGTTGATATAAGGTTGATATATACGGTTGATAAAAGAGAATGATTATATTCTTGAACATTTGGTTCGTTAGACAATGCATTTCACATAAAGTCACTCCTACTTTTGCTAAGATCAAAACATCAAAAAATGTACCTAATAACGAAAAACAGCTTTTGGAGATAAAGATCCTAAAAAGAGAACTTAAGAAGCATTAATGCATGTCAATCTTAAAATTACTTATGATCAAATTTTGCAACAATATCCTTGGTTTCTTGTCAACGACTTCTTTAACAACATAGAAGATGAGGCCTTCCGGTTACAATGCATCAAGAAAATAAGTCTTACCAACAAATTAAACCGTTTGATTTTGCAAAAACACCAGAGAAACACCTCAACACTTATGCATAAGTTGTCATGTCACCAATTTCATCCTAGAGTTTTAAATCTATGTAACACTAACTTTTCAGAGGATGAATTGTACTTTTTAGGATTAGGCCTTAATTTTTTTTGTCAGAATTTTAGGTTAAATGACGCAGTGGTGGGAGGATTTGCAGTAGAGCTGGATACTCTAATAGAAGGTACCTATGACTAACAATGCTGATATTAAACAATATTTGAGAAACTCTTGTATTAGCTTATGTCAACAACAACAATGTAAGTCCAAACGCAATTTTTATAGAAATGACCATATTTTTAAAAAACAAAAGCATTTGCTAAAATCAATTAAACAAAAAATTGATAGAGATTCTCTTGTACTCAGCAAGGCTGATAAGGGAAATTGTGTTGTAATCTTAGTACAAATTCAATACATAGAGAAAGAAGAATCTTTTCTTTCAGATAACAGTTTTGTAGTTTTGGAAAAAAATACACTTAACACCTTTATTAATAAAACAAAAGCAATGGTTAAATTGTTTAATGACACTATTACTAAATACAACAACAGAAAAATAACTGTATCTAATCCTATAATACCTAGGTTATATGGACTTCCTAAAATCCATAAACACAATTGTTCCATAAGGCCAGTAGTAGGTTTTTGTAACACTCGAGTTTCTATTCTATCAGAGTTTACTTACAACACAATTCAGTCTATCACTAATTTTAAACCTAAGTTCTCCATTAAAAATTCTTTAGATCTAATTAAGATAAAGGAGGGTTTTTATTTAGTTCCTTTTGATGTTTCCAATTTGTTTACGTCTGTACCAAGAGATAAAACATTACGTTTTAATACACAACCTTCTGGTCTCACAACCAATTTATAACATTTTATTCTTATAGGATAGGCCGCAATTGATGAAGTAAGTCCAAAACATTAATCACATAAAAACTTTTATCAACCATCAACTTCGAGTTTTTATCAGAGATAATCAATTTCTTTAGTTAAAAAAACGATTCTTGGCTTATTTCAGATGCCCCTGAAGATGCTCTAGAGAGCGAAAGTACTTGGGCAAGATTAAATTAATTAAACTGTGCTCGATATTTGCCTTTTTTGATAAAAAAAATATATACTTTCAACGCAATTGGTTTGGATTTTATACTTAATTAAACCTTAAGTGCGCATTCTTAAAGCACTCTACACTTATGTAATTTTTTGCTTATTATTTTTGCCTGTCTGTATGTCCTTATTTGAGCGGGTGATGCGTTAAATAAATGAGGAGGGGATACCGATTATACTAAATTAGAAAAGACAAAAAAGGCGACTACTAAACGCACACTGTACCCTATCTTCGTTATTAATAACCGTATAGCGACCTATGAGATATCTCATGACAGCATCATTATATAATAATTTGCTTATTATGTCTGCATGTCTGAATGTCGGTAACGAAAACCTTAGCACCTGCATTTGTATCTCTATTGTTATGTATAAAAAAAGATTTACTGTAAAACAAATTTTCCTTTATTTACTAAAAGAAGGCCTCTGGCTGAGTACAAAATAAACAACATCAAATCCTAACAAGCGGCATAGCAAATGAAACGGGAGGAAAAAACGAGAATTTTAAGATAAAAAAAATCAGTTTTTAGTTGTTACCCACCGTGGAAAACCGATGACGACTATTTGATAAAAGTCTTTTACTATGTGACGATACTATAGCTAATTTGTAGTGTACCATTTTGGGCGTCGTTAAACGTTTTATTTAGCACTCTTCGTATAGATATAGAATCAGGCTACATCTAGTACTTTATGTAACAACTTAAATTAGACTTATTAAAAAAAGTATCGCTACACGTTTAAATAACTCATTTATATTTTGTATTTAAAAATTAGTATTATCTAAGGAATAGAAAAATGACAAATCTAAGCAGAAGAAATTCTTACTAAAATTTTAAGTCGGTTCTAAATAATTTCTAATAGTGATATATACAATATAGAGGGACACATTTCAAATTGGTAAAATTCTATTATACGCTTTATAATATACTTATCCGACTTTCGATACAATCATCTGGCGGTTCATTTACAAAATCTTAATTTTATTTTGCACTGAAAATTGTGTTTAAAATAGTTTTTCACAATGTAAAAGAGATCTGTGGCTTAAAATAAAATTACCAATATTCCGTTCTGTTTAAATTGCATGAACTTTTTAAAAAGAAATAAAAATTCGTTGTCGAGATATATTGGCATTCCGCTTCGTAAACTAACAATGCGACCAAATCGATAACCTGGTAAAGCTCAGGCGCCATCAATGTATGTAAATCCGGTTTATGTAGCGGCAGATCAGTTACCGATCATATGTTTATAGTAAGACAAACTCAGATAATTTATTATTAATACCATATAATATTATTAGTCAGAGATGCGAAGATAGAAGATAGATTAAATATGACGGGAAAACAGAACGTGTTTCGGAAAAACAAAAAATAAAACACACCAATAGTTGATATAAAATTATTATTAGATAGGTTTTAATCAATATTTGTAACGAAAAATGTAAATTTAGAAAATGTAGAAACGTATATGCGCATAATAAGAGTTTAACGCGTTTAAATGCATCACAAGCTATTATTTGAGCCGTTTTGCCTTTTTTTTAAGTGTTTACTGACAAATTAATATCATCATCATTTGGCTCTATAACTCTATGTGAGTCTTGGACGCGTTTACTATTTCTCTCCATTTTTGTCGGTCCTGAGCCGCTATTTTCTATTGCTGTATTCCCATTTTGCGTAGATCACTGTTTACTATGTCCTTCCATCTCTTTCTTGGGCGGCCAACTGACCTTCTGCCATCGAACCTTTCCCAGTATGTGGCGTTCAGGAGTCTTTCGTCATAAGATCTTAGTACGTGGCCCGCCCATCTTATTCGATTTGCTTTAATGTAGCCTACTATGTTTTTATCTACATATACTATCTGGAGTTCGTCCATTGTGTCTTCTTCTTCATTTTCTTGTTGTCTGTTTCCTGCAAGGCTCATAGATAGTCCGCAGTATCTTTCTTTCCAGTACCAGTTATTTTGTCGTTTCCCGCTGGTTCAGAGTCCATGTCTCGCTTCCATACGTTATTGTGGGACGAATTGTTGCCTTGTACACTCTTATTTTTGCTAGTATTGAGAGTATTTTTAATTTAAGTACGGTCATTAATGAGTAATATGCCATGATTCCTGGAATGATCCTGGCTGCCACGTCCGTTTCATATTTATTTTCAGATGTTATGATCGCTCCCAGGTACTTGAATTTTTTGACGACTTTAAAGTTGTATTCATTGGTTGTTATGTTTTGTCTAACCCTTGGCCTTGGGTTCTTCGTAACCACCATGTACTTGGTCTTGTCCTCGTTGAACTTCAGATCAACTTCCTTGACTCCGTTTTCGAATAGGGTAAAAACTTCTTTTGTATCTCTGGTAAATTGTGCAATTGTGTCCACGTCATCCGCAAACACCAATATTATTTTTGATCCTTGGGTGGCAAATCTGTTTGTCAGTTGTGGTTGAGCTTCCTTACCGCATGTTCCAGTGCAAAATTAATTAGCAGGAAGCTAAATTAATAGGCGGACCAATAAATGTTGGGAGAACTTCATACTTTTTTATATATTATTTATAATATCGTATCTTGTTACCTATACTGATGGTATAGCAACGACTGGCACGCAACCAAAATAAAAAAAGAATAATAAATGTTGAGGATCTTTAATCTAATATATAGTATATAATGTCTTATATGATGGTATAGCAACGATTAGCATACATTTAAATAGTTTAAAAAAAACATTTATGAAGTTAAGCAAGGGGGATCCAAGAGAAAAAGATCCAATAAACCAAAATTTAAAAAGACAGGATACTGTATGTTTGAAAAGATAAGAATTTGTTTTGACGGATATTCTCAAGTTAAAGTTGATTTCGTGTAATCGAATGAACTATCTTACAAGTAAAGTCGTCCCAGAAACGCAACTCAACAATATTGGCAATATAATTTTAATCGTCTACTTTAAAATGTATAATGTATAACTAAATTCTCAATATAAATCAGTCAGATAAAATTAAAATCTAGGAATTAGGATCTTGGAATCACTCCCAGTTGGTCATCTTATTAAATAAAGTAATGATTGTTTCATTTTTAATAATCTTTTTACCAAGTGTGACGACAACTGCTGAGTGATCTGAATCTAAATCAGTTATATATATATATATATATATATATATATATATATATATATATATATATGTAGTTAGTGGCTATTTTTGTTTTTATGAAAATATTTCACAAATCAGGTATTTTGATTGGATTAATTGGCCAAAAGTTGATTTTCCGATTGTCAAATAAGTACACCAAACCAGAACTAGCAGCTCTATGTATTTTTTTTTTTTTTTTTCATTTTGTGGTAGTCAGTCTTTATCTTCAGATATTGTCCTTAGCGTTATAATCTCCTCCTATTAGGAATTTATTTTCGAATTATTTATTGAGTATATCTATTTTAGTGTTAAGAATAATAATAGATACTTAGTTTTCTTCTTCTTGGATCCCTAGTTTTTCGTAATGAGAGATGCTATTTTTAATAATGATCCCCTACTTTCTCCTCTTGTTGAATTAGACGTATGGATTTTGTGATAAAATTTCTTAAACTATTGTAAGCTTCAATCAGAATGATAGATGTCAAAAATCAGAGATACGTCTATTTTTGCCAGTCAATAAAAGATCAAGCCTTGTTATTTGATCTTAACATAACAGGTAGCATTTAATCTTAACATAAAGGTAGGTGTATGTTTTTATTCTTTTTATTGGTTGATCATTCACTCTCTTTTTTTTTTCAATTTGCTCTTCCTTCTTTTAGATCATCATACATTTTGTTTTCTTAATGTTCAGTGAAAGTCCATATCTCTGTTTTACTTCTCTGATTCTATTGGTTAACTCCTGGAGGGATTTATAACTGTCAGCGAATACCACCATGTCATCCGCGTATCTGATGTTATTGATACATTCTCTTTCAATTTAAATTCTGGCTTTAATACCTTCTACTGGTTGTTGAAAACTTGTCTCAGAGTATATGCTACACAGCAAGGGTGATATATCCCTGTCGGACGTTACGTTTTTTTTTTGGTATCATCGGATTCTCCTGCCTCTGCATGGATAGATCATATTTGATTTCAGTACAGATTGCTACTAATGCTTAGGTTACAGGTGTTTATTTCAATATTTTGTAATATCTTCATCAGCCTGTCGTGTTTTACTGTATCAATTGATTTATGGTAATCAATAAAGCATGCATCTTCGTCTTGTGGTACCGTCTTCAGTAAAGAAGGTTGGCTATAACCATTTCATGCATAAATATCGCAATTTACATCTATACGTTGTTGAAATAGTACTTGTATGCTAAAGAGAACCTCTCTCGTACTCACCGTATTCCGAAAACCAAGCTGTGTACAGCTGATTTTTTTTTGCATAGTCTATATATCTTTAATGTATGATTTTCAGAAATAATTTTATATCGTAATAAGTGTATAAGGTCTTTTAATTTGACCCCGTGAAATGCCTTCTTAAGGTCGATTCAGACACATCAGTCCCGTCATAGTCTCGGCGCCGAACCGGTTCTGTTTGATCACAGAACTATCAACTATTTGACAGCTGGGAAACTGTTCGTTAACTGATGAGTGTGAATGCCGGCGACATATTTGTATTAAAGAATATTTTGTATGACGGATTGTTCGGTTCGGCGCCAGGACTGTGACGAGACGTGACTGATGTGTCTGAATCGACCTTTAAGGTCCACGAAATATAGATATTCCGGTTTTGTGTATTCTAATGATTTCTCTTGCACTTGTCTAATAATAAATAAATATAGAGTCTCTGCGTGATTTTACCGACCTAAAACCTTATTGTTCTTCTGCTAGTATTATAATTTAATTAAGTTTATTTATATATGTAAATACCAACTTTGGTTGGATTTTTTGATGCTATGTTCAATAAATTAATTCCTGTGTAATTTTGCAAGTCTAAAATTTGGATTAATTTTAAGAGTTGTTTAGTCAGATCATGTACTCTATATTTTAGTAGTTCATTCGGTATTCTGTCGTTTCCTAGTAATTTTCTATTTTTTTATTTCCTTAATGCTTTCTTTACCTCTTGAAAGCAATAAGTGACAAAGTAAAAATACCGACAAGCCACGAAGCCAACATTTCAAAGGTTGTATACGACGAAAATTTTACTTTGTTATTTATTGCTTAGATCTAGTCAATTTAATATTGTTACCTAAAGTTAAATATAAAATATTATCGATGCTCTCTTTGAACTTTGGTTGTTCATTCTTTTTTGCTTTGTAACTTACACTAAAGTTTTTTAACATTTGTCTGTTCTTTGATTTCTTTTGTAACTTTTACAAAACTGTAGTTCTGTTTTTTTTTTTTGATAACTAAAACTGAAGGTTTTAAAATTTTCTGGACGGCTAATAAATTAAGCTACTTTCTTTATTTCCATGAAAATATATTGGTGCATATTTTAAAGATAAATGGATGATGTACAGGTATAGATTTAATACGCAAAACGTATGCCAATGATGAAGTACCAGATATTCCTTTTTTATTATTCTTCAACTGTTGACCGAGAACTCTTCACTATTTTGTTAAAATACATTAATTATGTATATATATATATATATATATATATATATATATATATATATATATATATATATATATAATGCTTTGGTAGGTAACTTTGCGCCAAACCAAGGATCGGCTAGAGATGGCATAAGCCATTTTGGTGTAGTACTTTATTCTAAATGTGAAATTTTCGGTGATAGGCTGTCACTTTCATCAGCACCTAAATGGAAAACCTATTTAGTACAAGTGGTGGAATTCAACATTTAAAAACCTACATTGAAAATGTTCAGTTGGTCCTTGTGGTGAAGAACACTGTCACAAACATGTTAAAATCATTATAAAATATCTTTAAAATTTTAAATAAAAACATTACAATACAAAAAAAAATTTTTCAAATACAACACAACATAAAGTCTAAAATCTAAAAACCCACAAAAACCGCAACTTCATGTTAAAGGCAGAAAAGAAAAATTATTCTTCTTTTTTGATGACAATGTTTCTGATTTCTGTCAATATCCCGATGTCATATAAAACAAGGTTATATTTACATCTGCACACCATGGAAGTTGGAAGGAGTCTTTTTAAGAACCAAAATCAGCAAGGAAATGAAGTATTTCTCAAGTGCAGGTAGGTCATCTGTGTATGTTATGATAAGTTCCTTACATTCTTCAATCTGTTACATCTTGTCAAGTCCTGCTGAAGCAAAAAGGAATAAATACAACTTAAATTTTTAATATCTTTCTTACAGTTCATAGAAGAGCTATAGTTATGGATGTAGCACATTTCTATGAAATTTCTCTTAAATTGGTTGTCAACCCTTTTTAGTACTTGCACATTTTCATAGTTAGCAATGTGTCCAGAATTCTTAATATGTTGGCTAAAAGCTGTACTAGTTAGTTTCCTCATAACATCACTCTTATGCAAAACTATTCTTTTTGAGAGTTTCTGGCTGGTTTGACCGACATACACTTCCGAAGAAGCACATGGAATAGAATACACTACATTAAAGTTATCCAGTTTTTTAACTCTTTCTGTAAGGTGAGTAAAGTATGCCCCTAATCTTCTGTACACTAAATTTGCTATCACTATGTTGAACTGTCTGAAAAGGTTTGTGATCTGTGGTGATAAACTCCTGATGTAAGGCAATCTCCCATAGAAAAGCTCTACTGTTTCTCCTTCTAATGTTTGTCTTTGGTGTGTTCTTGCTGTTGACATATCTTGGAAGAGCAGTTTATTAAGAAGCATCTTAGGATAGTGATTTTTTCTAAGAATCTCATTAAGTAACTTGATGTTCTTATTGTAGTTAAAAGGGTGACAATTTTTTTTTATTCTGTTTTTCAGACCTTTGATGATGTTAATCTTCTGCTCGTCTGGATGATACGAGTGAAAAGGCACATATCTACCTGAGAATTTTTTCTTTATGTACCAGTCCAACCTTACTGTATTGTCCTCATGTCTGGATACATTTGTGTCGAGGAATGGCACACTATTTTTTTTTTTTTCCGTTTCGATAGTAAATTGTAGGTGACTGTTATATGAGTTGAAAATATTAAGTGTACTTGATTTTGTCAGAAGCGATTGCACATATGAGGTCTTCTACATTTTGGTAAATGAAGGGGAACTGGAAATCAACCTCTTGAGTACAGTACTAAAGTAGGGAGTTCATTACAATTTCTGCCAAAGATGGGGATATAGCTCCACCCATGGGTGCTCCTTTTATTTGGACGTAGAATTCATTTTGGAAAGTGCAATATGTGTTGTATAAAAAGGTAATCAGTTTCAGGGACAATACTTTGGGAATTGTACAGTTCTGTTCAATAAGATGGTAATTAGTTGTCAGAATAGAAACTACCAATTCGAGAGGGATGTTGGTTAACAAGGAAGTAACATCAAAACTCACCAAGATATATCCTGAAGGTAGTAAAAACCCATTGATCTTATTTGCGAATTAAAAAGAATCTTTAATTTTGTAGGTATTATGAGAAGAGTAGTACAGGTTTTAGCCGACATATTAAGAATATTGGACACATTGCTAACTATGAAAATGTGCAAGTACTAAAAAGGGTTGACAACCAATTTAAGAGAAATTTCATAGAAATGTGCTACATCCATAACTGTAGCTCTTCTAGGTGTAAGAAAGATGATGAAAATTTAAGATGTATTTATTTCTTTTTGCTTCAGCAGGACTTGACAAGATGTAACAAATTGGAGAATGTAGGGAAATTATCATAACATACACAGATGACCTACCTGCACTTGAGTAAAGACTTCATTTCCCTGCTGATTTTGGTTCTAAAAAAGACTCCGTCCAACTTCCATGATGTGCAGATGTAAATATAACCTTGTTACATATGACATCAAGATATTGACAGAAATCAGAAACATTGTCATAAAAAAAATGAATAATTCTTCTTTTCTAGCTTTAACATGAAGTTGCGGCTTTTGTGGGTTTTTAGATTTTAGACTTTTTGTTGTGTAGTATTTGAAAAATACCCTTTTGTGTCGTAGTGTTTTTATTTAAAATTTTAAATGTATTTTATAATATTTTTACCATGTTTTTGACAGTGTTCTTCACCACAAGGACCAACTAAACATTTTCAATATAGGTTTTTAAATGTTGATTTCCACCACTTGTACTAAATAGGTTTTCCATTTAGGTGCTGATGAAAGTGACAGTCTATCACCGAAAATTTCACATTTAGAATAAAGTTTTACACCAGACTGACTCATACCATCTCTAGCCGATCCTTGATTTGACGCTTTCCCCAAAGTTACCTACCAAAGAATTGTATTCTTAGCGTCGTTGTATACACTATATATATATATATATATATATATATATATATATATTTAATATAAAATTAATTATAATTATAATAATTAATTAATCAAATTACATATATATATATATATATATATATATATATATATATATATATATATATATATATATATATATATACTTCTAGCGGTTAATATGGGCTCCGTACTAAAACGGTATTATACTAACTCCAGGAGAATATACGCCGTGTATATTATTATCTGAGTAGCGCTTTATGTAGACTCCGACCAATACGTCGGATCAAGTGGACTCCGTAATAGGATCAAACATTTTTGGGATCCGTATATAACTTTTCCCGTACACTTCTTAACTCCTGCGATGTTGCCAATAATTGTATTAGTAGTAGATTTTTAAATTTTATAGGTGGTACATTTTGGAACCTATTAATATTGAACATCGAGTAGCGTAATCGTCTAACAGTTTAAGAAACTCTTCTGTAAGATCTTTATAATTTTTCAATTACTGCAGTTTATGGCGTGTAATATTTATTTCATGAAGTAGTTAAAATTAGACTATAATAATTTATAAATTAATCTTTAATATTATAATTTTTTGCTGTCTAATTTCAATATGTTGATTTTTAATTAACAAAATATTTGATGCATTAAAGTCGCGTAGCTATTTTCACCAAACATTCAATTTTAAAGCTATTAGTATAAAAGTCTAAAAAAAAAGTATAAAAATCTAAGGAATTTAATATGGATACACACGTCAGTGTGCTTTTCTCAAGTCTCAAGTTTCTCGAATCCATCAATCATTCATTGTATTTCTTATACTTTCATTTTAATCCTCTCCAATCAAGATTTTAAAGCAGGTTTGCTCCATTAGTCCATTTTTATTACTTTTTGTCACTATTTCTCCTTTTTCATTATCATCATCATTACGTGGCGCTACAACACTGGGTGGGTCTTCGCTAACTACAAATTTTCTCCAAGTTGATCGATTTTCCACGAATCTGTAATCAAATGAAATGTTAATATTTTGAGATATAATTGGATGTTTTCTCTCCATTGCTTACTGAGACGCCTAAGCGGCATTCTTTCTTCTGTGCTAACTTCCTTCCATACCAGTTTTACAAGTTTGATATATTGGCGTCTATGCATGTGTCCGATCTACCTTAAGCGAATTATTTTTCTGAACAATATCGTTATAAAAGCTTTCTTTATTCGGTATGGGTTCTTATTCTATACGGATTTGTAGCGATATGATAATGAGGTTAAAACATTTTTCTAATTATTTTTATTTCAAATATTCGTACTTCTTCCTTATTTTTTTTAGTCAATGTCAATTATTCGCATCCATGTATTAAAATAGGTCTAAAATTTGAATTATGCTAAAAGTATTTAGTTATTGACATTATTATTAACAGTGATTATTTATCTAAGATATTTAAAGTGTTCCATATTTTTGAAATTGGTGTTGTTAACTTTAATATTTTATCTAGATTTATTAAATTGGTCTTTTTTGTTGAGTCGCTTGTATTTGGTTTTCATTTCGTTGATTTTTCGTGCTCTCTTTACTTTATTGAAGATGTTTGCGGACGGGAGAGTTTCTTATGAGATCTATGTCATTAGCATATGCTAGGAGTGCTTTGTACCTTGGGCCTTTAATGAATTTAATCTTAAATAGGCGATATTTCCATTTTAGTAAGCTGTTCATTAATTTTTTGACTATTTGAATCGACAATCTGTATTTTATTCGACTGTTATATCACAGAGTTTCTTGGCGCATATTTTCATTCTTGGTTTTTTGTTTCCCGTATCATTATTACAAAGATTTTTCTGGAGATCGACATAGGGAACCCGGTGGTATGTATATGATGTTTTCATAACCAACATCGAAAATTTGTCTTACTGTAAAGTCATAATGATTTTACTAGGAAATATAGTGTTGTTTAATAATAATAAAGTTCAAGCAACAATTCCTATATGCAATACCTTGGTATGATATTTCTGCTCCCCGATACCAAGTAGCAGTCCCGAAAACATTAAAACTGCTACACTCATGTTTCCTATTATCCAAAAATTAGCCAGTCCAGGACTATACTGCCCTCATAAGTAAATAGAATATGTACGGAGGTTTTTGGCAATTTAATAGGATTTTGTGTGTTAGAATATTATTTCTCCGAGAAAGTAAACAATATTTATTTGCTATCCGAATATAATCCATAAACTAAATATTAGAATGCTATAAAATATTGCTACTAGCAGCAAAAACGGTATAATAGTCACTAATGAGAAAATCAAATAAATGTTTTTTAACATACAAAAGAAAGGATGTAGAGTAAGGCATAACGTAACAATAAAGCTATATAATTTTGAAAGATTGCAGCGTTTTAGATATCGTAGATAACGTTGTCACATAAGAAATAAAAGGGAAAATTCAGGTAGCTAACTGATGTATATAGAACCCTTATAACACTTTTAAATCCAGAAGCCTAATATAAATCTCTAAAATCAGGATATATAAAACAGTGAACCAGTGCTAATGTGTGGATATATAACGAGAACGTATTAATTAGATCAGGATTGCTAAAAAAGCCATCAGAGGTATTTCCCGACTTACAAAGGTCCGAGTACTAACCAATACCGAACGAAACTAATGCCAAGGTCAAGCACATATATAAAGATACCAACGAGGTACAAGAACCTAAATCTCAACTCCAAAGTTGCGCTGGCTTTATCCAAAGGCTCTCTCATTAACTGCATTCCCAAGTTAAATTGGTAGGATGCCCCGAGAGAAAAAATGCCCTTAGGATGTCCACGGATGAAGGGCGCAGATTTAGGAATAATGAGACTACTTACCGACTCATCATATTTATCAACACCTGCTATCCTACCTACAATCAATACATATCTGTTGAGGACTATCAAATCAATTACATGTAATCAAACGAACTAGGCTTAAGAAAAGTATCCTAGGAAAGGCACTTCGGCAATATTGACATATATTTTTAAAACGCCATTTATGTGGCTGAGTTTGCAATAGGAATGAGGAGACAAAAAGGAAGAAATGGTAATAAAATCTTGTTGCGTTCCGACTATACGATGACGATGATCTCTATATAACATATAGGAAGAAATGGAGAATAATGTCTATGTTCAATTTAGAACTCGTTGGTTTTCTCCCTTTCGAATTGGGTATGTATATGTATTACCATAGAAAAAATAAAAAAAAACTATAATTATGAAACTCTATCTAAAATAGTAAAATCGATAAACAAATTATATAAACAAGAAGATTATGTAAATCCCTAATATTTAAACAGACTGCTTTACAAAAGGTGAACGAATAAGCATAAATAAATTGTCAACAAAATAAATCAGAAGAATATGACACAGTATATTGCTTAAAAAGAATTCTTATGTGACTATGCTAAAATATGATACGATCGGAAAAACGGCAATGACTTTTACAGCTGATTGCCACATAAATATTAATGTAACGCAAATATGATGATATTGCCTCGTACTTTTATATAGCAATTTGTTGTCACATTGCTGAAAGTTACTTGATGGAAATTCATTGTATCTAAGAATAAAACAAGTATGCGTTTACACGTTATAGATTGTAACTGAATAAGTTGAGGAGGGGAAAACTGTTTGTCCCAAGTTGGTATTCAGAATTATGTCTGTATTTTGTAATTTGCCAATTTCCATAGGTTTAAATTTTCATGGATATCACTAGACTCGAGAGCAGTGTATGATTCCTTAGTTATGTTTTTAAAGGATAGTAAAATAACCATCTAAATAATTATGCATTAGTTAATAACGTAACCTTTGTTTCTAACCCAATTGTCAAATTCCTTTCTTACCGTGGCCTAGTGTTGTACGTCTTTTTAAAAAATGACTTGATGGGCCCCTAGGCGAGAAGAGAGTGACCCTGTTTACCTGTCTTTTGTTTTGTATATTTATTAATATAAACTCAAACAACTATTTGTACCATGTTGAGTCTGTCTGAATGACTAAAAGTCTATGCCAAAAAAATTTCATAGAATCTAAAGACAGCTTGAGGCCTTTATTATAAATATACTTTTAAGTAATGAAAATAAGTAAATAGAACTATAATAAGTAATAGTTCTATTTATTCTATTTCTCTAATAGAAAATAAGTAAATATATTTAGTTAAAATTTTGTACACCTATTTTAACTTGTTTGTTTCCTTATTATCCATTTATGAGTTGTGACCGATGTTACAAACTCATTTACTTTTTACAAAGAGTCTATATAAAGTAAATACTTTGTCATTTTTTATGGAGTTCAACGTAGAAGCCTTCACGAAAATTTAAGTACTAATAAGACCACCGCAATCGGGCGTACCTTGGGTAATGAATAATTAATTAATTGGTTAATTCTTCAATCACTCGTCCAATATGAGTTTTGTCAAATCGGTCCTTTTTAGGACCAACTATTCTATAGAGATAAAGTAAACTATATCTAGAGATAAAGACAATTCATAAGCCTGATGGAAGGTGTAATAAATAAAGCAAATACTATATTGAGTAATTATATAAGCAAAAAGTATATTAACTTTACATTAACATGAATAATATGATTGTCACTTAACTGGGTATTATACATACGCTCTACTTTACTTAAGCTTATCAGACATAAACGCTTAACACAAATGTGACGTATTTCTAGTGCAGTAAGCACATAGAGGGCCAAACCTAGGGTATTTGGTATAAAACTGATCGCAGAAGATTACATAATAAGTGCCGGCAAAGAAGCAAAGAAAAACTTAAAATGGGAGAGGACTCAAACTAGTCACTGCGGGAACCATTTAACTATGTTGAGCTTGGATCCACTATCCACGTATAAAATAAACAATATTACGGCTCCCGATTGAGGATCTGAGCACAAAACTAATTATAAAATTTTGACCAAAAATACTACAATGGCTAATATCAGTCTGTAGACAAGCAAAGCAAAGACAAAGTTATCACTATGCTTTAACCTGGCAAAAACTCCAACGACCACAAAAGCTATCGGCCAATATATCTATTTATTTTGTCAGCTATACAAAATAAATCTGCACATGATCCTTAATATAAACCGATAATAGAAGAAGAACTCAAATTAAAAGACAAAAGTGGCTATATATGACAGGGAAGATCGTGTACATCACAAATACTAAATCTTGCCCAACACAGCGAAGACGGGTATGAAAAATATCAGGTATGAGGGGTCGTATTTGTCAATCTTAATGCCGCTTACGACACCTTAAATTAGAGGGCATTTTTTCAAAATCTATGTGATATCCCCTTAGGTAATAAACTCACTTGTATTATCCGTGTATGCCTACACAACATAAGATTTTTCGTATCACTCAACGGTAAGAATAGCAGATGGAGAACGTAGAAGAACGGTCTTCTTTGGGGTACCGTAATCGCACCTACGCTGTATAACATTTACACAACCCATACCGGTAAATAGTAGGACTTTTATTATGTAGACGATACATCTATTTTTGCATAACCAAAAACTTTTGTTGCTAAAGTAGAGAAAAATCTAAATAATACCTTAAACAAAATAAAAATAGAATCTGAATCAACTTTAAGCCACACCCCGGAAAAAGTTAGGTATGCTCCTTCAATGTTCCTAACAAAGACGCTTTCACAAATCTGAACATATACCTGAACCAATAGTGTCAAGAAATCCTTAAACTCTGCACTTGCTATAAATACCTTGAAGATAGTTTCTATCACACTTTATTATTCACAGAACTTTGTTTAAAACTAAATGAAAACCTCATACTACTATAAAAATGAAATGAGAACCAAAAAAATAATATTCTCCGCAAACTTGTCAGCTAAAAATAGGGAGCACATTCACCCTTAAAACGTAGTCTTGAACTCTATGCTTCTGCCGAATATACCTTGCTAGTATGGGTGACATCAACACATACTTAATACGTAGATTTAGCTATAAATTAGTCAGTCAAATTCAGAGTACCTATATTAAGACTCACATCCATACATAAGCTCTACAATATCGTAGCTATCAATCCACCGAATATCCGAAGATAAGTAGCTAGAGAACGAAAGAAACAAAGTCTAGATTCGTAACATCAACTCCACGCATACCAGCCCATTTTATGACTAGAGTCGAAGAAAAAACTGGCCAGATCAACACATCTGCAGGATATACAAAAAAAAGTAAGCTTCTCCTCGACATCTGAACCCTCGAAAGAAACTTCCTGATGGTAGTTATCTTCCTTAAATCTGCCAGGAGGACTCCGGTTAACCTATGTGAATGTGGGGTGGTACAAGATTCATCACACTTTCTTAGTTGACTTTATCATTAAAATCGGTCTTTTCTGAAGGAAAAGGTTAATTTATTTGAACTAAACATGTAAAGTACAGTCAGTAAGCTATTACTTATAAAGTAAAGATCATTGCAAATTTGACACTACCTCCACTTATATTGATTACATATTACCCCTAAATACTAGATAAAATATTTAGAAATATGTAATGATCGTGAAGTGATATAATTCTTGTTAGATAAATTAAGCATTCTTCCCTTTTTAGTGCACTACTACCCATTTTTACACAAAAATATCTATTTTAGCACTATATTTCGAGATAACCGTCTATCCAGAATTATATATAATACACAGATACAACTAGAAATAAAATAATAAAAAAGCTGTATACAAGATATCATAAAACAAGAGATGAAATAAAAGAAGTTTTTATTAAGAGGGTTCTTAAATAAAACGTATAAAGACATACTCACGTTAACAAAATACATTAGGAAATTTCCGCATATGAAACAAAATCCAATTTGGTAATGAAATCCTTTTGTATCTATAAAGCTATTTTTAGAGAAGCACGTACCTACCAAAAACAGGTAGTTATTAGTACACATATCTGTTACACACTGTAATGCATATGAATGATAACAAAAATAAGAAGTCCATATAAACATACTTTATTGAAAGAGGTAAAAGTACACTGCTAAGAAAGTACATTGTATTTCTTATACTTTCATTTTAATCCTCTCCAATCAAGATTTTAAAGCAGCTTCACTCCATTAGTCCATGTTTGTTGCTTTTTGTCACTGTTTCTCCTTTGTCTTTATCATTATCATAACGTAGCGCTACAACACTGGGTGGGTCTTCGCTAACTACAAATTTTCTCCAAGTTGATCGATTTTCCACGAAACTGTAATCAACTGAAATGTTATTTTTTTTAGATATGGCATTTTCTGTGCTAACTTCCTTCCATATGGCAATACCAGTTTTATAAGTTTGACATCTTGGCGTCTATGCATGTGTCTGATCTACCTTATTTTTCGGAACAATATCGTTATAAGAGCTTTCTTTATTTAGTATGTGTTCTTATTCTATGCAGATTTGTAGGGATATGATAATGAGGTTAAAAAATGTTTATTATTTTTCTTTCAAATATTCGTAATTCTTCCTTACTTGTTTTACTCATTGTCCATGAATCGCATCCATGTATTAAAATAGGTCTAAAGTTTGAATTATTCTCTGTATTTTTTAGTGGCATTATTATTAACCGTGATAATTTATCTTATAAGATATTTAAAGTGTTCCATATTTTGGAAATTGTGATTGTTAACTTTAATATTTTATCTAGATTTATTGAATTGGTCTCTTTTGTTGATTCGCTTGTATCTGGTTTTCATTTCGTTGATTTTAAGTGAAAAATTGTTCGTGCTCTCTTCACTTTATTAAAGATGTTTGCGGACGAGAGAGTTTCTTATGAGATCTATATCGTTAGCAGGAGTGCTTTGTACCTTGGGCCGGTAATGGATTACGTCTTAAATAGGCGATATTTCTATTTTAGTAGGCTGTTTATTAATTTTTTGACTATTTGAAACGGTCCTGCAAGTGACAACAGTAGGTTCATTTAATTTCGCTTCGTAATAAACTTAAAATTATTCGGGAATTACAAGTTAGAAAATATAACCGAGTTCAAAAATAAGTATCAAAAGTTAAGTGCATACAGGTGATAGTAGTTAATAAAGAAAATTCCATCAGACAAGTAAGATAGAACTATTTTAATAATTTTAACAAGTCAAATGCAGGCCATTCACGTTCCGACTTGTGGTACCACTTAGTAGGACTACTAGTTGGATGTTCGTCTCCACTCACGCTCCGACTTTCTATCCAACTAGCGGTCCAACTTCAGTTCTAGTTTGTTTTCAAGATGGTGTACATCGCTTAATCAAAAAATGTATCGAATAAACAGTACGCAAAATATAATTAGGGGAAGGAAAATGGCAGCATTGTGCTTGTTATTCTTATATGTATGTTATGATATGTATGTTTAAAAATTAGGTTTCGTTTCTCTAGTTATTTGTCTAGGGCTGAACTAATTAATTTTTTCAACTCTTGATTTTTATGACTTTTTAAGATGTAGGAAAAAATTATAGTTTTTAAAGATTTGTGTAGGTATAAAACCTATATTCTATTATAGAAAGAAATAAAAACTTGTTTTAGGGGAAAGTGGGGGAACCGTGCGCGGTGGGGAACGGTGCGCACCATTAAAATTCAAATTACGCGGCATACTGAGAGTCCCCTCCCGAACAGGCTTAAGCGGGAACATGCACAGAGTCTCTGAAGCCATTAACTGCCACTGCAGTTGAGTTGTGTACTTAGTGAAAGGCGAAAGTGTGCATTTGAGGTTTTTGTTACTATTTTCCACTTGCACAAATTAAGACGGTGAGTCCGTAAATCTTAACTACTTGTTTTGAAATAATTATATTCTTAAAGAATATCATCTGCTGCATATATGCACACCATTTGGTTGCATTTAGATAAGTAATTTTTGTAGGATGATGTAATTACGTTTTTAAACCATAGTGGGGTAACCGTGCGCGAAAATGCGCACGGTTACCCACTAATCAATTAAATATGAAGCAATATTGTTATCGTTTTTGGGTACTAAAATCCGTCTTTTATTTTCAGATGCCACGAAATTACGTTCGAAAGACTGAAATCCATCAATATAGTGATGAATTGCTGGAGACTGCACTGAATGCAATTAGAAACGATGGGAGGAAAATACGAGAAGTTGGGAGGTCTTTTGGTATTCCTGAATCAACACTCAGAAAAAAGCTTTCTCTAAATCAACTAAAAATCCCCCATCTCGGTAGAAAGGCGATTTTTACAGCAGAAGTGGAAGCTGAATTAACCCACTATATTCTGACACTCGCAAAATTGTTTTACGGCGTAACGCCCCGACAACTGAGGCAGTTAGCGTTTAATTATGCTCAACAGAAAAATATTCCAAATAATTTCAATAAACAAACTCAGTTAGCAGGCAAAGATTGGTTGTATGGGTTTCTCAAGCGAAATCCTGAAATATCATTGAGACAGCCTGAGGGGACTAGTCTTAATCGAATTGCTGCATTTAATGCGGACGAGTTAAAACTTTTTTATTCAAATCTCGAGAAAGTTTTACAAAAATTTAAATTTGAAGCAAACAGGATATATAATATGGACGAGACGGGTGTAACCACTGTACAGAAGAAGTGCCCGAAGGTTTATGGACGTAAGGGTGTAAAAAAAGTAGGAGCTGCTATTTCAGGTGAAAGAGGGAGGACCATTACAGCCGTATTTTGCATGAGTGCCACAGGAAATTATATCGCGCCCATGCTGATATATCCCAGAAAGAGAATGGCTCCTGCGCTGCAGAAAAATGGGCCAACTGGTGCTAACTATAAATGTTCAAAAAATGGATGGATGAATTCTGAACTTTTTCTTGATTGGTTAATGCACTTCGAAAAACAGGCAAATCCCACTTTAAATGACCCGATTCTCCTTATCCTTGACAACCATTCAAGCCATATATCCATAGAGGCATACGATTTCTGTAAGTCAAATCATATTCATATGGTGTCCCTTCCGCCACATACTTCCCATCACCTTCAACCCCTTGACCTATCCTTCTTTGGTCCTTTAAAAAATGCGCTATACAGGGAGTATGATATTTATTTAACTACAACAGGCCATGAAAAGATCACTGAATATGACGTAGCTGAGCTGTTAAATAAAGCGTTCGTAAAAGTCGCATCGATGGAGAAAGCAGTTTCGGGATTTCGTTCTGCTGGAATAAGGCCATTTGACCCTAACAAATTCAACGAAGATGATTTCGCTCCGGCCAACGAAATGAGACAGTTTGTAGTAGAAGGTTCTCCCGAACGTAGCGCTAATTTATTAACACTTGCATCTCAGCCAAATCTACAAAAAATTCCTAATCCGGCAACACCCGAACCTAGTGAAAATTCAGACGGTGAAGATAGACAGACAGCTCATATGCCAAAACAACAGCAGCAGGATCTACCTATTCAAGGTCATCTACCATGTACATCTACCGCTGAACAAGATCATCTACCATCTACATCTAAGTCTGGACACAACCATCTACCATCGACATCTACATTAAATAATTCATTCTTCCAATTTGCACCTATTCCAAGGAGAAAAGAAAAAGGAAGAGTAAAAACAGTGTCTCGTTCGAAACAACACTCTGAAATATTGACTAGCACACCCCTAAAAGAACGATTAGAACAAGCTCAAGCAAAGAAAAGGGAAAAAGACGTGAAAAAAAACATGAAATTAAAAAGTGTCAAAACATTAGGAAAGAACAATATTAAGAAAGATAATAAGAAAATGAAGAGGGCTCCAACACCTGAACTTGATGCACAAGAACGTGACGAGGAAGATGAAATCGAGAATGCTTATTTCTCGATCCCACCTCACTCCTTCTACGGAACCACTACAAGAAAAATAACGGCAAAAGAGAATGTTGCAAAAAAAGTAAAAAAACGCATATGTCAGTCTCCGGAAATTAAAAGAGGGAGAAATAAGAAACCAGCAACGCCTGAATCATCAGAGGTATCTGACATAGACGATAGTGACATTTGTGACGATGATGAAGTAGACGATATCAACCCCAACTATGTTCCATTTGATGCAGAACCTGACGTGCGGACTGAATTATGTGGCATATGTGGAGAACATGGAAAAAGCGAACTATGGTACCGGTGTGTTGCATGTGGCTTATGGAACCACGCGGCATGTACCGGTAAAGATGCCCCCGAACAATACATTTGCGACTTTTGTCAAGGTTAAACAGATACCTACTTAACATTATAGGTATATAATCACTCGTACAATAAATATTTGTTCTTGCATGTGAATTTGTTTTTATACCACTGTATTATTAGGTACTTGTATATTCCAAACTACTGCGCACTGTTCCCCACCCTGTGCGCACAGTTACCCCATGGGGTGGGGAACGGTGCGCAAATGCAATTTTTTACTTTTTCTAATTATATATGATTATGTTAAGAAATTCAATATCTATTATAGTGCATACTGAAAGTAGAATAATTAGGGTATCAGATAACGTTTTTATTTTATTTTTTATGTTTAAGAGTTGACCACCACAACGATTCTCGCTTAGGTGCGCACCATTCCCCCACCTTCCCCTAAACTGGAGCTGGGATTTATTTTGTTGTCTGTGTGCCGTTTATTTTAATAGGAATCATTTTTCGTGCAATTGAAAGTTATTTTCTATTATTTATTTGCGAACTAGGGATCTTTGCTACAACTATGATTTAATTTCCATTCATTGTTTGTTGATAATTCTTCTGTAACCAATCCGAAGTGTTGGAAGTTGTACCTGTGTGGGAGTGTCCGAAATAGATCTAGAGAAAGGAAAATGATTTGTTTTCACAAAAAGTAGACGATGATTAAGAATCGTGTATCTTAATAATGGTAATTTTTGTGCAATTGAAAGTTATTTGCAATTTTTTGTTAATAATAAATAAATCCCATACGTAACAGGTGCCGAAGGTCAACCGAGAAAATTTTCGATCCAACCTGTGATCCGACTTCCAACTTCACATTCACGCTCCGACTTCGTCGCCAGTCGGAAGTCGGATCTTCAAGTCGTCCCACTAGTCGTACCACTAGTTGTCCAACTAATCCAACTAGCCCACTCACGGTCCGATTTCAGATCCAACTGCAGAAGTTGGACCACTAGTCGTACCACAAGTCGGAACGTGAATGGCCTGCATTAAGTAAATGAATAATTGAGTGAAAGATTAAAAAAGTGGTTTTGGCGAATGTTCGAAGGGTCGACCTGCTTAGGCATTCCTACGCGTTTTTTGTTTTTGTTTTTTTTTTGGCAGATAAGAAAGTAATTAGTGCTGACAAGAAATTAATGATCAAAATAAAAGCCACATAATTTTATTACAAAAATCCAGATCTGGCCTTAAAATAGATTTGATTAAAGTTGGGATGAGAATTAAATTAAATTAAAATAATAAATTAAAAGTAAATGTAATACAATAACTAAATCGAATGAACAGCAAAAGAAATAAGCCAGAACACGATAACTCATTCGACGAGGAGGAAGCCTTCAAAAGAAGCAAAGCCACGTTAAGAACATCTCCAAAGGATAACATAAAAAATCGCGAAATTGAAGAACTAAAGAAACTACTAGAAGAAATAAATAAGGAGATTAAAACGGAAATAAAAGAGCTGAAAACAGAAATGAAGGAAGAAAATAAGGAGATGAGAAGATATATAAATGAAGTTAAAGAAGAGATAAAACAAAATAACGAAGAAATAAAAAGCATAAAACTGGATATAGAAAGGGTGAAGGAGGAATGGACAAAAGAGAAAGAAGAACTGAAAAGAGAAAACGAACTAACCAAAACCGATAACAAAAAGATAACGGAAGAATTAAATGATCTAAAACGCTCATTAAAAAGGTTAGACAAAGAAAAAAGAATATAATCATCAGTGGATCAAAAATAGACTCTGAAGACCCAAAAACATTGAAAGAGGGAATGACTACTATATTAGAAAATCATCTTGGAGTCAAAACCAATATAAAAAGAGCACAAAAAATAGGAACAAAAACATGCTTAATTGAACTTGAAAGCGAAGAAGAAAAAACAACAATCTTAAGAAACAAATACAAACTTAAGAATATGAAGATCGAAAAAATATGGATTACAGAGGATCTCACAAAAGGAGAGAGAGAGAAAATGGAAGCTTTAAGAGATAAAGCAAGAGAAATGAGGGAAAATGGAAAAATGGTCAAAATAGGATACAATAAAATCACAGTGGACGGCAAGGAATGGAGATGGTGCTGTAAAGAAGAAAAGGTGTTGGAAATAGCGTGTTCAAAAAACTACCAGAGCAACATAAAAAGAACCAAGGAGAGGCCAAGCAACGAGTAGAGAAAGAAGAATTACTAAATAAACCGAACAATGATGACAAATGTTTAGTTTTAAGTAGTAATAGGAATAGGATTAGAAATAATAAAAATCGATTATAAATCAATTTTAAGCCAAACCCCGGAAATGTCCCTAATAGAGACGCTTTCACAAATCTGAAGATATACCTGAACCAATAGTGTCATGAAATCCTTAAACTCTGGACTTGCTATAAATACCTTGAAGATAGTTTCTATCACAGAACTTTGTTTAAAACCAAATGGCAACCTAGAACCAGAAAAATAATATTCTCCGCAAACTTGTCAGCTCAAAATAGGAAGCACATTCTTCCACCCTTAAAACGTAGACTTAAACTCTATGCTTATGCTGCCGAATATACCTTGCTATTAGTATGGGTGACAAAAACACATACTTAACACGTAAGTATATTTAGCTATAAATTAGTCAGTCATCAGATCATCACATCTGCAAGATATACAAAAAAAATATAAGCTGCTCCTCGCCTTCTGAACCCTCGAAAGGAACTTCCTTATGGTTGTTATCTTCCTTAAATTTGCCTGGAGGACTCTTGCCTGCAAACACCGGTTAACTTGTGTGAATGTGGGGTGGTATAAGATTCATCACACTTTCTTAGTTGACTTTTCCATTCAAATCGCTCTTTTCTGAAGGGACAAGGTTTATTTATTTGAACTAAATATGTTAAGTATAGCCAGTAAACTTTTACTTATAAAGATCATTGCAAATTTGAAACTAACTCCACTTATATTGATAACATATTACCCCTAAATAGAAAATAAAACATTCAGAAGTATGTAATATTGGAGAAGTGGTATAATGCTTGTTAGATAAATTCTTTCTTTTTTTGTGCACTACTACCCATTTTTACACAAAAATATCTATTTTAGCACTTAAATATTTATTTTGAGATAACCTTTTATCCAAACTTATATGTAGTACATAGATAAAACCAGAAATAAAATAATAAAAAAGCTGTATACAAGATATCATAAAACAATGGATGAAATAAAAGAAGTTCTTATTAATCGGATTCTTAAATAAAACTTATGAAGACATATTCACGTTAACAAAATACATTAGGAAATTTCCGCATATGAAACAAAATCCAATTTGGTAATGAAATCCTTTTGTATCTATAAAGCTATTTTTAGAGAACTCGTACCTACCAAAACAGGTAGTTAATAGTATACATATCTGTTACACACTGTAATGCGTATGAATGATAACAAAACTAAGGAGTCCATATAAACCGTCCAGACTTTACGCGAGAATTATACATCTTATAGCAGAGTTGCCAAACTATCAGAGCTTACTTAAACCGATATACATATGGTTCCAATATACAGTTAAAAAGATCTGAACGACCCCTATAATATATACACGTGAACTAAGCGATATACATTTATGATACAGGGATAATTATGGGCTCCAAAATTTTTTTAAAAATTATGAAACTATACATGTTGACGAATCGACAGAGCCAATATTATGAAATGGTCAAGTGAGCTCCGTATATCGGTGTCCACTTGACCACGGAGCTCACCTGAACCTGAATTTTAACATGGGCGGAGTCCACTTTATGCCGTAAATATATATATTTATATATATTACATATATATATATATATATATATATATATATATATATATATATATATGCAGCGGAAGATAGGACAAAGAGGTAAACAAGACAACGAAATACAAGTTGAGAACATTTGTTCTTTTAAGAACAAATATTATAAACAAATTTTTGGCACTCATATGGGAGCTAGTATATATTAAATTTTGGCTACATATGTAATGGACGATCTGTTGTATATTCTTCTCCAGGTTGTTCGTTTTAACGTTCCCTTTATTAAAAAGTATGGTAATGACATTATTATGTCGTGTCCACTAGGTTTAGAGACGGAGCTCTTAGACATTTTCAATAGCTATGATCCCCACATTCAATTTACTCTTTAAAAAGAGGATCAAAACTATGAACACTAAGAACAACACTAGAATTTATTATGATAATCTCATCCGGCAAAACTAGAAACATGGTTATTAGCAAAGAACCAATCAGACGAAATATATAAATTGATGGCATCAGTATTGAACAAGTAATCGAAATACCTTGGAATTACACTATTTAGCTATGGGACCTGGCAAAAAAGTAAGAGATCATTTACAAAAATCAAATAGGTTGGCAGGATGCCTTAATAACGTCATCATCATCAATGGTGCTACAGCCCTTTGAAAGAGCCTCGACCTTCCCAGATCTATTACGCCAGGCAGTCCTATCTATTGCCAACCGTTGCCAGTTTGCTGCGCCTATCTTTCTACCATCCTCATCTACACCATACTTCCATCTGAGTTTTGGCCTACCCCTTTTTCTACTTCCCACGGGTTGTGACATAAGGATTCTTCTAGGAGGGTTGTTCTGCTGTGATCTTGCTAGATGTCCTGCCCATCTTAGTCTTTCTATTCTTATAAGAGATACTAAGTCTTTACCACCAAATATTTGTTTATATCTGTGCTATAGCTCGTAGTTGTATCTCCTCCTCCAAATACCATTTTCACAGATGCCACCAAATATTCCTCTCAGGATCCTTCGCTCAAATATAAGCAGAACATTCTGCCTTGGAGATGGTCCATGTCTCCGATCCATATGTCAACACTGGCTGTATAAGGGTTTTGTATATAGTTATTTTGGTTTTTTGGCTTAAGTTTCTACTTCTCATATATCTACTCAGTCCAAAACAGCATATATGTTTGCCATTATTATCCTTTGCTTGATTTCTTCCGTTATGGCGTTGTCTGTGGTGATCAGGGAGCCTAAGTATATGAATTTGTCCACCACTTCAAAGGTAGAGTTATCAACCGTGAATTGGGGACCAATGTTCCTGACTCTATTGTTGGATGTTGATGCCATCATCTTAGTTTTCTCCTTATTCTCTTGCAGGCCCATATATTTTGAGGCATTTGAGAAGGTGGTATACATTTCTTCTAGCTTGCGTGTTGTGCGGGCAACTAGGTCCACATCATCTGCATATGCCAAAATTTGGGATAATTTATTAAAAATATTTCCTCTGTTCATTATTCGGGCATCTCTGATCGCCTTTTCCAGTGCTATGTTGAAAAGGAGACACACCAGCGCGTCATCCTGTCGCAGCCCAACATGCGTTCCAAACGCCTGTGGTTGTTTGCCTCGTATTTCGACTTTGCAAACCACATTACACATTGTAGCCTTAACCAATCTTATCAGTTTATCGGAGATGTGGAATTCATTCATGACTTCATACAATTTATTTCTTAGGACAATATCATAGACAGATTTGAATTCTATATATCTATCTAGCACAAAGATCTGATTTGTTGTTGATCGACCAGGCCTAAAGCCACTTTGATATTCCCCGAGAACTTCCTCTGAATATATACTTAGGCGACCATATATGATCCTCGAAAATATTTTGATTGCTGGATTAAGGAGGGTTATTCCCCTATAGTTTCTACATTCCAATTGGTCACCATATTTGTGTAGCGGGCAAACGATTCCAATACACCACTCTTCCGGGATTTGTTCCTCATTCCAGGCTCTTAGTATTATTTTATATATTTGATAAGTCACAGTAGCACCTTCACATTTAATAAGTTCCGCGGGTATACTATCACTTTCTGGAGATTTATTGTTGTTTAGGTGTTTTATTGCATCTCTTACTTCTTGAATTGAAGGAGGCTCTAATGGTGAATTGTTGCTTGCTCCTGCGGGTGGTTGATTTGGATCTGGATCTTCTACTTCTATAGTAAGCAGTTCTTTAAAATGTTTCACCCACCTTTTTAGTACTTCTTCTTTTGTATTTAGTATATTATTATGCTCCTCCTTATCCTTACATAGTCTGAGCCTTGGTTTGAATTCCTTTCTCGCGTTATTCAGAGTTTTGTAGAATTTTCTTGTTTGGTTTTCCCTTTTTAAATACCTCAAGTTCTTCCAATATTTTATTTTCGGATTTTTACGGATTTTTGAGGAGTTCAATATTGAGACGCGTTTTTTTTGTACTTCTCTTCTTCTTCGCATTTGAGATTCTAGCTCGAATTCGTGTGCCAACTAGGAAGTGATCTGAATCAATATTGGCGCCTCGATAGGCGCGGACATCCATTAGGTTTGGGAAGTGTCTAGCATCTATGATCACATCATCAATTTGGTTGTTCGTTACTCCATCAGGTGAGGTCCAAGTCCACATATGTATTTTTTTCTGTAGAAAACATGTGATTCCTATGATCATGTTCTTTGCGGCTGCGAAGGTGACTGCTCGGTGTCCATTCGAATTGGTATCATTATGGAGACTATATCTATCGATGTGCGGTAGATATATTTCTTTCCTTTCGATTTTTGTGTTCAGATCACCGACTACTACTGTCATTTCTGGGACAACTGTCATAAATATGTTCTTTTTAATTCCTTATAGAAATTGACCTTTTCTTCGTCTTCCTTGTCCTCTGTTGGGGCATGTACATTAATAAGACTAATATTAAAAAACTTACCCCTGATCCTTAAGCTGATCATTCGTTGATTTATTGGCTTAAAATTTATAACCAAGTGCTTGACTTTCTTACTGACTATAAAGGCTGTCCCAAATTCATGTATTAATAACACTATATGGCAAAACATACACATTAACTCTGAGATGAATAATTTATTAAGCCAGTGTAAGACCAATACCTGAAAACAAAATCCGACGCAGCCACAACACAAAGCCTATTAGAAACGTTGAGAATAATAGGAGATGAGAATAATAAGAACAAATACAGAAAATACGATTAAAGATCGAAAGAAAATTAGAAAAAAATGTAGAAAAATATGAAACAAATTGTGTTGATTGTTTAAAGGTCCTTATTCAAACAGAAAGTTCATAATTAAATCTTCATTTTTATTTTTAACATTCTCGACATTAATCTTAAACAAAAGAATCAGTTTGCCTTAAACATGACACATAACTTTAAACAGTCACAATTTATTAAACAAAGAACGAGTAGAAATCGGCAAGAATCTAATTTAACAAAGTAGTTATTGATAATTACATTTGAATTAGATCACTTGATAATTGAATGATATGTAGTATAAGACCTACACAAGTAATTCTAATAATTTAATCCGCTAAATATATTTCCTATACTAATAAACCAAACTGTGTTTGTGTTAAACTAAATTTGTACCAAAATCGATTATGTAAATGAGACTGCACGGAATAATCATATTAACTGAACCAGCACAAACTCACAACAATAATTTTCAAAATTCAGTTAAATTTCATTCTACAATATAAGCAATATACATTAAAGAACTTTATAGTAAGAGAACTCAATTACTATATTGTGGTACTACGACAATTTAATAATGTTGTTTTTTAATTTCATCTATTTTTCGAACATATAAATAAAAAATGTAAATAAAAATATACACTTTAAAAATACAGTTATGTAATTTATTAATATGCATATGTGCTCTCAAAAATTTAAAATTTTTGATATTTGTAAACATTTGATTTAAACGGGAATTAATTTTGCTTAAATTAATACTCCAATACCGTGTTAACCAATGTACAAAAACGAAATTGTCCATATATGCTTTAAAGGCGGCTACAGACACAACTGCAAGCTTGTCTAGCATGCTTATTCAATATTTTAGTATAAGTATGCACAATTTGCCTTTGTCACCACACGTACAAGCATGCTTAATAAAAATAGAGGCAATCTAATAAAATATGTAGAGCACGGATGACGATACTCTCGCTTTGGCCGCTTTTGTTCTTGTGAAAAAAAAGATAATCCCGAATAAAATGCGTACGCTGTGGTGTAAACAATGGTTGATGAAAAGGAAAAGCTATTCTCACATTAGCTTATCAGACTTAGTCTATACTTAGACTTAGACCTATACACTAAAAAGTGTGGGCTCATAACGTTCATCTGCACCCATTTTAGAGTGGTCCGCATCCTCAACTTTTTTCTTTTCTTTTCTATAATTAGTCAATAAGAAGTTTTTTTTAAACAACCGCATCCTTGTCGGCATTAATGTCAATTAACTTAGATTTTTCTAATAATATATTGTACTGCATCCCTCTTTGCTTTGTTATGATAATCTTTAGATTTAACGTGCCAAACGCATGGGTGATTTTAGTATTATTGTACTAACGCTCCAATATTTCACGGTTAACCTTTTTGAGATCACTAGCTATGACAAAAATTTTTTAAATGCTACCTCACAAAGCAACACAACCGACGCCAACTTGATCCAGCCTGAAAATTTTGGGTACACACGTACAGTTTGCTTACTAATGTATGCTTAATTCAAGCACACATAATTAAGATCCTTTCAATCCTCAAGCCGCTTGTATACTTCCCGTCATATAAAACTGGTACACTTTTTTTCCCAATGTAAAGCAGTGTTCAGACTGGACACAATGATTCGTAAATCAATTCGTTGTTGTCATCACAGATAACGGAATTGCACTAAATCTAAATAAATAAAATAACGTTCAATAATGTATATAGTGTTAAGATATATATTGTTTTTATTATTACCAACAAAAAACGGTATCTAATAAATTTAGTAACCATAGGGACAGTTAAGTTAATATCCAAAATGTTTGAAGAATTTTTTAAGAACTGAGGTATTACAAAATGTTAATATTTTAACAGTTTTGAATTCATTGTGAAAGTTATTCAGTTTGTATTAATTTCAAATTAAATTTTTAATTTTTCCAGTGTGTTTTATTTATTCTAGTATGCCACAACTCAATACAGTTTTGTGCTACACTTTACGAGAAACGAATGACACCTCTCGATTTGAAATTAAACATAATAATTTAAAGTTATGTCTAGATTATCTGTCATTTGAATTGACATATTTTCATAAATTATAATAAAACACGATTCAATGTATGAGAACTTAATTGAAAAGATGGAAAATAACAAAATTATTAGAACTTTTTTGGATGCATGTTTAAATAAATGTGACTTACTGATCGGGAATGATCGATAGTGTTTTATTTTTTAGTATACTAAAAACTTAACGTCTGTCGCCCAGCCCAGTCCTACTTTTAGCTAGTTTGATATAATATATTCGTTGATCTAGCAGCGTTACCCTAGAAATAAGAATGACATATGTGACAAGATCAACTTACACAGCTGGAAAAACACGATTTTCGGTTATAAGAGTTGTAGCCGTTTTTTTATGACGTGAAGGGTACAATCACAAAGCTTGTACCGCAAGCTTACATGTTTGTCTGTAGCCGCCTTTAGACAAGGCCACAAAATAGGATACGAGGTCATAATAAAAAGTACAAAAGAAGAACAAATCATTATCTGTATTTTTTTTGGCTAAATTTCAGTCTAAATTGGTTTGTTTTGAATCCCAAATTTATATTTTCTTATTATTACTGATTTTTAAGAATGACAAATCGCTTGGAAACTCGTACTTAACAAATTATCGTCTTCTTAGTGGATTCTTTTGCAAGAGAAAATGTAAGCACGTTGTTGCCTCTTAATGCCGTAAGAGAAGTATATTTTGTATTACGCTGTTTATTAGAAATACCCATAATATTTTGATTATTTTCAGTCGCCGATACCTTAACTACCAGTTTTAGTACTCTTGATAACGTTATTTACAATAACAGTGAACCTAGAGTTGATGTAGTAAGTTTTAATAATCGTGCAGTGAGGAAAACAATTTATAATATGTATGAGCAGAGTAATTACTATTAGCACTTAAATGGTTAGATCAATACCTTGCATATATTTCGGCCCCGAATGAGCCACCAGAAGGCGTGTTTACTTTGGTCTCAACAAATTTGAAAATTTTATGCAGTAATTATAACAGCTAATTTATAATTAGTTGGGTGACAACTACGTGAAACACCAGTAAGCGAAAACAACATATTAGTTTTCATTATTATAACGTGATCAACCAGTTTTTGGTTGATTTGTAATTTAACAATTATCAATAAGATTCGACTCAAGAAACATTATTTCAGTTTTATTACCTGTTTGATTACTAGTCAGGTCCATATTATTTTTAAACACATGTCCCATGTTAAAATCAAAAATTATTCAGAGTCTCTCTAACACACTGCATGTATCGCAATTACAGACAGATACTAATAAAACCGACTCATCAGCAGCTTCTACACAATTTTCCTCAAAATATCAAGCAATTATCTTCAGCGCTTTGGCTAACCTAATTTATCTCAAAAATATTATATTTTTCTAGCCACTATCCAATAAACAGATTTGCATGTATCTTGCAAACAAACAAATCGTGGATGAATTTATGCAAGACCATGAACAAATAGAAATCCAGAACAATATTGTACAAGCTAACAAGACTAATTTTACCAGCAAAACGTATTATTTTTTCAAACTTTTATCCAACAATATTACACAGTCTGTTAATTGATTATCTACACAGTATTCGACTTAATATGGGCTCTCCTGTCACTTTTCTAAAAATTAGTTTTACTCTCTCTGAATATAATCATATTTTGAGTTTCAGAAAACAAATATACGTCAGTCCTCATAATATCTCCTTAGCCGACTTATTCACCTTAGGCCGTCCGCACATGAAGCTACTAAAAAGAAACCAGTTGTTAATTTTAGTTACCAATCAGTTGCTTATTAGTTTCTGTCCATGTATTTTAATAAGTATCCTCACACAGCGCTACTAGTTAGTAACCGCTAGTCTACAGCGGACTAGACGTGCAGGTCGCTTGGGGACTCGTTTCTAGTTTGTTATGATATTTTTAAAGTTTATACGTGAATTGGCGAAATTGGTAGAACAGTCGTTTAATATAAAATTAATGCAAGAAGTAGAAAAACAATTTATATTATTTGCAATGTAGGGATGAACACAATACCTCCTTTTTTTTCTGCATTTACGTCTCCTATTATAATAATAAAGAATAATATCTTTATCACTTGAGTCACTAGACATTTCTAACGCGATAATAACACTCAATAATATACTACAAAGGTTAAAATTTAAACACCCTATAACAAAGCTACTCGTACAGGCCAGAAGTGACTCGTTTCTATAAATCTTCAGTAGCGATATGTGCGAGTCACAACTAAGTAAACAGTTGGTAATTCTAGTTACCAATTAGTTAAATTTTTTTTAGTAGCTTCATGTGCGGACGGCCTTAGACTTCGAAAATACAACATATTGAATATTTTTATCTCAAGAAACGATGGTCTGATATAACTGCAAAAAGTCTAGACATATCGCCATCAACTATCGCTATAAACTGGAATTAACAACAAATTTGATTTATTCAAATAACAGTCAACCTATTACTCCTTCGTCCCTTGACATTATGTCTCAATCTGCAGCAACATCTATATCAAACGAACAAATTTCCGTAAAAGAAAAATTAGAAAATAATCTGAGCAATCCTAACATTGCTAACGGTCAAGGAGAAGTTAACACCATAGTTAATAATAATTAATATCGATCTTCAGCCAAAACGTAGTATTAATGATGTTCTTACGTCTTCAGAAACAACGTATACAGAAAAATTATTTGCCGTACCTACATCCAAACCTAGAGTCAAGAAGGTTAAAAGCAGCGAGGAGCATACATGCATAAAATTAACAAAATCATATGAGCCTGCCAAAGATTTTATTCAAAATTATTAACCCACATTTGTTCTCAATTTTGACCATTTAAATCTACTTCTAAACAATGATATCGGCGTGCAAGATCCTTTTAACATAATTCAAGAATTTACCTCTGACCTGGGATTAGTTCATATGAACTAAAGTTTATCCAGAATTAAAGATAGATCAATTAAACAATATATCACTTTGTTAAGGTATAAAATCCTCCGACACTTGGGTAATATCTCTGAATCCGAGAGCGGGTCATCTTTGGTTAACCCGTAAATTTATATTTTTGGTATATAACATAATTCACTAAAATAACTAAAAAACTCACTGAACTATCTAAAGGAAACAAGTACTGGGACTGACAATTTCCCAACTATTTTCTGAAAACACCTACTCAAATCTGAAAATTACATACTTTATTTATTTACCTTCATCTCAAAGCAACACCCTTACCCCTCTGTTTGGTCAAAATATTTTATTCTCCCATTTCTCAAAAGCCAAAAATCTCGTCTAAACCCTGATTCCTATAGACCTATAAGCCTAACTTATGCAATGTGCGACCTACTAGAAAAAATTATTAACTCAAGGCTGACTTGGCCTCTAGAACATTCGAACTTACTTATAAACGAACAAAATGGTTTTCGACAAAACCGATCCATGATAGATAACATATCGCTTCTCCAGAGCAACATCGACGCAAGTACAGATTACTAAAATGCTGGAAAATTGACTTTTAAAAATATTTTTACAGCAAAGTAAACAAAGTGAAAGTTTAAGTGAATATTTTTGAAACTGAAATTACTTTTTTTAATGGTAAATTTAGTCTAATTTTAAATGACAATCTTAGTGTTTTGATAATAAAACTTTTAGAGTCTACACAGATCTCAGAACTTTGCAGCCTCCCAGTTGCGTCATTGTTCTTCCAATGTTTTTCAAATAGTTTCTGAATCGGTTTGAGTTGGTCTACAATAGTAACATTAAAAAAATTTAAAGAAAGGTTTAGGTATATAATTTTATTGTCAGTAAATAATACAAACTACTCAAA
Source organism: Diabrotica balteata (assembly GCA_918026665.1). Taxonomy (NCBI): domain Eukaryota; kingdom Metazoa; phylum Arthropoda; class Insecta; order Coleoptera; family Chrysomelidae; genus Diabrotica; species Diabrotica balteata. Next base: position 84,021,745 of record OU898282.1, on the reverse strand, counting down.
ATGATAAAAAATAACAAAAACACTACTCAGAATTACTAAAAAGTAACATTTGTTTTTTGTACACCTTTAAAAAAATTAACAAAAACATTCACAATTCAAAACAAGCTATTAAAAAAAGGTTCGTAATATTTGGGAATTATATTACTTGATAATAAATTTTCTAGGTCCCTTTTCTTATTTTCAGAGATCGGAATTTTTGAAATGTATGCAGGTCTTTTTCTAACATCTACATTATCATCTGTCCTTGTCACTTAATGCCAAAAGTGTTCATCAGGTATGTTTTGCATACACGCATTTTTTTTCCATTGTGAAGCAGATAGAAAGCACAGTTCTGTCTTCTAGGTGTTTGGATAGTTCTTATGCGGCGATAACTCAACTGAAGTGGTTCAATACAAGAAGACAAATAATCACGTTGTCTCTGCAGTGATCCTAGATTCCAATACTGCTGAAAGAAATCAGCTCTATGGTCTTCGCTAAACTTCTCTGAACACTTCTGAATGCAACGATTAGAGCAAGTAGGTCCCATTGTTTTTTTATTCACAACTTTTCCAGTTCTTGAAATATAACTTTTTCCTGAATTCTTAAGGAGTTTAGCTTTATTTTTTCGCCATTCTTCTGGATTTCTTACTCTCTTCTTACCTTTTTTGATGAGCGTACAATTTTCTGTATTATTCAGAGGACTTATTTTGTTTTCAGAAAATAGACTTCTGGGTCTCTTTTTCTCTTTTATGGTAGGGGTCGAATTTGTTTCACTTTCCGACGATATATTATTTTCTGATGGTACATAGTTGTCACTATCTTCTCCAAATAAGCTGTTCTCATCATCTGAGGAATGTTGCTCATTATAGACTGTTCGAGACATTTCTCTCAAAGTGATCTTGGTTGATGAGTGGGTTTCAACAGAATATGATGTACTGGGTTGTGTTTCATAATTGTTTGAAATACGTAGATTATCTAAAAGTAATTAATAATCAATAAAAGTAATTTTGATTAAAAAAGGAAAGTACCTACCTGGTCCAAGTTCACAAGGCTTATGTAGGAACATAATATTAGGGTCTAAACTCGAGGAATTCGGACTTAAATTCACTGGCTGCAATTCTGATAAAATGACCGCATCATTGAGTGTTTCTGAAATATTATTGTCTTCCAATACTGATGGTTCCTCTGGAGTACTGTTCTCTTCTTGTAAATTGTGAGTGGCTAAATGAAGTATCAGCTCAATCCTTTTCATTATTCAAGATTATATTCGCGTTTTATTTCTTCACTGAAATACAAAAAATCTATTATATTGACTGTTTTTACACACACTATTTCACACAAATATTCAATGTTATTTGAGTTAACCATGACATAAATACTGGTTAAGTGACTATAAAATTTACTATTCAAAAACCATAACGACGTAAATGTGTACTTACGGCTTTAATCATCTAGCAAGTCGCCAGAGATATCAAATTTTCTAGGCGAACAATAACACAACTGTCCGTTACGCTGATGTTTCTCTGAGATTACACCAAAACTTTATTTTATTTTGTCACAATCTACACTTATGTCGTTGTAGAAATATAAACGAAGTGTTCCGTTCGACAGTCTTTGAACAACTGACATTTGCGGCGATTTCGTTCCAACAATATGGCAGAAAGTACATAATTTTGACAACGACGCAACTGCTTTCTAGCGGCCAATAAATGTACTACCTTTATGGTATTGTTCCATCCGATAGAATGGCACGTTCTGACTCTTTTGACACATGTAACTCAAAACTGCAAAAAATTGCACTTACGTCTTTGTTGCTCCGGAGAAGCGATATTAGACCTTGAAAGTGATACTCATGAATCTGTCATGTATTTTTTGACTCAAGAAAAGCATTTATTACATGTTAGAGATTCAACATTTAAAAAAAGTTACAGTCATATTCAGTTATGTAAGAGTTAACAACTACAATTCCGAAAAGCAGGAGGAGGAAAACGATATCCGTCAAGAACCAATTATTAGTCCTACACTTTTCTTAATTGCTATTAATGACATAATTAAAAACCTCCAAGTACCTTTATTCTTCAAATTATGTATAAAATTCCTAGGTATGTAGTTTGATAATCAACTTACTTGAAAAGAATATATTGGACAATTAGTTTTGACTTGTCATAAGAAACTTAACCTAATGAGAACACTGTCAAATATATATTGGGGCTCTGATCTCTCTACCTTACTTACCTTACCATCTACAGAACTCTAATTAGATCAAAAATTGATTGTGGATCAATCGCTTATACCTATGCATCCCCCATATTGTTAAAATAGCTAGACTCTATTCACAACATAGCACTTAAGCTATGGTTTGTTAGAACAGTGCGCAGCATACGGCATACACGTACAGCAAAATCTGTTGCACTCGACTCACGACAGTTTTGGGTGAGTCGGTTTGTTAGAGTCGTATGGCATACATAGATTTTGTTGCGCTGAAGTTTAAAAATTAGTTTGTTCTCTTAAAGGTTGTAGCATTAGAAAAATGACTTCTCGCAAACTTAACGCAATATGTTGATAATGTCAAATCTAAATAAAAGTAATAAAAATGTAAACAAAATTATTTCATGTCGTAATACAGAAGGTGCTTGTCGAGAGAAGATTGTTTTAAAACTAGGGAAAATTTTGAGAATATTTTAGACTTTCGAGGGATTTATTTAAAATTTTTACAAATTATAAGGGATGATATTATGAAAAACCCCTACAAAAGCAGACATCACTTAATTTTTACTATTAAATTTACACCTAATTATAACTATTTCAATAATAATCACTATATAAAAATACAATTATATTTTGGTATAGATGTGTACGCTGTGAGTTCAGCTGAAAGTTTGCGTCCAAATCAAATCGCAGTTGATTTCAGCGCACACCGTCGACGTACACAGCTATCGCTCTGCAGTGCGCTTAGCACAGCAGAACCTAACAAACCGTTATCATAGAGAACCATTCCTTTGATTTTGACAAACGTGCGCAGCGTTCGACTAACTGTGAGTTATGTGTCGCTCACTGTTCTAACAAACCATAGCTTAAGACTCTCTCTTGGCTCATTTCGAACGTCACCGATGAAAAGTTTACATACTGAAGGTGAGGAGTCATCATTACGCCCGCCGCACACACATCAAATTTGGACGGTCGATAAAAGTTCGGTCGAACAAATTCCTTTGGTGGTGCGAAGAAACAAATGTGAGCGGGCACACACATCGATCGCCAAACGGCACGGCATCGATGTCGTGTGATGGTAGTGTGGCAATCGATAAATGTCACTGCATTCATGGCTGCCGTGGTCTTTGTCGTCGTTCCAAGGCGTATAGTATCAAATGACCGCGCGCGCACACATCGATCTTTATCGACCGACCAGAGGACCAGTTGCGTTTTTTGACACTGCTCATGGTACGTCGCTCCGTGTTGCTACGTGGGTTTGTGTACTCAATCTAACAAACCTTTGTGGATTAAAAAACTTCATCGAATAAATATCGTGTAGTGTGCGCGCAAGGCATCATCGACAAAAGTTCGGTCGAACTTTTATCGACCGTCCAAAATCGATGTGTATGCGCCTAGCCTATCACATGCAACGTCAATAGCCTCAAATGTAAACAAACCCCTACTTAATAATACGTTAAATAATAAATATGCAAATCTCTTTATTAATAGTACCAAACATAAGCCTTACTGTGAGCGAGTACGGTATTACCTGAGATGTCTTAATATCGAATTCCCAAAAACCTTTTCAATCAATAGTAAAAGCCCCTTTCCTTTAATAATTATACCCCAAATATAAATACTGGTCTAACTTAATATGACAAACATATTAATAGTTACGCAGAAATTAAGAATATTCTAGATATAATTCTCCGTCAGCATCACGAACATTGCTATAAAATATTTACAGATGCATCTAAGTGCGATAAATGAGTAGGTGCTGCATTCGTTACTCTAAGCGATATATATCAATTTCGTCTTCCAACCTTCTTTTCGATTTTCTCCGCTGAGATCTATGCAATGCTTAGAGCTATCATGCATAGAAATTCTAATAACATTTCTATCTCGGTTATCTTAAGTGACTCACTAAGTGCCCTTCAAAACTTTAAACAGATTTATCCTCAAGGTCCTCTTGAGAAACTAATAAAACTAGAACTTATGCAGGCTCAAGAACATTCTAGGAGTATCAGATTTATATGGATTTCATCCACATTGGCATTGCAGGCAACGAAAGTGCGGACCAGTGCGCGAGTGCAATTGCTAAATGTGCCGATATAGAAAAAGCCAATAATAGCAATACCGCGAGTGATATAAAAGATTTTATGAAGAATCGAGTTTTGTCAAGTGGAAAAACGAAAATCTTCCTAAACATCTCTGAAGCAAATTAAAAATGACGTTTTTAATTTGCTGAATCTCAACCAGGAACAGAAGAGAACAATTGGTGATAACAACAGTACGAATTGGACACACGAAACTTTTATATTTATTGTCCAAAAGTGATCCACGTATTTGTAAAATATGTAATGTACAAGTTACTGTTAACCATTTACTAATCAAATGCCATAGATTTGCCAATTTTCGTGTTACATTTAACATACCTAACAGTTTAACTAATTTATTAGGCACTAATTTTTTAGCTAGTAATATTATAAATATCTCAAAATCTATAGGAATATTTTATAAACTCAAATTTTGTAATTCTGTAGCTGTCGCTAATAACCATTGTGATGAATGCGGCTGTAATTTCTAAATAAAAACAAATATCTTGCATAAGAGATTCTTATGGAAAGTTATAAAGACTATTGAACTTGACCAGAAGAAATATAACGTTCGAAGAAAATTATAGAATTACTTTTGGTTTTTATGACATTATTAAAAAAAATTAAGTTTGAAAAATAAAATTATCTTTGGTATTATTTAAGGCTTTTGTTACACGTAGAAGCGCTTGTCTTCATAAAAAGGTAAGAAAAGTCGCATAAGATTGGCAACCAACAGATCACCTTTGGTTTCAACCCATAGGATTAAACTATAGCTCGTCTCCAGTTTCAAAATAGCCGCTTAGCCCTGTTGACTATGTTTGTGCCAACATGTGCTTCAATTAAGTTTGAAATCCAAGGATACTCTTAGACACTTGACCCCATAGGTTCTTTTTTTTGTTATTGTTTCCGTTCCTTTCTTATCGAACATTGGCCATTATTAATGCTATTTAAACTTTGTTTACAGCTTTTCGAAAGAGTGCGTGTGTGCTGCAATGATAACACTTGCTTAGATTACTTATATAGATCATTCTTTTGCGGCTTGTGCGTCCTTTAATCTTTCTCTGCATTATATTTTATAGGATTGTATCTAGTAGAATATGTACCAGCAATATCACAAAAATATCTCAATAAAAAATTTTGACTATTGACGGATAACTATGACTGTATCGTAAAAAAAGATTTATTATAATAAGGTGTAAATAGTATAAGATGATTGAAAGGGTTTAAGTTTTACAACCCTCTGTACCATAATTAACGGAAATATATTAAAGACAAAATAGGGAATAGAAATCGCTCGGGTAAAGAATTAGGATGATTTGATATTCGATGATTTTAATTGTTAAAAAGTATAAGAAACATGGACTAAGCAATAATAATCTTTCATAATGACGCACAATTTTCAATAATGACAAGAGCGTCAAGAGATTATTCTAAAGTAATCAAAGTTGATTAAATTCAAATGACGAATGAAGGTTTAGTTTCACAATATGAATGTGATTATATAATATTTCTTACTTCACAAATGTATCAGTCAAACACTTGTTAGTCAAGATAACAGCGGACCGAGTAATTTACTTCAATCAACGAAAAACTTAGTTGACATCTGTCACCGACTAAAGGAACCCGAGATGACTAAGTCGACGAGTTAGTGAACATAATAATAAGAAAATCTACTACTTTATTACTACAAAACCACATCAAGTATATAACTTTTTTATTCTTTACGATTTAGACTAAACATTTTTAAATTTAAATCACATATTCTTATAAAAAAATTAGTAAACTATTATAGGTAATATTTTTCTAAAAGTCGGTTTACCTATATCTATATTTGAAAAAGTTTAACTTAAACTATTATTGATCTCCTATGTTGTAAGTAAGGATAAGGATAATAAATTTAATATGAAATATTTGATTAATTTTTACCAATGCCTCTATGAAAAACGAAATAAAGTGGTATTGAATATTACACAAATTCTCAAATTTCTTTCACTCCAAACATATCTGCAGACCAGAAATAACTGGGAATATTGCCAAATTGAAAAACCGAAACTTCCAAAATATTCAAAAATATGCCCTTTACTTTACATTTTGCCAAAATATATGTTATGAGTCTATTTTTATTAGTTTTATGGTATAGTTGTTTACTAAACAAGTACATTATAACATTAACTTCAATAATAATATTCAAATAGTTTTTTCCTTTCATCACTATAAATTATTAAATGTAAGTTTGTTGTGTCAAAACCTTTTAGATTCTAAATAAATGGCCAGAACGTCAAGCCACTATAACGATATGGGTAACAATAAGAGGTGTAGCAAGATTATCCCTAATAAAATTCAAACCTATCACACCGTTTCTTGATACTGAAAACCAAATTTTCGTTTAATATGTACCGATTTCTGGATGCTAACGTCTGGTTTAAGTACAGAAATTACCTATGTCTAAAAAGTCATGAAAGTGACGTATTTCTGACGTTTAATCTTCCGATAGGCGCGGCCACCAAAGTAACTAGAACGGTCGCGTGTATCTCCAACATACGCTTTAGTTATAATATTTAAGCAATAATTGAAAATAATGACAATAATGATTGAGAATAATAACAATATTTAATATTTATTTAACCCTAGAACACTCTTGTACGTAAAAATTATGTATCATTGCGAAAACTCGCTAATTATTGTCAAACGCGTCAACTCTCCCACTCCAAGTACTAGCAGTGTCTCGAGTAGGCTATTGGTAATATTTTTCGCCAGTTGTAATATCAATCTCGACTAAGCAGGTGCTAGTGTGTCGCAATCCCTGAGGGTCAACACACTTTACGTGTGAAGAACAATAATAGATAAACGTATGTTAATTTGACCTGTCAAGAGTTTTATCGGATATTTTTTTATTATAAAATGAATAGAAAGGCGCTAATATGCCGAACTTGAACGGTTGATTTACGAGAGTAGTGGGAGTGACGAAGATCATATTGAAGTGGATATCGCTGGAATTATAGTGATTCTGATGACACCATTGTTGGTAGTAAGTAGTCTTCGCTTTTTTGTAAGCGTTGTAGTACAGTTATATTTAAAAAAAGGGGAACAAGACTAAGTATTAGAAAGAGAAGTTAACGTCATCCTATTTGTGTAAAACCGGCTGAGATTTTTGGAGGTTATCAAATGTCAGAGTTTACTAAAAATATAAATGATTTGCGTTGAGCATTAATTAGACGAAACCATTTGTTCAACAATTATATAAAGAATAATTTTAATGACTGTTACAAATAGAATTTAGTATTTGGTGATAGAACCGTCTGCTTCTATAACTTTATTTAGTCTATTTGGCATACTTTGAATTATATTAGATATTTATGAATTATTTGGATCAAGATCTTCCCAGTACTCTAATATTGTATCCCACAATTGATCTGAATTTTGTGGCATAAAATTTCTTTTATATATTTTTTTAACAATTATGCCCCAAATGTTTTTAATTTAATTTATATCTGGACTGTGCGCAGGCCATGGCAATTCTTCCAGGTTTTGCGTTTGAAACCAATTCCTTGCGGTATGAACAGTGTGAACTGAACAATTATGTTGTTGATATATAAAAGTATTATTAGGATACAATTGCTAAATAGAAGGGAGCATTACGTGTTCAAAAACGTTAATGTAATTGTCGGCAGTAAATCTTCCCTTTAATTGCCAACAAACACCAGGTCCATGTATACTAATCCAACCCAATACATTTACAGAAAAACGTCCAGATTTATTATGAGACTGATTATATCGTTCTTCAAACCTAGTATTGGCTGGACGATAAACACGGATTTGACCGTTATAAGTCGACAGAAAAGTCTTTTCATCAGTAAAAATGACGTTGTTCCAAAATTGTGGGTTGAGGTAAATATAGTTTAGTGCAAATATTGCTCTTGCTTACCGATGTTCAACAGTTACTAATGGTTTTTTAGCAGCTGGTCGGTTTTTTAATTCAGATTCATTAATCCTTCTGCTTACAGTAGGTTCGGCACCAGGAAATCCCGTATGAATCCTTGAATCCTTCGACGTCGCAAATGGATTATCACTAAATTGAACTAAAGCAGCATCTTGTTGAGGAGTGGATACTTTGGAATGCCCTGAACCAACTTTTCTTTTTAATGATTGTTGTTGGACCCATCGTTGCTCTTAATTCTGAAGATTGTTTTCAACTTTCTATTATAGAAATTTACTAGCGCATGAATTGACCATCCTTCTTCCATTTTCGCAATTATTTGAGCCTTTTTAATCTCAGTTAAATGACGAGGCATATTAATTTTTTATTGTTCGTAACGTTAAACCTTCTATCAAACTAAACGTCTTTGACGTCTATGAGTTGCATTTTTGATCACTTATGACATTTGATAACCTCCAAAAATCCCAGCCGGTTTTACATAAATAGGATGACGTTAACTTCCCTTTCTAATACTTGTACTCTTTTTTTTTAATATAACTGTACCTCTGTATTTTTCCATATACATCTTAGACTTTTTCCATGTCCTCCTCCACATTTTTTCATCGGGAATAAAATCGGGACCAACAATGCTGTCATCAGAATCACTATAATTCCAGCACTATCAACTTCAATATGATCTTCTTCGTCAATCTCACTACTCTTGTAAATTAATTGTTCAAGTTCGGCATATGTTAGCGCCTTTTTACTCATTTTAGGATAAAAAAAATGTCCGATAAAACTCTTGACACGTCAAATTAACGAACGTTTATTTATCTATTATTGGTCTTCACACGTAAAGTGTGTTGACCCTCAGGGATCGCGACACACTAGCACCTGCTTAGTGTACACCTATATTGGAACCGTATTTCTCCCGATCCGATATCGGGCGACGTCGGCCGACGTCGGATTGGAAACAAACTCAAGGTATTAAATCATAGTGCCTATACTGCTTCCGTGACGAAGCAGTATAGGCACTCTGATTTAATACCTTGAGTTTGTTTTTAATCCGACGTCGGCCGACGTCGCCAGATATCGGATCGGGAGAAATACGGTTCCAATGTAGGTGTACACTTAGTCGAGATTAATATTACAACTAGCGAAAAATATTACCAATAGCCTACTCGAGGCACCGCTATTACTTGGAGTGGGAGCGTTGACGCGTTTGACAGTAATTAGCGAGTTTTCGCCATGATACGTAATTTTTACATAGAAGAGTCTTCTAGGGTTAAATAAATATTAAATATTGTTATTATTTTCAATTATTGCTTAAATATTATAAGTAAAGCGTATGTCGGAGATACACGCGACCATTCTAGTTACTTTGGTGGGAGCGCCTATCGGTATGTTAAACGTCAGAAATACGTCACTTCCATGACTTATTAAAGACATAGGTAATTTCCGTACTTAAACTAGACGTGACCATCCAGAAACTGGTACATGTTAAATGAAAATTTGGTTTTCAGTATCAAAAAACGGTGTGATAGGGGAGAATGGGTTACAGTGAACCACTTTTTATTTGGAGTGGTGTAACTCAGGAAAAAATATGCATATATGTCTGAAATTTGGATGATGAATGCTATAAGGTACGAACTTCTGCTCTCATAAGTGAAACATGATATAACCAGATGTTTGGTACTAGTTAAAATATATATTTTTCAAAGCGTCACTTGGTTCAGTGTGCCCCCGTCCTTGTGAACAGTGAACCAGGCTATGGGTAACAATGAACCAAATGGTGGTACAGAGAATCAGCAGGTTTCTTGGAGAAAAGAAAACGCATGATATAGCAAAACCTTTGATAACTCACTACTAGTACAAACTAGCGTATATCTATTTGAGTAAAATTTAATTTGAATGAATAGAATGACTGTTGTCGTTTAGTATTCCCACAAATAGTTGGTTTTGGTAATATCAATTTTACGTCTGACAGTGCAACCGGAGATACGTCTAAAACGTCTGGCAAACGGAATGTGTTTTCCATTTTATAGTTTCTTCTTAAAAAACTTACTTCTACTTCTTGTTCCTTGGCCTCTTGTAATACCTTAGCAACGTAATAGACTTTACCATTCTTCCCATTGAATTCAACCAACACATAGTCTCCTTCACTGGGTAATTTTTCTAATGGATTAAAAGAGTCGGAGGTCATAATATTCTCCTCATCACCGCTTTCATAATAGTCTTCTACCTCAGAATGAACACTGAACGTATCTTCTTCATCTGTTGTATCTTCTGGTTCTTGAAACACTTTTTTCTTTATGGGATGCGCTTTCTTCTTTCTCTGCTTTTCTGCTTCGCGCTCCTCAATTTCCATTTTTTCTGGGGTGTCCGTGGCTATCATAGATTTACCCTTTCGTCTTGGTTTTCTGGTATTTTTTCTCGGCCCAGCCTTTGGCAGCCCTCGAAATTGATCCGGAGTTACAAATTCCAAAGATATTTCAGCCTCAGAGTCAGGAGTTCTACTTCTACTATGTTCGGCTCCGACTGCCAGTGGATTTTCTGAATTGAAGATTTGGCCATCTGGAGTATTCCCATTATTTTCAGTAATGGGCCTGTTAGTAACTTCACTTGGCAAGAAGTCTATGTCGGTAAAAACATTTCTATCGTACGGGAAGATGCCGGTATTCTTAAAGGAACTACAAATATTTGACGGAGTCATTGCCTTCATATGTGCATCCCCAACGCAAGCAGCTACCTCATAAATTGTTAGAGGTTTTCCTGGATTCCGCATCATCCAACTGTCTACAGCTGCATTGTAAGCAGTTTTGAAAGGTTTATAAAGGCAAACGTCTAAGGGTTGCATCTTTCCGGTAGAATGAGGCGGAACTGTTAATATTGTCACACCATTTTCCTTTGCCAATTCAATGGCTTTTATGCAAATATGAGCTTCAAAGTTGTCCATTATCAGTAAGCTGGGGTTTTCTTTGCTAGTGTTTGAGAATTTAATAAAGTGTTCCATCGTGTCTACAAATAGTGTGCTATTCATCCACCCAGACTGTGTCGCCAATCCTAACGTTCCGGTGGGAGCCCCATTTGTCATGTGATGCTTAAAATGGACACGAGGAAAAATCATGACTGGTGGTAAAAAATTGCCGGAAGCATTGACGATACAACAGGTTGTTACTAATGTTCCCTTTTCACCACTAGTGACTTTGCTGACCTGTTTTTGTCCTTTCGCTGCGAGCACCTTTTGAGATTTTTGCACGGTCAGGGAACTAGTTTCGTCAAGATTATATATCCTAGTCCCATCAGCAAATTCGGGCTTACGTAACATAACTTCTTGTAACTTATCATAAAATATGTTCACATTATGTCGGTTAAATGACGTAGCTCGGGACAGGCTACATCCTTCAGGTGTCCTAAGGCTTAACCGGGGATGTCGCTTTCTAAAATTGTATAGCCATTCCATGCCAGCAAGCTTTCGATCATTCCATTTTTCAGGAATTTTGACGTTGTTGACTATTGCCATTTCGTAGGCCAGCTGGCGACATTCCAGCAGTGTTAACCCGTAAAACATTTGGCTACATTTTACAATATAATTGGCCAGTGCTTCTTCCTGGATGGCTGTGAAAATTTTATTCACTTCATAATTAGGAGTTAGCCGTATTGGTTCATCTGTATTTTTAAATTTTTGCCAATATCTTCTAACAGTCGGATAAGGAATCCCTTTAAGTTTTGCCACACTTCTTATGCTTTGATTTTCTCTCGATATGAGGTCTAAAGCACTTCGCATCTGCTCTTCACTGTGCATGCCAATGTTTGTTTTTCTAACTCGGTTGCGTGGCATTTTGAATCTGAAACAATAAATAAACGTAATCATAAACCAAATTATGATTAATGAAATTAAATGCATACATTCTAAGGGCCGGTTGTTCGAACGCTATTCAAAAATGATCATTACCAAATATTTAATTACTGTCACCAACTGTCAATGTCAATTTTTATTGGGTTGCTGAAAACATAATCGATTACCATTATGAAATTAGTTAATCAATTATGTTAATAATTGTTATGTTAATTGATTCACTAATCTCATAATTGTACTCAATTTATTATGTTTTCAGCAACCCAATTAAAGTTGACATTGACAGTTGGTGACAGTAATTAAATATTTGATAATAATCATTGTTGATTAGCGTTCGAACAACCGGCCTTGTATAACATTTGCACAGTAAACCATTATGGGTTACAGTGAACCAGGTTCAGTGTAACCCATTCGTCAATGGTTCGCTGTTACCCACCGCCACCTATTTAACTAAAAAATTTATTTAAACAAAAATAAACTACATTGATTTGAAAGACAAGATAAACAGTATGTACAAAGACCTATTAAGTAGCTTGGAACTATAATTGATCTGAATTTACCGCCAGGCTTGGAACAAAACAAATAAATACAACAATGTGAAAAAAAGCATTCGACTTACCGTTCAGCAGATATCGAAATAAACATCTACACACTATGTTAGCTTGATGCGAACTAAAGTAGTAAGGTGTCGCGTAAAACCAGCAGATATTTGAAGAATAGAGTTGGGCGATAAAGTGCATAGGCAAAGAGTGGGGGCTGCTGGTTCACTGTGTAACATGGTTCACTGTGACCCAAGTTCCCCTAGGTTTAAATTTTATTAAGGATAATCTTGCTACACCTCTTATTGTTACCCATATCGTTATAGTGGCTTGACGTTCAGGCCATTTATTTAGAATCCAAAATGTTTTGACACAACAAACTTACATTTAATAATTTATAGTGATGAAAGGAAAAAACTATTTAAATATTATTATTGAAGTTAGTGTTATACTTTACTTGTTTAGTATACAACTATACCATATAACTAATAAAAATAGACCCATAACATATATTTTGGCAAAATGTAAAGTAAAGTGCATATTTTTGAATATTTTAGAAGTTTCTGTTTTTCAATTTGGCAATATTCCCAGTTGTTTCTGGTCTGCAGATATGTTTGGAGTGAAAGAAATTTGAAAATTTGTTTAATATTCAATACCGCTTTATATCGTTTTTCATAAAGCTATTGGTGAAAATTAATCAAATATTTCATATTAATTTTATTATCCTTATCGTTACTTACAACTTACGAGATCAATAATATTGTGAGTTAAACTTTTTTAAATATAGATATAGGTAAACTGACTTGTAGAAAAATATTATAATAGTTTATTCATTTTTTTATAAAAATAAGTTAATTAAACTTAAAAATTTTTAGTCTAAATCGTAAAGAATAAAAAAGTTATATACTTTAAGTGGTTTTGTAGTAAAGTAGTAGAGTTTCTTATTATTATGGTCACTAACTCGTCGACTTAGTCATCTCGAGTTTCTTTATTCGGTGACAGATGTCAACTAAGTTTTTTGTTGATTGAAGGAAATTACTCGGTCCGGTGTTATCACGTCCAACAAATGTTTGGCTGATGCATTTGTGAAGTGAGAAATATTACATAATCACATTTGTTTTGTGAAAGTAAAGTAGTTAGAGAAAAACTCCATTCGTCATTTGAATTTAATCAAATTTAGGTGCTTTAGAATAATCCCTTAACGCTCTTGTCCTTAGTGAAAATTGTGAGTCATTATGAAGGTTTATTATTTGTTATACTTTTTAACAAATAAAATAGGATTATCAAATACCAAATCATCCTAATTCTTTACCCGAGCGATTTCTATTCCCTATTGTGTCTTTAATATATTTCCGTTATTTATGGTACAGATAGTTGTAAAACTGAAACTCTTTTAATCATCTGATACTATTTACATCTTATATAATAAATCTTTTTTTACGATACAGTCATAATTATCCATCAATGGTCAAAATTTTTTTGTGAGATATTTTTTGTGATGTTGCTGGTACATATTCTACTAGATACAATCAATCCTATAAAATATAATGCAGAGAAAGATTAAAGGACGAACGAGCCGCAAAAAAATGATCTTTATAAGTAATTTAGATCATTCTTTTGCGGCTCGTTTATTTTTTTATTGTCCCGGTTTTTTATAGCGTTCTCCGCCTTCCGGTTCCCAGTTTCCAGCTACGTCGGTCATTCCATTCGCCAGGGTGAAGGTTTCTTTCCGACATTGCCTTCTGAATGCCGCCCAGCCAGGATTGTTTTGGCCTTCCTCTTTTCCTTCTTTCCCTTGGCGTCCATTTTAAAATTTGGTTTGGCAGCCTGTCGTCGTCCATTATTTTCACATGACCATACCAGATCAGTTGTCTCCTTTGAATTTCGTCAATGATGGTTGACTTGACTCCCAGTATGTTTCTGATATGGTCATTTTGTATTCTATCAAGCCTTGATTTTCTAGCTGATCTTCTTTAGAAGTCCATTTCCAATGCAAGTAGGCGTCGCTCAAGGGATTTAGTAGGTTGCCATGTTTCGCATCCATGGGGCACTATACTTTTAAAGATGGAGTTAAAGAGGAGATGCTTTCTTTGATTTGATAGTTCTTTTGACCATAGCATCGGGTTTAGGCATCCTATCACTCTTTTTCCTTTCACAATTCTTTGCTCTATGTCTTTTTTGGTGCGCCCACTCTTGTTGATTGTTGTTCCCAAATATATATATTCCTCACAGTTCTTGATTGTTTCATGTTAGTTGACCATTAGATCTTCTACATCATTCCCGATGCATAAGTATTGCGTTTTGTTTATACTTACAGAGAGGCCCTATTCTTCATATGTTTTAAACAACCGTCTCGTCATGAATTCTAAATCTTCCTTGTCTGCTGCCACTACTACTTGGTTGTCCGCAAAATGTAGAATGTATAATATTGTATCGTCGTCAAGTTGGATCCCCATTCGTGAACAGGATCTTTTCCAGTGTTTTAGTGCTTAATTTAAATAGATCTTAAATAGTATTGGAGAGAGGCAGCATCCTTGTCGTAAGCCTTTTGTTACTGGAAATTTTTCTGATAAGGTGTTTGTTTAGTTTGATTTTTCTGCTCGTGCGTCCTTTAATCTTTTTATTTGTTGATTATTTTTTGCATTGGTGCGAATGTAGTTTAGAATACATCTAGATATTTTAAATAATTTGCAACGAGATGTTCTGTGTAAATTATGCAGTGAATTCGTATGAAATGTAAAATTATAGAATCATCTTAATCTGACATTTTACTTAGCATTATCCGAGCGCCATCAGTTGCAATGGTTACAAATTTATTAAAAGACACATCCAAAGGTTTCATTAAGGAATCTAATGCATTTTTAATACCGACTCCACAAGTTGACTCTCGAAGTGCCACTAAATCTAATAATTTTTCTTTAACATCGAAGTCAGGTAAAATAAAACGTATGAAAACTGCAAATTTCGAAAGAGTTTGTTTTTTCTAAGTTCTTTTTTAATAAACACTTTATACGGGCGATCTGCACCAGCAATATTCCAAAAAATAACACCACTTATCATATCTTAATTTGTAGTTTTCTAGATACTGATTAGAAAACTGAGTATGATTTGTTTTATAATGTGACGTAAGTTGCTTAAAATATTTGACTGTAGAATTACAAATAACGCAAAACGCTTTTTTGTTTTGAATCAATTAGAATCAATTAAAAAAAACTCTTCCTCCACCCATTAATAAAACTTTTAAGTATGTTCTTACTTCTATATTTTTTGTATTTTCGTTCTCTGTGAACATATTTTTAAAGAAATTTAAAAAAATTAAGTAAGAGTGAAATTTTGCTAATTTTATATTATTGCAATAATATTTTTTATTACTTTTATCTAAATTATCCACCAAAGAACTATTAAAAATCATCTAAAGCTACGACCAGGAAATCCCCGATGAAGCACAAGACTTTTTTACCTTTGCTCAGTTTAACTTGCTTGAAGAGGCAATAAGACCATAAACTGTAAGATTCACTTTTTTCAGAAGAAATTTAATGTTATGGGAGAATTTACTGGCCGAATTGATTACAACAGCATTTTATCCAAAACAAATCAAGCGGGTTCGAAAAGTTTGGCAAGCAGTAAATAGGTGGTAAGAAATTCATCAAACGAAAATTTATGCCCGATTAGATTATTTTTGAAATTAATGAAAAAAACGAAATCAAAGAGTTTATCAGACACACTCTTTCTTACCGTTCACCCCAACTGGAAGGATGGATCTTGGTTCAAAATTGTTCACTTGGAATCAACACCATTTCTAAGTGGACAAAAATATCAGCTAAAAAATTAAAATAGACACAAAAAAATATAAAATAAACCATTTACATTAATCTTCAGCCGTATCAGTCGTGTCAGGATTCCAGTCACCACCAGAAGTTGATCGAAAATCTCAGAACAACAAATAAAGCTGGACCTTCGAGTTCCCAAATTTTACAGGTCAATAATACACAAAATCATGCTTTGGTAGAAAAGAATGGGCAAACTACTATAGCTTGTAATAATTTTACATTTAATATTGTTAACAAATAAATAAAGATTATGTTTCGTTGATATGGTGCATTAACTGTCTCGTGAAATAGTCTTATTGAATATAATTTGAGAGAAAATTATTTACCAGCATAATTTTCTTCTGGTTTTATTCAAGTTTGTTGCTTTTTGGCAATTTTTGTTTATGAAATTTTGACAAAATGGCTCGTCTGACGTCTGGTCATTTAACTGTGGAAAGTTAATTCATAAAAATTGCCAGGAAACAAACTTTCATACCAGTCGAAAATATTGTCTGCAAAATTTTTTCTGTTATAATATTATGTATAATAATATGCGCTTGCTTAAGCAAACCTAAATAAAAACAAAAACTACAACGATTATACAACAAACAAAGTTATAACAAATAGCAGAAGAGTCAATAGTCAAAGAAGTAATAGCAGTAGATTGTCTAAAACTTTATCAAAGTATATATGTGCAAATAGTGTTTCTTGTTTAGATTATTGCCATTTGTTTAAGACAATGAAGATTTTAAATTCAAAATTAAATAAAATTTATCAATACCTACTTACCTGTTGGACTTGGTGTCATTTCTTTCATCTCCAAATGTACTTGTATATCGTGATTCTTGAAAAATTTAAGTTTTCTTTGCACATAACTCGTAGCACTACTCGCTGCTTTGTTATATTCGCGAACACCGAACGACTTATACGGCACCATAATTCCAACATGTAGATGTGTTATTCCAGCTTTCACAGTAGGTACCGTGGGAGCAAATATGTGATCTTCTTCGGGTATGGACGTGGTGGTTGTTCGTATACCTCTTGTACTGCCTCCCAGTTTGATACCTGAAGAGTTGAATCCTGTTAAAGGTTATGATATTAAGACTATTGTTTGAAGTAAAGGAAAGATAAAGAAATTATATGTTTAGATAATTTTACAAATTTTTATATGTGTTATATTTTTATATAAGTTAATAATTATAAAATTTAGAGTTTATGTTAATTAAAGCTTAACTCAAAGGCTAAACATTTTTATATCAAAATCTGGTGTTGGACGCATTGCGTAAAATAACGAGATTCAAGAATGGTCACGAGGTGACCGGTCATAAATGTGAATAACCGTCTTTGTCGTAAAAGTGGAGAGATGTGAAAGTGCGCTATGTACTGTGAGCGTGACTAAAAACAATTCGGGATTAACCAACTTTGCACATTGTATTGTCCTGTATTGCTGCGTTGTTAACATAAAGTCTAAAAGTTAAATTAAAAAAGACTTGAAAGAAAATCTATTTAATAAAAGATGTTAATTTTTAAAACAGCAAATATAAAAAAGAAGTGTGTGAGTAAATTATGAATTTGTAGATTTTGAACAGATTGATTTTGCACACTTTGCTCAATGTAGAAATATACTACGCTATATTTCCAAAAGCAGAAAAGCAGATCTTTTAAAACATATATGTTCTCTTTAATCTTTTCCCGATAAAAACCAAATAGACAGACAACATTGCTTGCAAAAACAATTTAATTAAATCGCTGCCAGCTTCAAAAAAGAAAGTAATTATTAAACTTTATTTAAATTTAATTGCAAAAGATCTTTCTGTACTAAATATATCAATAGGTATTTTAATAAGTATTTCATAAAATTTATCCAAGATTTATTTAACTTGGATGAACAGTTTAGTAAACAGAGTGTAAAAAATATGTTAGCTTCCAAAAGAAATTCATTAAGAGCGATCAATATTTTCATATTTACAGCTTAGAAGGTTTTCTTACCATGGAATTATGAACAGAACATACAAAGTAGTTTTTTATTCCTTATGTTTTTTTTTTTTCAATCAGTATTGATATGGAAATATTTTTATTAGTGACATATTGAATAAGTACTATGGTAACGAATGTGCTCAAGTCTTGAAAATGGTCATTTTCAAAACATGACTCAAGTTTAGCAATCATCAAAGTAAACTTAAACTCCATTTTACAAGAAACCGAAGAGTTTTTTACAAATACTTTAAAGCAAACCATTGTTTTTAATGGTTATTTTAATGAGGCGTAAAAATCATATGTAGATATTTAAAAAATATAATTTTTTATAATTTAATATTATATACACGATATTTTGGTCCAAATTTTTTTTTATTAATACACAACTGATTTGTTTGAATTTATTCGGGATAAATAAAATATTGTTCATAATTACCAATTTATTCATTTTTATAAAAAACAATTATTTAATATTTTAAATGAAAAAATAAAAAAATAATCATAAAAAGGCTACTTAAGAAAATATTTGTACATCCCGTATTTATTAGCTGCTTTATTTTGTGGAAATTTGAAATGGAAGTACGATATATGTTTTCATTTTGACGTTTTAACCAGATAAAAAAAATTCCAAATTTTGTCCAGTATAATCCGGGATATGTCATTCTTTTTTTCTGATTCAAGAGTACGGCTGGCACTTCAGTGGGTTACCCACACTCCTTTTAATCTAGTCGAAACGCAAAGTACTCTTTGTTTACAACACTCCTGTTTAAAGAATTTTAAATAGTCTAGTTTACTAAAAACGTTGTTAAAAACTTTTTACTTTTCTTATAAAAAAATTGGTTAATTTTATCCATTAATGTTGTTAATTAACGTTAACAAAGATATTTTTAAAAAGGGGACTATCCTAAGGGTCCAGAACATTTCTTTGTTTCTGAAAGTTGATTTTTTTAACCCGAAACCGGTAAGCTGGTGTCACGCAGACTCCTAGTACTTTGAAAGTTGTTCTAACTTTTTTTCGCTAACCTTGAATCTTGGGCGCGCTCATGTACCTTCAAGTCAATATTCGTCGTTATTGGTAATTAATGTGTAGCATTTTCAATTTCATTGATTCTTTGAAGTATATTGAAATCTTCTCGTATATGTAATATATTGAAATCTCCTTATATATTTTTAAAAAATACAACGAAGAATTGTTTCCATGTTTGTTAGTTCGTATCTTTCAAGTTAAAAGACGCAAAAGTGTTTTCAATAATTGTATCTGCATTGCTGGATGTTAATGAAAGCCATTTTAGTTTTGTTTAATATTTTAACTTTCTCGGCAATTTCTTTTAATGTTTTATTTGAAGTCGTTTTTTAATCTTTGTACGTCACAAATTGAATCTTCTAAGTTGTTTCGTTGTTTTTTGTTATTTTAGCGTTTTGTTTGTTTTCAACTTAGGTGAACGAATTCTTAAGAGAATTTCGTCATTCCTACTTAAGTCACCGATAGAATCAGGTATGAATCCAAAAAGATTCTTACTTGGGTAGCCCATAGAATCAGGTGTGAATCCAGGTAGATTCTTACTTGGGTCGTCGTAGTGTCGAGTATGGATCTGCAAATTTTTTCCGTCGAATTTGTGTTCTTCTGTTTTGGCCCCTTTAGTGGAAATATGTAGCAGTAAAAAATAATTTGTGGAGTATACCAGAACATGGTATAATTTTGAAGTCATATATAAGATGTCATATCAGTCTTGTTGTCGTTTTCCTATTTGATCCAGCCCATCTACATCAGATCTTCATTACAGATTATGGAAATGGTTTCCTTTTGTTCCGGTTAGTTTCAGTCCCAGAGAAGTAGCAATTTTCAGAAGTTTAAGTGCAAAAATAGTAAAAAATCAAGGTAACTTTAATTGTTTGTTTAACTTTCAAAGTAAAGATAGACATTTTTTCATTTTTTTTTTGCTAAATTACTAATTGCTTTGATTGTTTTAAAAGATAATTTTTATTTGTAATAATTTTTATATTTGCCATAGTTTATACGTCAGTAACATAGTAAGTTTTTGTAGCATCTCCTGAACTTGTAAATTAGTAAGACGCATGTAAGCTTTTTGTATTTTGCGACTATCGTGGTAATATTTTTGTATTTTTTTAACATTCTTGGTTCTCTATGTTTTGAAACTGTTTGTGGTACGACACAAAAATAAATGTTAAATTTTGTTTTCTTATGTTTTTTATGTGTTTTAATTATTTCCCTAGTTACAACTAGTTGTTGTAATAGGTATAATTGAGCACCTCAAGTGGCGCCCTATATTAAATTCCTTGAGGTGTTTCCTGTTTATTTTTATTTTATTTATCCCAAGAAGTTAATGACCCCTATATTTAATTTTTTGTAGTTGCCCCAATCCAACCCCCTTATCTTTTACTTATCCACGAGCCCAGCTCTCCTACCAAACCCTGAGTACAGTTCGCACAAGTAGCGATTATTTTGCTTGCCTTATCTTCACCCCCTTAGGTTCAGTCCCCAATTTTCTACTCCCATGTACTTACCCTGTGGAAGGCAAAATACATTCGTTACAAATGGGTATTTAGCTGGGTAGTCTGAACACGTTTAAATTAGAAATCAGAGTCTCAGTGACTCTACCTTACCGTTATGGTAAGTTTTGTAACTATTATAATTTTTTTTCATAGGCGATGATAAGTACCATCAATTGCAATTGATTGCCCAGGCGAAAATAGACACTAAGCAAGGGCCACGCAGAAGAAGATACTCATGGCTCCAAAATCTGCGGAGGCGGTTCGAGTTCACATCGGTTTAGCTATTCAGAAGCGCCGCAAATAAGATAATAATTGCCATGTTAATAGCCAATGTTCGCAACGGATAAGGTACTTAAAAAAAAATAAGTATCTGTGACTTCACCTCACCGTTATGGTAAGTTTTGAGACTGTTATAAAATTTTTGAGTACAACCTGTTATTTTTGGATGGATTTGGTTCCTAGGACATCAGAAAAAGTTAATCCATTAGAAAATAATTTTGGAAATATTGTTTTAAGATGGTATAATAAGGAAGAATCTGACTTGTCGGATATAGAAGATGGATATGATATCAAAGAAGAACATGAATATGGACCTTTAAGTGAAAGTGATGACAATGAATAATTTTTTTCAAATGATGAAAATAGTGATGAAGAATTAGAGAGATGAAAAGAATGAGAATGAAATTAGAAGAAAGTACTATTATGAGAAAGAAAAACAAAAAGGACGTTAAATGAACCTGTACAGAATGTGCGAACTCAACTACGTAATATAGTCATAACCCTACCAAAATAAAAAGGTCCTACTCGTACTTTAGGAGATGCAGCTACTCTAGAAGATACATGAAACCTTCTTATCTCTGAAGCTATGGTAAATACTTTAGTGTAGTATACAAATATAAAGATTGCAGAATTTTGATCAATATCGTTCTATAATTCTACAAAAGGAAGCGTTGATTTACTGGATAAGAGATGCACCATTTACAGCTTATCAAGGAGAATTCGAGGTTGGCTAATGGCTTTTTTTATCAAATATTGACATGAGTTCATGAAGTCACAAGAAAAATTGTTTCATGATGGTGCAAGAAAAATATTTTATAAAGTACTGGTATATGAGTAATACAGAAATACTAAGCTGACAGCTTTAAAGTGTGTAAGAAATCAGTTCAGAAGCATTATTTACTGAAGAACCATTAAGAATAATCCAAAGCTACAAGGAGATAATCCCCGATGAAAGAACAAAAAAAGTTTTCTCACCTTTGCTCATTTGAACTTGCTTGGATATGCAATGAGACCACAAACTGTATTTTTCAGAAGGAATTTAATGTTATGGGACAATTTACGGGCCGAATTGATTACAACAGCATTTTTTTCAAAACAAGTCAAGCCGGTTCGAGAAGTTCGAAATGAGACCAGAAATAATATTGTTCTCTAATTCTACAAAGGAGGCGTTGATCCACTGGATAAGATATGCATCATTTACAGCTTATCAAGGAGAACTCGGGTTGGTTAATGGCTTTTTTATCAAATATTAGACATGAGTTCATGAAAGCACTAGCAAAATGCCTGACAGGACCTTTTATAAGAAAACTAATCTTAGATATAAGAAACTTGATAAGAATACTTGCTTTCGAGAAACCAGTAAAATTTCATATTTAGAAATATTGTTATTTAGGTCCATCTAAACATCGTAGAGATGTATTTTACTTATGCTATGATTGTAAAAAGTCTATATGTTTAATATGTAGTAAGAAAATATGCACAAAATATGCTTCAAAATAATCGTAACGAAAATAACTATAGTTTAAAATTACAATAGTAAAATAAAGGTATACCTATGAGCAAATAAATTTCATCCAGTTGTAATTTATTTCAGTGAATTTTTTTTAAACACCTAAAACTTTTTTTTGTTTTTTAAAAAGAAGTCCATTGGACTTCACATCACGCTACATGTAACTGAAATTGTACCTCACCGGTTACGGGTTCACCAATTTTCAAATAGTTTGTAGTCATGAAATTTGTTTAAACTTTATTTCTGCGGATTTTTATTACACGTCTTAAAGAAGTAAGAATGCTCTGGATTATTTAGATCCATTTAGTCAAGTTATCTATTTCAAACTTAGAAATTAGCTCATTTTTTTTTAAATCTAACAAACAAATTAAATTCCGCAAAAACTTTTTATACTCCAGTCGTCAGAGACAAAAATGCCGCTGAACCTCATATGAACAAGCTGAATTTTGCCAAGTATATGAATTTAGTGACCTTAAAAAGATGCAAAAAAGTTTATCACTTTTAACCCAGAACTTCCCCCTAAAACTCACCTCACAGGGGGGGGGGTTTCTACCTCACCGTAGAAAAAAATGTTTTAAATAAAAAATGTGGCTAAGACCATTCTAAACAAAAATATTTATAAGCATTTTTCGTGTAGAATGAACCGTTCTCTTAGAAACAACGCTTGAAGCGACCGTTGATTTTGCATGTGAGTTACACGCGCGAAATGAATGTTCAATAAAATTTGGACAGCTGAAGAAAATAACTGGATAATAAAAGTCAATAATTTTATTGAGAGAATCGTAAAAAATGGCAAAAATCTCGCTACGTTAATTTATTTAATATCTTAGTTTAATATCTATATCTATAAAATATCTATAAACTGAGTTTATTATATCATTATATTTATTATAAACTGCATACAAAAGTTGTCCACTTTGTCTTTAAAGTCAATGCAATCCAAATGATATCGAATTTTTAAATTATTTATTAACATTAGAAAGCAATGAGTTTTTATATAGATTATTGTATATACATATATGTTTTTGATATTAAAGCCAAATTGTAATTGTAAATATAGAGTAAGTATTTCATTGTAATTTGTTAGAATTATAAAAAAAATAAATAAAAATAAAAAAAGAGAACCAATGATTAACTTGGACAGTCCACAGCTAGTTATTGAGATAAGTAGATAGCTGCAGAAGAGTTATCTGTGTAACTCTGAGGACCTCATCGCGTATTTTGTATATAAATAACTTAAAAGCACCGAATAGAGAAAACCTAAAAAAATTACCAAAAAAAGAATATATATTAGAGATCAGTACAAGTAATAGATTTAGGACAAGATTGTATATGATTGTATAATGACTAATGAAAAAATGAGTAGAAGTTGTAAGATTGGCGAATGAAAAGTCCAATGTGACTATGGTCTGTTTTTAAACCAGGAGGAGTAATTCAAATTTTCCGCGCCATAATGCTTGTTTGTAATTGGTCGAATCGCAGGCAAGTTTACTCCACTAAATTATGACATATTGACACTAATGACATTTGTGAAATTTTAAAATTCAAAATTTATATCGACAATTTTTTGTATTTTCTGTGTTATTTCTTACATCTTTAGATTTTTCGTTTGCATTTATATAAAAACAGTTCTTTTCAGAACTATTTAGCGACATATTAGTGTTATTAAGATAACAATATGGATTCAATGCCAAGTACCAGTGGTAATTATTCTTCTCCACCTTAAAAACGCCGAGTAGATTTGGATCATTTATCATTAAATGAGAAATAATGTACTATAAACATGTACAGACATGAAAATTGATAATTCTGGAATAAAAATAACAGCCACGGTAGAAAAAATAAAACAGGCAGCAGGTTAGTTTTACAGAATAGTTATTATTAAAATCAAGACTTACTAAAGTAATGTGATAATTTTAGGTGTTGCGAATTCAACTATTTACAACAATAGAATTTAGAACAATTAAAGAATATAAGCAAACTAGAGCAGTGAAATGTCCTAAAAATATTGAAGGTTGACTTTATATTCTTACAACATACGATGAAAGAGTTAAAACATCTATACGACAGATAGTACACAGCTTCTTTTTCAAGAATGAAATGCTCACTTTAGGTAAAATTTTAAGTGAAATTAACTACCGCTCAGATCTTCCAAAATATGTGTCGTTCATTATTATATAAATTCTTGAAGCAAATCAATTTGAAGTAAGTACAAATATCGGTATGTATATATGGGTTAGCTACAATTATATAGTAAAATTAACTAAAACATTTTATAGATTTCATTTTTATAATCAGGTATATTATTGTTACTATTAAATATTAAGTTTTAAGTTTTTATTTGTATACTCTACTGGAATGTTGTCAAGTATTTTGGTTCAACAGATATAAGAACATGGGAAGGGAAGAAAAGGAAAAAAAGGATATTTTTACTTTACATATGCAGATTCAATGCAGCAAAGATTACATAGCATAACTATAGATTGTTTATCTTACTTTATAGGATGATTGATTTATTGTGTATATTATGAATGTCTTACCATAGTTATTTTTTAGGGGAAATTATTCAAAGAATAGTTTATACATTGGGCTGCTGACCAAAAACAAAACTTTCTTGCTCAAATATCTGAAATAGATTCAGTTTTTGCTGAAAAAATAAATCAATAAATTCAAAATGGTGTAGTTGTTCATTAATCTCACCAAGACATAAATGGAGAGATTTTGGAAGACTAAAACAATTATTAAATTTTTATTTTTACATTCATTCCGAATATATATTATGCACAGAATATTATATAAATCGATTTCTGACTCTTTAAGTTGTTTTTGTAATAACTTGGACTTGGTAATATGCGATAATAGTATTTAATTTGATATTTTTCTAGCTGATATATATAATAAATAGAGTTTACAGTGTTTATAAATTTATAAATGTATGATATTTATATCTAATTATCATAAGAAAAACGGCAACTATCTTTTAAATTTGTGTATACTTGTTAAGAAGCATTTTCATTTTGTTTTCATCACAATAAAAGAACATTAGTAATGTTGTGTTTTACTTTGATTGTATTGATACAGTTGGTTTTGTTCTTCGTGTTGTAGATCATCACAAGAAAACTACAAAATTATACTAGAATGTAACATTATAGATTGAATTAGTTGATTATCTCACAGAAATCCAGTATTTTTTAGTAAATTTTATTTATTGATAACAAATGGGACAAACTCACTGTCAAAAGTAAATAAGAATCCAGCATTAAAGAAATTGCAAGTACACACTTATTTATACAAATTTATTGGTTTGCATTTTAGTGCTCCAAATAGATCCTTAAGATATTGATACATAAGTTAAATCTATCTAATGAGGTAACTGATTACCATGCATGAAAAGTAGGACCACACCTATATTTGAACCATAATTTATTCTGTGATATGAAACATAAAAAAGTCAATTCTCATTCAATTTGCATAGCTTTAGAAATAATGATCAAAGTCAAAGTTAATTTTTCTGGTAAGAAAAAAACCTATTCAAGAAATTAATCACACCAGAAAAAGAATATGGTTTACGCAGTTTAAAAGAACAGTATTTCAGAAATCTTTGAACTCCATCTAGCTTTTTGGTACATGCATTTGCATAGCTTTGTTGCATATAAGATCTATTTGCAAATTAAAAGTCAAATTTCTGAGAAAAACCATACTTAGATCTGTAACATTATTGACTCTCTGGATCAAAATATTCTCTAAATTAAGTACCATCGACTCAAAAGATCTATAAAACTGGATCACCCGATATTTAAATATATATACATGGGACCAAATGTGAAAAACGTCTTTTTTTATTGTAATAATTGTAATATATATATATTGGAAGTGAATTAAAAAAATATATTATTAAAACATAAAGTTAGGTTAGAATTGACGTGTAAGGTTGTCCGATATTGATTACTCGATTACCGCAAGGCCGAGATATACAACAAAAAAAGAAGATGCATTTGGTGACTTTTCTAGTAACTTTCTTGGGTGTGAATCTGTCTTTTTGGTTTACTCCTCATGCACAGAATAATAAACAATCAGAAGGGACACTCTCAGATGCCGCCTTTGAAGTTTTTCAGCACGCGCGCCATGTTTGAGGAGGACACAGACATATGATTTGTGTGGTTATGTAATTGTTTATATTTATGTTTAATTATATTATATTTATGTTATTATATTTAACAATGTTAATATAATTGTATAGTATGTCTATGATTGCCGTAAGTCAAATAAACCTGGTTAATTTTTCCATGCACACCACATAATTTCTTTAAAATCCTCCTAAAACATGGCGGAACGTCTGCGCGGAGGAGATGCGCCTACTTAATTTTCCGTGGAGAGTGGGTATTCTGTATGTTTATTATTCTGTGCCTCATGGTTAAAAAACAGAGTATAGTCTTGAATTGTCCACAGTCATATAAACACCAACAAACAACAACAATAGTTGATAAAACCCCAGATAAGAATAGTTTTATAATATATTATTATACATATTTTAACTGTCAAACTCAAACCAATCAAATACATATGTGATTGTTCTAAAAAGAAAACTAGACAATAACTCAAATAATTTGTTTACTGTATAAATATAAATTAAATCGTCTATTATGTGATGTAATCTATACGCTAAATAAATAAATATACACATATATATTTTACTTATATTTTACAGAATATTATAAACCGTATTATAAATTATTGATATAAGTACTTCACTTTACTGTATAGTTAAAAGCAAATTTCCAAAAAAAAAACGTCATTATTTCGTTATTTATAATATATGTTAGAGGAGATAATTAGTTAAAAGTAATTTATAGTGTAAACTATACAGTATTATAAAAACAAAACACAATAGAAATTACAAATATTTAAGACATAAAACTTTTAAACTGAAATCACAAACAAGCTCTATATTTAAAATATTATAATATCACTTACAGTAACTGTTTTAAAATATATTCCTTCCACGTCAAGAGGCCAATAGATACTACAACTAATAAGGTAGAGGCGAATTTTTACTGGAATATTATAAAAACCAGTCAACTTACTTTAGTTGTGTTCTTGTTTTTATACAGTGTGGATAATGGCTAGTTGTTACTTCTACAAATACAGCGTATTTATGATGATACATTATATTAGTTAGCTTAGTTATTTAATTTCGGTTTTAAACTTGCAAATAAAATTGATTTTATGACATCTTTAATGAGAATTTTTTTTTATAATTGGACTCTTTGGCCAATATTCTTAAGATAATTTAAAATTCGAATACCTTAGTTTACCCGTAATGACATACGTGAAAAATAAAAATTGTCACAAAGGTCTCTAATACGTACTATTAAAACAGAACATCATGCCTTGTGTAATTGTTTATATTTTATTTGTATTTTTGTCCTAGAGTATAATGTATATTTGTTTTGTAATAATTCATATATATTAATACATGTTTTTATTTAAAATTGTAATAGTTTCATTTTTTTTATATAGAGAAAAATATAAATAATAACAAATCACGAAAAAGTAAACAGTTTATTTTATCTTACCAAAGTATAAACTTCAAATAATAAGCAGAGGATATAAACTTCTACGGATGTAAAATATTCCCCGTTAAATAATAATTGCAAGGGTTTAAGTTTTTATCC
Organism: Diabrotica balteata; assembly: GCA_918026665.1. Taxonomy (NCBI): domain Eukaryota; kingdom Metazoa; phylum Arthropoda; class Insecta; order Coleoptera; family Chrysomelidae; genus Diabrotica; species Diabrotica balteata. The sequence continues at coordinate 83,993,402 of OU898282.1, read as the reverse complement.
TGCACCGCATTTTTACACATCAAACAAACGTATGCTGTGTTCTTTTGTTTGCGGGTAAACATCCTTTACAAACTCTTTTAAAAGAAGTTCGTAATTTTCGTCAACCTCGGGACTTTCAATACCCGCCTAATGCGATCTTCGCGACCTATGCGAAAATTTCCAAATCTTCCAAATAATTCTGGAGTAACTATCTAATTGCATGGCCAGTTGTTTTATGAAATCATACCTATTAATTTTTCTTTTGTTGCAATATGATTGATGTAAAAGACATTAATTTTTAAATACATAGATACATAGAGTAATGTTAGAAAGAATTATCATGGTCCATCAAGTTGTTTTTCTTCCTCTCGGATTTACGCCTCGCTTTTCATCTAAGAAATGTCTACACACTTTTGTTAAACTGTTGAAAGCAGTTATTTTGGTTTTTTTAACTGCATCAACCCCTATAGTTATAAGAGAAATAGATTAGGAAAAAATACTAACAGTTTGTGAAATATTGCTGTTTAGTTGTTACACAGTTCACAATTTTTGAGATTCAAAAAGCGTCTTATTTAAGCTAATTTTAAATAGTTTTGTATGCTTAGTTTAGAGTTAGTATTTACAGGGAAATTTGTAAATAGACGCCGGAGAGATTTCCCTCAGTATTGGGTTCCTAAAGGTAAGAACCCCTTCAGATCAGTTTGGCTCTGAGTCGGATCTATCTGCCCCCCGTAAATCCGATGTGGCTGGAACCAGCTAAACCCTCTCATACTAGAGTATCGGGTTAGGATTGTCAGTTAGATGTGCGATATTCTTCTTTTGCCCGATTCTCGGTCGCTCGTTATTACACATCAGCTTTTGTCTCTCGCACTCCTGCGACCACCACGTCTGCCTCTGCAAACCAATTTTTTTATTCACTTTCCTGTTTAAGCATACATACATGTATACCTACCTATCATCATTACTTCAGTCTCATCCATGATATAAGGAAACAAGGTATGCTCACACGCATCTATTTTGAACAGCCAATTGCATTTACTACCAAAATCCGTCTTTTGAAGGCGGCAATTCAAATATGTAAAAATTGGTAAAGAATATCGTAGTTAAATAAAATAAAATAAAATTAATATTATACATTTATGGAATTATTTAAGATTTAAAATGATCTGAACAGACCCTTGCTAAAATAATTTTTAAAAAATCGAAACAAAACAAAAACAAATTTTTGGAATAGAAAAATATCGTGCTTTTCTATTTTTTGTATTCCCATACCAATTGGAACATTGTTTAACAGCACAATTTGGCATTATTATTAAACAACTGACTTTACTCTAAAATGCAAAACACTTAGCTGGACGTAAACAAAGCAGATGTCACACATTTGACGTATTGAAAAAATGGTGGATTTTGGTCGGCGCAGCGATGTGCAAAAATGAGTCCACCTAGTGACCATACCTTGTTTCCTTATACATGAGCGTAGGTAGCGTAGATAATGCTTTTTAAATGTCCCCAAAAAAAGAAGTCCATGGATGTAAGATCTGGAGATCGCGCAGGCCACTTAATATCGCCTGTTCCACTGATAACTCGATTCGGGAAAGTATTGTTTAAATACTCCCTAATAATTCGAGCGTTGTGAACTGAACAGCTGTCTTGATGAAACCAAACATTCTCCAGATTTACATCAGGAAGATTGAGAATAGCGGGAAGAACATGATTCTGTAACAAATCGAGGTATACTCTACTATTCAAGTTGCCCTCAATAGAAAATGGGCCTATTATGTGGTCTCCTAAAATGCCAGTCCAGACGTTAACTTTTTGAGGACGTTGAGTTAGGTAAACAACACTTCTGTGCTGGTTTTCCCGCGCCCAGTACCTCGTAATGGAAGGATTGTGTCTCCCTACTAACGAAACAGAAGATTTATCAGTGAATAAAATGTTTTTAATAAAATTTGATTCACTATTAGCCTTCGTTATTAGAGTTTCACAAAACTCCATTCTTCGAAAGTAATCGTCTGGATAAAGCTGCTGCGTTTTCGAATATTTAAAATTCTCTTAACCGTGCTTTTTCCATACTTTCGTTACAGTAACGTTGCTAACATCTAACTCTCTAGCAACGCTTCTACTTGAACGTGTTGAGTCTACCTCGATTGTTGCACAAATTTGTGTATGCCGGTATTCTCTTTCCTCAACTTTTTCTGGTAACACTTCTCGAGCGTGACATTTTCTGCAATTTTTGAGGCAATAACAACTCTCAAAATTTTTAACAATATTATAAATTGACTGTACACAAGGAATTGGTCTTCCCTCAAAAAACACAGAAAATAAATCTACACACTGTTGCGCAGAATTGCCACTATAAAACCATTTTATTATTTGAGCTTTTTCCGCGGCCATATAAACAGACATGTTTACAAAAATAAATTAAAACTCTACGCTGTTATACCTTTAAACAACCACGGTATAAGGACAATATGACAAATTTGCCGACCGGCGACGTGCAACGACGAGTCAACGAAGCAGATATGTAGTGCAAGTCGAAGACGCGCAGTGTTGCCATTTATAGAGTGTATACCTAATCCAAAACTTAACGCACTGTATCATGGTCTCATCGAGGCCCTGCCTTCAAGTGGAAGTCAGAGGCACGTTAAGCTGTGCCGTGTACCATTTGTCGTAGTCCGTCTGCACCTCAGTAAACACTTACTTCATTGCACCTGCAATGTCGTTTTCTCGTTCCTGCTTCTATTTCCGTGTATGACTTGGCAGCAGTCTGTTAAGGACTACTTGGTCATGTCTGAAAACTGTACTAACGCAAAAGTAACATCTGATTTAGTAATGTATCTGGTTTTTTTCCAGTGGCTCTATTTTTCTGGCTAGGTTTTATTAATGTAGGTGTTTATTATAGTTTTCTGGTCTCAAAATATTGAACGTTTCCATTTTATTACTGAAAAATCTTTTTAGATATTATGGATCAAAATTGAGCTCAAAAAAAAAATAATTGAATTTTTCAAAAAAATTTAGGCTATGCAGTTAATTTTTGCCAAACTTCGAAATAATTATTTTTCGTGTATATATATTTCGTTCTTTTGAATGGCGGCTTTAGGTTTGCTATTTTTGCTTCAGAAGATTCTTCAACTTTGAAAAAAATATATTTGTTTGGCAGTTTTCCTCATGTTTTTAGCGCACAAACCGAACTGTATATCAATAAATAACGGTTTTCAATATATTTTTTGTTATTTCTAATAGCGCAATCAGGTTTGCCATTATCAGAACAGAATATGCTCAAAATAATAGCAAACTCTCTTTTTTAATATTTTTTTCCACCTTTTTAGCACCTAGCCTTAGTTGCATGTGAATAAGAACGATTTTTATTTATTTTTCCAGTTTTTTTAACAATAGTGTAATATTGCCCATTTCAGAATAAAACATACCTATTCTGAATTCATCAAAACTAATTTTCGGTGATTTTTTTTAAGCACAAACTTAGTTAAATGTGGAAGATTACGATTTTTGCTTCCCCCTTTCCTTTATTCGAGTGTTGACTCACCATTTATTGAGTAAATTAATAAAATAGGTAAATAGGTATATTCAATTTTATATTGGACAATTTTTAATTTTACATTAATAATAATGAAATTTTTATAACTACTAGTGTACTATTTTGTAATTTTAAATATAAAGTTAAAAAAATATAATAGAAAAAATGTTGAAAATCACATTTAAATAATAGTCTTAGTCTGCATCACTATTTTTGTTTATTAGGGGTTTCGTACATCATATGATAAATAAGTCTAAAATTATTTTTGCCTGCCTAATAATTTTTGACTTATACCCTTGCTTTATTAAGATAATAAATAATTGTGGCCATGTGAGAACAGGATCACACAGTTCTTAATCCATTCACAAGCACAATCATAAGCATCGCCCAAAATACCGCTGTATTCGGCATAACATTTGTAATTCTTACTGTTTATTTGTCTTGATTAAATTAAATCTTTAATGGTTACATGATAAGTGAGCTAAAGTACATTACAGTTCGTATAATAAGGGACACATTTCGTCTAGCTACTAGGATAAACGTTGGGTAGAAATTAATGAGAATTGTTGATCATACTGTTGACTGTCAATTAGTGTTTTTTATTTCAAGAAGAGTTACATGAGTTGCACCATGGACGGTCGCTGTTTTAAAATAGGTAAGACTGTGTCAGCCTGGTTTGTCACAGACAAAGTTGAGTTAGGACCGTTTGTCAGCGACAATTTCTGATTCACTTGATACAGACTCACAGATAATTTCACTATCATCGTTCATTGTTGTACTACGCTCAATTTTATCTGCTTCCTCGTTACCCTTTATAGCAATAGGAAAAGCAGGTCATTCAAATTTAATTTTTTATTTGTTTCCTGGACTAGTAGAAGCTCTGATTTAATTCTCGTTTCAATTGGATGGTTGTGATATAGATGTCGAGTTTCAATCCTGATACCCCAGATGGAGTGTAATGTTCAACATAGTATCGTGTAGTATCCGTTTTCAAACCTGTGTCTCTGGTTATTACTTTTAGCGTAGGCATATGTTTTTGGCATATTTCTATAATTTGTTCGATCTATCTTGTTAAGCATCTTTCTCGTGATCTGTGGCCTTCTATTTTTTTTGGACAATAAAATATTTTTATGTTTTCTTTGTCTGCCCTCATAACATATCATTCAAGTATTTTAATTGTTGGAGATAGACTTTTCTGAAGAGCCGTTTTTTGAATTTAAGTTCATTTAAAATTAAAATACTTATCCGCTGGTCCCTTCATTAATATTTTAACATTCGTATATAAGTATATAACTATGAGCCCTAAACCTTAAATTGGTAAATCGTGGTTATGTGTGAATGGTTATTATGTATTCTATCCACTATCACGATCTTTGTCTTTCACTTTTTTAACTACGGACCGAATTGTTAACTTTAGTTTTTAATAGTTGTATAAGGCCAATAAATTCCTTATAACTACAAAAAGGGCTACATCATCTGCAAAAAATTATTATATATTTCTCGGCCATTTATTGAGATGTCCTTTTCCCATCGCTCAACCCCTTATTTTATAATGTGCTTCCCCTATATAATAAATAATCGTAAGATAAGTATACATCCTTGTCTTACACCTTGTTTTGGATGGAATTTCTTGATAGTGTGAGACTTAAACTCTTCCGTTATTGTGTTCTTATAGTTCTGTGGATATATGGGAAATTTATTTTGTTGTTAAGGTACGCCTACTTATTTAACTATCTGCCATAAGTTTTGACATTTGACCCTGTTGGATGCTTTGCAATAATCTATACAATAAATGTATAGTGGGATAGTTAGTTTTCTGGATTTTTTATTATCTGTCTTATGTTTCGAAGATGTACTTTGGTACAGCTAGTTTGTTCTTGAGGTATTTCTCTTTATAGGCAAGTTTTCAAAAAGAGATGTAGGTATAGTATACCTAAAGACATTGGTATAGCCAGTTTGCTTTTGGTGCAATTCTCTTTATAGGAAAGTTTAAAAAAAAATATGGGTGTAGTATAGTAGAAGTCTGTGTGGAATATTACTTTCTGAATTGTAATTTTTTAGGCATTTAAAGGCTTGATAGATTACATATTGTTCTTTAGTAAAAATAGTAATATTTGGAAAAAATCACTGTTTATTCTTAAATATATCTACGTTGCGTAACATACAGCATTGTGCGAATTAATGTTAACATAGATCAAAATTTTGTTTTCCCAAGTTGGCACACCTGCTGTGCCTGTTCTGTCATCTATTTTGTCAAAAAAAGAACATAACCTCAAAACCTTATTAGCATATTGTTCAAAACACGTGCTTTGTATTTTATATTGTTGTTATATTTTGTTGTATCTCAAATTATGTTCAAGTTGATGTTATTTTTATTTATTAAACTGTGTAATCAGGTTTAACTTTTTAATATGGATATCACTCCTAGGAAAAGAAAAAGGATCATAACACTTATTGAGCATACACCAATGACTCAGAGGGACATTTCAAAAGAATGTTGTGTAAGTTTCGGGCAGTAAACAAAATATTTAAACAAATAAAGGAAACAGGGTCAGTTGAAGTGCAGCGGAAAGGAAAATGTGGAAGAAAACGAAAGACTACGCCTCGCGATGAACCCTTTCTTTTGCGCCATAGCAAATTTCATCCCAGAAAAACAAGTTATAACCTCCAGCAAGATTTAGAAAAGGCTGGAATAAAAATTCACGGCACAACAGTACGCCGACGTTTCTTAGAAGAAGGGAGAAGAGCCGTGAGACCGTAGAAGAAACAGCTTCTGACAGCGCCTATGATGAAAAAAAGACTAAATTGGGCAACAAGATACGCTTATTAATCTGCAGAAGATGGGAGAAAAGTGTTATTTTCTAGTGAGACCCACTTCTTAGTTCAGGGCCAGCGATTAAAATTCGTACGAAAAGGCTCCCAATGCGTCACTTTCAGCTAGCCATATTAACCAAACAGTTAAACATCCCACCAAAAAAATGCTCTGGGGCTATTTTTCATACTTAGGAACTGGCACTCTTATTCATATTGAAAGTATAATGAACAGTGAAAAGTACAAAGCCATGCTAGGGCAACACTTAGCTATAGAGCTTGACAAAGTACAGGCCAAAGGGACTGCAATTTTTCAACAAGATTCAGCTCCTTGCCATGTATCGAAGGTTCTGATGAAATACTTCAACGATAATCATATTATCCTTCTTGATTGGCATGGGAATTCACATGACCTTAATCTCATTTAATATTTGTGGGCAATATGTAAGGCTAAATTGCAAAAATTTTACTGTACGACAAAAACAAAAATGGTGGAAGCAGTGATTAAGGTGTGGTTTAGATGTGAAGCAATGACAAACAATTGCAAAAAACTTATGAATTCCATATCTAGAAGACTCCAGATGGTCATAAAAGTAAATGTGGGATATATTAGATAATTATTAATGGAAAAATCTCGTGTAAGTGTACCTAGATTTACCTTTGGCCTAAACAAATTATATTTACAAAGTAATTCTGTTTGTTCACATTAATTCGCACAATACTGTAATGTACAAATAATATGTATCAATAATCGGCTTGGTGGTTAATTATAAAAATATTATTTTAACTGTAAGCTAATATGCTAGTTCAGTGCCTGAACGGGATGTCTTAACTTGGTTTCGAATTTCGTTTTATTAACAAGTTGTGTGGGTAGCTTAAGAATTAATCACAAATGAGCGACTACGATGTAAATGATTTTGAGAGAGAACTTGTAGATTACCAAAAATTGTGTAACTATTAAACCATTTTGAAAAAAGAGACCACTGAAAATAAACCATTTACAATTATTTAAATAATTTTTTAACTTAAGCGATAACTGCTGTACAAACATAATGGTATTTCACTTAAGGATTGTCACTTAAGGCTGTTTGTTAAGAGATTGTGACATGGAACGAAAAGATTAAAGGAATAGAATAGAAACTTAAATGATTGAATGACAATAAAAATAAAATAAAAATGTCTAAGCATGTCAATATATGTTTCCCTACAAACTTTAAAAATAATAATCCATCCGCTACCGTGACTTTTTTAACCACGTGTATATATGAACTTCATGACATTTTCTATTCTCCGTGATTCATTTTTCTAAAGCAGAAATGAAAATCCTAATATGTGGATGTCATATTTTTACAATCGTTTCATTGTAAATGTCATTGATAAATGGATTTTCTCGTAGCTTTATCTTTTTGTACATAATATCGGACCAATCTAAATCGTAAAAATAAAATCTTTCAAATTTGTTGTCATTTTTTGAGATATTAATTTAATTTTACTTCATCAAATGGTTTGATAGATTTATGTTAATTTCTAAACGATTTATTTCAAAGAGCAAAATTTTCCTTGAAGTTTAAAATCCTAATACATTCGCAAAAAGGGATGTATATTTTTCTCAGCCTTGCATTTCAAGCAGGTGGTTGGAGTCGAAGTTGACATATTTCGCAGGATGTTTGAAAACTTTTGAATTACTTGGTCTACAATTTCCACTTTAAGTTTATATGAAGCTTTTCTAGGAAATGTACAATATTGCTTGACATTTTACTTTAAAGTGGTTGCAAAATTTTTACCAATATTTAATTTTAAACTAAAATAAATAACACCTACCTGAATTTACGTTTTACAAATTCCTATTTTTTTACTATAAAATATTTCGCAATTACCTTAGTTAAAAAATTAAATATTTTTTTTATTCGTAGCAGATTTAGGTTGTAACATCGAGTTAGAATCTATGGAGAAGCTATGAGCATATTAACGTATGTATTAAAAACGGCATAGGTAGGAGTGGCTAACTATAATACCAATATGGCGGTGACATCAGGGTCAGACTCAATAATAATAAAACTACTATACAAATATGACTAGTTATTCAGAAGATCTAATTATAATCTAAAAAAGTGCAATACATTTTTAATAAACTATGATTTATTTATCCCGCGGTAAACACTAAAAACACGATATATTATATATAAAGATAAATTAATACAGTCAAATAGTATTAATTTATTCTCTGAATTACGGGCCATTACTTTGTTTACATATTTGTATAATAACCTGTGGAACGATATTCCTGAAGATTTTTTATTAACATTATTTCTACTACTGCAACTACGTTGAGATCAAGAAACCATTATTATGCACTATCACAATATATAACAGTTTCTATAAAATTATTATAAAACTGAAAATATTCGAAAAACAACAAATATAACCAAACATATACGATCTGTCAAAAGTTTCAAAACAATAATACCAATATGGCCGAAGTTAGGTCGTTTTTAGTCACGTGATGACCTCTCCATAGATTCTAACTCGATGGGTTGTAAATATAATTAATATATATTCTCCTACTATTGTGTTGTCTGTATGTTAGTAAGAATTCTATAATTCCGTTGTTAACCTATATTTAACTAGCAACTGTAATAATAAAAAAATATTTTTAAAACCTGTTTTTGCCAATAAATTAGTGTAATTAATTTAGTGTAATAATTAGTGCAATTTTAAATAAAATTTGTATCAATTCAACGGTAAAAATTCGGAATCTGTTGATCAGAGTGTCCTATTCAAAAAATTAAAAAGCTTTCTAAGGTAAAGAAAGCAGATTTCTTGTATGCCTTTTGTGTTTTGCAAAAAATTATGTCAGCTTTTATAAAAGTGTTAATAAAAGTTGCTCGATTTTTGCCACTTTTTTACGATTCTAAAGAGATCATCAAAATGTATGGCTTTTCTATTAACCGGTCACTATTAAATTTTCATTGCTAGAAGCCAGTTTTCAGAAACTATGGCATAAAATATCCTTTTTTATTTTTGGTAACAAATGTAAGGCATCTAAAATATGCCTAAAAATAACGAATTTTACCTTTCACATTACTAACAATTTAAAACATTAAAAAAAACTATTTTTCGATTAACCAAGTACGTTTTTATAAACTGGACTATTTCAGCTAAAAGTTTCGCCAAATATCTTGTTTAGGAAGTATTTTCCATTAGATGCAATAATTTTTATTGTGAAAGTTTAAATTCGGCATTTTTTAGGCATATTTCGAATGCCTCACATTTTTTGCCAAAAATCAAAACTCAAAGTTCACTTCATAGGTTTTAAAGACTGGGCTTTGACAGTGACAATTCCATAGTAATCCCAAAAATTGTATAAACAAGGTACAGTCTTTATCTTCAAAATATTCTTTAATTTTTGCCGATATAATACTCCTATTAAAAGATATCGTATTTTTACCGTCGAATTGATACACATTTTATTTAAAATTGATTTGGCGCGCGTATATCCTAAAACCTATATCCTAAAACTATATTAACTCAACTTACTTACCAACAATTTCTAATATAGCCCACCTGGTTTTAGGACTCTATAGGTTATATTTATGTACTCATTATATAGAATTTGATTTTACAACAACTACACGTGGTCAGAAATCCACCAACGTAAAAGCATCGTTCAGACTATAATTATTACTTAACTCAATGTGTTTTAAGCTTAAATCAAATACAAAATCTTATGTTATCGAATAGAGATATTTTAGAGATATATTAGAGAACACTTGTAACCTTAAGTGACTATTATTTGGAAATTGTTAAAGTGTTACAGAAATTTATTGAACAGTCTAACCAATATTCTTGTCGGCTTGGACGTTATATCTTCTCATGGTACTTTACAAACACAAAATAAGATAAACATTTACTGTTGAACCGTTTAAATAGTACATTAGTTACCTGAAGTTAAATCCACATTCGGTTCTTAATTGTCTTGTTCCAGAATTACCAACCTTATTATGTTAGAATTATTCAGTTAATTTCTGGAATTTGTTAATTAATTTGTTATTATACGAACAATAGTTTTTTCATTCTTTGCATTTAATATTCATTTTGATTAATATTTTATTACCGAATACTGACTTATAAGTTTAATTTTCTAATTCTGGATTTTCAAGCAATTTAATTCATTTAGTCTTCGTTAAAAGTAAGCCAATATTATTCATATTAGATTACAACTATCTATTTACGTATCTAATCACTATTTCAGTTATTTATTTATTTAAAATCATAAAGTTGGTTAATCTTATTTGCAATACTAATAAATAAACGAAGAACTGTCTCACTTTAACCTACAATTGCTTGTCCAATTTACCTCTTAAAAATCCATTATACAACAAAAAGCTAACTACTTTGCCAGTTCCTCTCCTAGATATGATATAGTACCACTAAGTGCCGCCTTTTTAAGTGAAACGTCTGTTTTGTCTTTTTGAATGTGTTCTATTTGTCCCTAAGTGTTTTTAATTTAAAAATATTTTGACATCACAACATTTCTGCCCAAACAGGGACCAAATCAATTTATCATAAGTGCCGCCTTTTTAAGTGAAACGTCTGTTTTGTCTTTTTGAATGTGTTCTATTTGTCCCTAAGTGTTTTTAGTTTAAGAATATTTTGACATCACAACATTTCTGCCCAAACAGGGACCAAATCAATTTATCATACTTTGACAATTAAAAGTTGAAGTTATTCATCATCACAGTCATTAACATCTTAGTAGATGTGTTGTGGTTCATAATTGGGCTTCAGCAGCTCGGACAGTTTGATTGATAATATTTCTCCACTGGTCGCGGTCATCAGTTATATGTATTGCCTCAGTATACTGTTTATTGAGAAGCTTTTTAGTAATGTCCGCCCATCGCTGTGGAGATCTTCCGCGTTGGCGTTGAGTCTGAGGCCTTCCTTGGACCACCAACCGCTCCATTTTGTGATCACTTCGATGGATATGGCCAAAGAACTTTAAAATCCTAGAGTAAACGGTACTAGAGAGACGCTGATCCGGTTTAATTTCATCCAGAACCGAGATATTTGTACGGCGAGCCGTCCATGGAATTCGAAGCAGGCGTCTCCATGTCCACATTTCAAAGGCGTCTATACGTCGTCGATCTGATTCTTTGACTGTCCATGTCTCGCATGCATAGTAAAATATGGAAAAGACCAGAGTTGAAACGAGTCTCTTTTTGTTTGTCATAGTAATGTGACGATCACGCCAGACCCCATTTAGTTCACTCATTGCTGCTCTTGCTAGTTGAATGCGTCTTCTAATTTCGGATTCACAACTGCCTGTGTTGTTTACTAGAGCTCCAAGATATATCATAGATGAGACTACCTCGCATCCCGCAATAGTTTGGGTTTCAGGAAACTGTTGTTGGCGATCAATAACCATGATTTTGGTTTTGTTGTAGTTAACCATGAGTCCAAATTTAGCACTTTCTACCTCGAGTTTTTTTAATAATTTAGTAATTTCTTCTGGAGTAGAAGATAGAAGTGTAGTGTCGTCTGCGAAACGCAAGTTAGATATCTTAACACCACCTAGGTTTACTCCTCCCTCCCAACCATCCAAAACTCTGCGCATTATGAACTCCGAATAGATGTTAAATTAATAATAAGGGAGATAAAACGCATCCTTGGCGTACTCCCTTCTCCAAAGTGCATTTGTCAGACAGATATCCGTCCATTCGGATATATGCCAGGTTATCTTGATACAGTTTGCTAATAAGGTGAGTCAAGTGTTTAGGTACACCCATTGTCGTCAATATATTCCATAGTTTGTCCCATCTAACATTATCAAAGGCCTTTGTATAATCGACGAAACATATAAATATCGGGATCTGGTATTCTCTGGCTTTTTCTATGATGTTTCGTACTTTAGTGTATTATTAATGAAGTTATTACACACCCACAAATTATACATCTACCTTGATTTATTATATATTGTTACTAGGTGTGTGAACGGTAGCTAAACTGTTCTAAGATCACTTCTATATTACTGATATTGACTAATATTACTGATTTTGACTAGCTCAGAACTTTTGTGTTGGTAGAGTAGGGTGTGGAAATAGAGTGAAACACGATATAAAATTAGACAGGGTTTTTATATTCTTTTCTATTTAAATTGAAAGACAGTCTTAGGATATCCACGTAGTACTATGTGGCGAACACTTTGATATAAATTTCAGGTAAGTTACGTGTACATAGTTTTCTCTAGATACTTAACTGGGTATGTAAATTGATATAATCTTACTATATTATTAATTAACTTGGCGTATATTAATATTCATTATGTCCTTGTTGAACTGACTAAAGACTTATTTATGTTTTTGTTGAAGACTGCACCAACAAGGGTCCTGACGTATTTAAATAACTGGAAAATTCTTACTTGGTAAGCGAAGACATGCAGGAAAGCACAAGTTATCCAACCCCTAGTTAAGGTGAACTGCTGCTACTACAGGTATACCTGCTATTCCAAGCGTGAGTACATTGGAGTTCTGTAAGCTCTGATATGGTGTGCCGTTGAACTGGTATGTAGCTGAACAGATGCTAGATATATGATACTAGATAGGTGATGCTAGATAGGTGATACTAGATAGGTGATGCTAGATAGGTGATGGCCTAAAAGCACAAAAAATAATGCTTAAAATGAGACCAAAGATATATGAAAACAAAATGATTGCTTACCGAATATACGGGCAGCGGCCTTATTAAAGATTTGTAGGTATAAATCCACAAAATTGTGATTTACGTCTCCTGAACTAAATTTTCCTACTAATCTTGATGGATTATAGTTCTTTTTCGTTCTTTTAAATCCGTATAAAATACAATTTTGCCAAAACCATGTGGCTAAGGATCCCTTCAGAAAAGAAAGAGAGAGAAGAAGGAAAGAGAGAGACAAATTGATTTTCTATACTAATTGGGCACTTTTTGGTGACAATCTGACCCAAACCAACAGAAATAGCTAGGTTAAGTTCAAGGACATTGGTTGTTAATGACATATAGATATTAATTATTAAAATTAATAAAAAAAAGAAGAAGAGTTAAATTTATAGTCAAAAGACTTGATGAATGTAAACAATGATTTCAGGTTATTTTAGTTAACGTTATTATTAAATGGTTTTCTCTATCTTATTTCAGGTCTGTAAAACTAAATTTATTAAGTTTCTCTTAATTTGTCCTTAAAATATAATGAACCCGTAACAATATCATAGCTGTCTGTTTTTAATAAATAATTCAACAAATTAACACATATTTCCAAAATATACCTATTGAATAAATTTAAATAACTTTTAAATAATATAACACATCACATACTTTTCAACAAACAATTATACAATACCTACTTCCTAGTTTATTGGTTAGTATCTCTCCCCTCAAGAACTTTCCCTCTAATTGTCAAACAGTTACAATTAAACCGACGATCACCAGTCACCAGCTAATCCAGGATAGTTTGAACTATGTTTTCTAAATCACTAAATAATAATTCTTGTACCGGCACGTGAATATTGTTTATTGGTTATTCACTAATTCAATTTCAATTTATTATTATTATTTTATGCCACTTGTTTTTTACTTTGTCTGCTTTAATGAATTTAATTCATATTGATAATAACAGACATGTATTATTGGCATAATTTGTGGCAATAGATTGTGAGTAGGTCTTATTATTATTTCTTTTACCTATTTGAAATGGACTCACAAAGGCAACACATTCTAGATTTTATCTATTTTATTATTTTATCTATTTCAAATAAAAAAAAAACATTAACTTTCGTTGATTAGAACCAGAGATATTTCCCCTTTAGATGTTTGCATTTGTAAATTCAGTTTTTTAAGTAAAATCGCTTAGTTAGTATCGCTTTAGTAAAATCGCTTCACTTTTAAACCCTTCATCTTTAGCGCATCATTAACAGCTTATTTTAATAAAATTGTTTGTACTTTTTTTTTGTATAAACTCTTACTTCCAAACGGTTTTTTCCAAATTTCTTATTATTTATAAACAAAGTCCATAAGAATGTTAACATCAACAGAAAAAAATTCAAGGCGACCACAAGAAAATGCAGATGTCAAAATAGCGACCTATTAACAACAAGGAAAAATGTATTAAATAGATGGATAAAATACTTTAACCGGGCTCTTAATTTATAGGAATAAGAAGACAACCTGGAAGACGAAAGAGATGAGGTAAGGGGAACAGATTAGAGGAAATAGGAACCAGCAACGATTCTTGAAGTTAAAGATTTAGTTAAAAAAACTACCCAAAAACAAATCACCTGTAGTAGATAATCTCCCAAATAAACTATATAAAGAAGGTGGCCATAATACCATAATGGCATTACAGTAGCTTATAAAAGAAATTATAAAAGAAAGTTTATAGTTTCCAAAAATGACTGATAGAAGGTGAGTAAAATATATTGTTTAGATCTCTTAATTTTAAAGATATTTTATGTATGTATTTAAAATGCCTTTAATATTATGTGTAAGGAGTTATAATATAATACAAAAGCTATTATTATTTTTGTATATTGGTCATCAAAGTTTGGTGTTCTTTATAAAGAACAGTGGTGTTTTTCATTATACTAAGTACGAATATTTTTTTAGGTATTGGACAAAATCTTTGACTCTAAGTAAGTTGATGGATGAGATACAAAATCTGTCAGATAATAAACCTACTGATGAAATAATTATTTTTTTCACCCAAAAATGGGGAAGAGACTGACGAGGACAGCGGTGATGAAGATTCTGTGGAAATAAGTAACTTGCCAGGAAATCAACTACGAGTAGACATCCCTTTGTCGCACTCTAAAAAGAATAAGTCCAAGTCTAAAAAACAAGTAGCTTCTACAGTAGATTTGAAAGAACAGAAGAGCAAACGCCGCAAAAACTATCGATGGACCAAGACAGATATACATAGTAAGATTTCAAGATGGAGTATAATAGAAGGTCCAAAAAACATCATTTCCCCGGTAGATACTTTTTTCCTATTTTTTTATGATACAATTATACAAATGCTTGTTGAATTTTCAAATATGTACGCAATTTACATAACCGTGAAGGCAATATTACAACTAATAAAATTAAATGTTTTATTGAGATTGTATTAAATAGTGGATATATAAGTGTTCCTAGGCGAGATATGTGCTGGGAAAAATCCGCTGATTCTACTCACGACCTTGTGGTTAATGCAATGTCTCGAAACCGTTTCAGATTTATCTTACAAAATATTTATTGCTGTGACAATGCAAAATTAGATACACATGACAAATTTTCAAAGGTTCGGCCACTGATTGATGTAATGAATCAAAAATTTCTCGATTTAGCACCACAAGAAGAACACCACAGCTTGGATGAGTCAATGGTTCCGAATTATGGAAAACATGGATCCAAGCAGTTTATCCGTGGCAAACCTATTAGATGGGGATATAAGTTTTGAATGGGGACTACTAGGCTAGGTTATGTGGAGTGGTTTTTATATATATCAGGGATCTTCATCCACTGTTCAAGATAAATATAAACTTCTTAGTTTGGGACCTAGTGTTGTCTTACAATTTGTTGATGCCCTAGAAGTAAAGGCTTCCAAATTACCCTATGGTATATATTTTGGCAACTATTTTATCACGCTGCTTCTTTTGGAAAAAGTTACATCAAGGGGATGTAAAGAAACAGGTACAATATAAGAAAATCGCCTAGGGAAAGATTATGACATTGAGAGTTCAGACACACTGAAAAAGAAAGAAAGGGGTTCGTTTGACTACTGCACTGCAGAGGAAAGTGAAATAGTAGTTTGCAAATGGAATGACAATAATGTTGTTTTCATAATATCTAATCACAACCAGATATATCCAACAAAGCAAGTACAACGGTATTCTCAAAAAGAAAAAAAGAAGGTGCTTGTTGATCAACCTAATATTATAAAACAGTATAATGAAAACATGGGTGGCGTTGATCGGGCAGATGAAAATATCAGCTACTACAGAGTAGTAATCCGTGGCAAGAAACGGTATTTTCCCATAATGAGCCACATAGTGGATCTAGTAGAACAAAATGCTTGGCAACTCCATAGTATTAGTGGTGGTAAAATGGACCATTTACAGCATTGTCGCACAATTACAGTAGGCATTCTTAAATCTTTTAAAAAGACATCAAAAAGAGGACCCAGCAAACCTTCATCCAATTTGCATCGTCACTCAAGATACAATCGGATGAACCACCTTATTGTCTATAAGGACACTCAAGCTCTTTGTGCTGCTTGTCACAAAAAATGTATTTTTGATGCAATAAATGTAATGTACCACTAAATAAAAAACAACGTTTTTTAAATATCATACAAATTAGATATTTGTGATTTTTTTATCTTAATTTGTTGAAATAATTAAAATAAAAAACTTTGTTTTAAAATTTTGGTACTTTTATTTATTTTTTATTCACAATCAGTGATTTTGCCACCGGGCTTTTAAAAGAACATCCTTTTTTAAAAAATACATTGTATTTTTTCCAAAATTTCTTCCATATTTTATTTCTGTCAACCCTAATAAGCCTAAAAATTAAATATCTCATCAATATAAGACAATAAAAGTTTCGGCCTTAAATGGGCTAAATTCACAATTATATCGACAAATACAAAAATAAAACTCTACACAACAATAATACGCCCAGTCCTAATATATGGTTCAGAGACCTGGACTTTAACAAAAAATAATAAAAATATGTTAGGATGTTTTGAAAGAAAAGTACCAAGGCGAATTTAGGGAGCAGTGTATGGCAATCGAGTGTGAAGAAGACAACACAATTTCAAACTTTATGAAATATACCAGGAACCTGATATCATAAAACATTTTAAGATAGGATGTCTGAGGTTGATAAGTCATGTATTGCGGATGGAATAAAATGATCCAGCTAGAAAAACGCTCCTTGATAAACCCATTGATCAGAGAAGAAGAAGAAGACCTATAACAAGGATCCTTGATAATATCGATGACATGAGAAATATGGGAATACGTGCTTGTCGGAAAAAGGCGATGAATAAGGATGGCTGAAGAAAAATTATTGAGAAGGCTAGGACATACGTAAGGTTTTACAGCCAGAATGAAGATAATATAAACAAAGCTTCGGTAAATTTAAAAAAAAGGACTAACTCGGATTTTAAGGGTCGTTAATTCGTGTAAAAATTCCAAGATGGCGAATAAAAATAGATTACTTGTTGATATGTCTTTGTTATTTTAAATCTTTCTTCTTCTTCCTTTGCCCTATCCGTTTCGGACGTTGGGTATTAACAAGGCTATTTTGACTTTGTTTACGGCACCTCTGAACAGTTCGGTCGATGTTAGTCCGAACTGTTGTCGCAGGTAATGCATCCATGAGTGTCGTCTTCTTCCCGGTCCCCTCCTACTGTCGATTTTTCCTTGGACTATTAACTGTAGCAGCCGATACTTAGTATGCCTCATGACATGTCCCAAGTACTCAAGCTTCCGTTTCTTTACGGTAAAGATTATTTTTCTACTTTTGCCTATTCTCTCCATTACTTCCACGTTAGTGATGTGGTCTGTCCAGGATATCCGAAGAATACGGCGATATATCCACAGCTCAAACGATTCTAGTTTCTTTAGGGTGGCTTCCGTTGTGGTCCATGCCTCTGCTCTATAGAACAAGACCGGGAAGACATAACACTTGACCAGTCTTAATTTTAGTTCCATTAAGATTTTGCTCGTGAACCACTTTTTTCATATTGTTGAACGCGTTTCGCGCTTTTTCAATTCCTGATGTTATTTCTGTTAACTGGTCCCAATTTGTGTTGACTGTGGTTCCAAGGTATGTGTATCTCTTCACTTGTTTTATTTTTCGGTTGTTTAATGTCAATTGCATCGGAGGTTGTTGTGTTCTGCTGATGAGCATGCATTTAAATTTGATTGTATTGAGTTCTAAACCATATTGTTAACTTGCTGTGTGTATGCTTTGCATGAGTCTTTGAAGCTCGTTGCAGTCATTTGCGATAACTACTGTGTCGTCAGCATATCTAATATTATTGATTACCTTTCCGTTTACTTTGATACCCTCCGAAACTTCTCCCAGTGCTTCTCTGAAGATTTGTTCAGAGTATATATTGAACAGGAGCGGCGAAGGGACGTATCCCAGTCGTACACCCTTTTTAATATCTATCTTCCCACTGTGTAAGTTGCCCATCTTTATCTCAGCACTTTGGTTCCAATAGAGACTGGTTATTATGCGCAGATCCTTGCCATCAATATGTATCATCCTGAGCATTTCCATGAGTTTATTATGTTTGACCTTGTTAAACGCCTTGGAGAAGTCGATGAAGCACAAGTGGACGTCCTTGTGCATGTCTCTGCATCTTTGATTTAAAACTTGCAAACTGAAGATCGCCTCTCCTGTGCCCAATGCGCTTCGGAATCGGAACTGTGACTCCGATATATTTGCTTCGCATTTGTTATATATATTCTATTGTGTATGATTTTGGTGAAAACTTTAGTAATGTGATTTATCAAGCTTATTAAGCGGTGTTGATCACAGTGTTTTGCACTTGGTGTTTTAGGTATGGCTACAAAGGTCGATCGAAGCCATTCCTCCGGAATCTCCCCTTTGTCGTAAAAGGTGTTAAAAAGCCCTGTCAGAAAATCGAGGAAGTGGTCATCCGTTTCGCATAAGAGTTTTATGATCTCGCCCTGTATATTGTCGGAACCTGGTGTGAAATGGCTTTTTCCACTTAAGACCTTAGTACTTCGGTCCAGTCATGTCGTCATCTTGGTCCACTGTCGCTCTGCGTTTATCGTTAAAAAGTCGTTCTACGTAATCTTTCCAATATGTCAATGAGCTTCAAGTCGTCTAATATAAGGTTACCGTCTGCGTCAATTAGTGTCGGGTGGGGATTATTGGTTTTCTTTTCAGTTGTTAGGTATTTGATCTTTTTGTGCATGTTGTGGTAGTCATATCTTCTGTCGCACTCTTCGATTTCATCGCATTTCTTCTTCAGCCATCGTTCCTTCGCTTCCTTTATCTTTGTTTTTATATTGTGACTTATTTCTTGATACTTCACTTGATTTTTGCATTTGTGCTGTCTTATTTCTTCCATCATATCAAGGATTTCATCCGTCATCCATTATTTCTTCTTTACGCGCTCCTGTAACAGAAGTGTCTTGTTTGTCATTTCAACAGCTCTTTTTATTTCTTCCCATTTAGCAACTGCGTCTTGTGCGGGTTCACTTAAGTTTCCAATTAAATCTTTATAAGCTTAAAACTGCAGTACTTTTACAAGCGTCTTTTAAAATATTTAGCACAAACTTTTTGTAATTACTATTTACATGGGAATACGCCCCAATTAGAGGTTAAGGTAAGTCTATTGACGTTTCAATTTTAACTTCGGAAATCGTTCTCAAAACACAAACCTATTTTTGGATTTTGGGAACAATTTCCAAAGTGGAAATTGAAACGAGAATAAACAAACTTTAACTTTAAATTGTGGCTTATTCTCATTTATAGTAATTACTTTAAAATGCTACAAGAAAATAGTTTCAGAACAATATAAACTTTTTGATTATTCAATGATTAAATTTAATAAAATAAGACTTTTTCTTCAATTTGCTGCTTTTAGAATTTGTTTGTGCCAATAGCGTATACATAATGACGTTGTAGATTAAAGATATTTGGGATAAATAATTCCAATTTCGCAATAAGTATTAAGTTATACTTTTTGAAATTTTTAAAGCTAAATATTTTGTGACATTGTTTTTATTCTCATGCGAAATCAGTTTTTTATACATCTCTAGAAAAGTTAAAATTTTTTAACAAATTGACTTTTGAAACCACTTTGGCAATAATTAGGCAAACAATTAACAAAAATAACCCCCTCTGTGGCTCAGTGGTAAGAACGCCTACCTTTAAACCTAAAGGTCGTGAGTTCGAATCTTATCTGGGTGCAGAAATTTTTGTTTATTAAAAATTAATAAATGAAAATAATTTCTATTCTTGTGCGATCGGTACTCACCGGAGGGACCACAGACGTTCAGATACAATTAGCGTCTCTTAGCAAAGACAATGACATCGACTTTACTAAGTATCAAGACAATTACTCTACACTCACACACACACACACACACACACACACACACACACACACACTACACTAGGTACCTGACTGTACCATGCCAATGATCTTAGTTGTCGAGGCATTAACTTAATAATAATAATAATTAACAAAAATAACTAAAGAAACCTTCATTTTAAAAGTTTTTCTAACTTTTTTTAGTAAAATTGTGTCACTTTTTTTATATAATATACCGGTCTTCAGCTTTGGTATTTGAAATTAAATAACGATCTTTGTTTATTACCTATTCTTACCACATTTATTATAAAATACATACCTGTATCAACGAGTGTCATTGGAAAATAATTAGTTCCCTAGTCTATTAGCCAAACACATTGTAAGAATATAGATTACAATGTAATAAAAATTGCCAAATATTCTCCTAAATTAATTTTGTTCATCCTAACCTAACGATAATAATTCTTCTTCTTTGGGTGCCGTCTTCAATGAAGGTTGGCGATAACCTCAGCAAAATCATTTCTGTCCCTGGCTTTTCTTATTAAAGATTGAGAATCCAAACCAGTCCACTCACGAATGTTCTTCAACCAGGACGCCTGCCGTCTACCAGGACCACGTCTTCCTTCTACCTTCCCCTTACGATAATAATACATATATTAAATAAAACTTACAATTTACTCAAAAGGAACTAGTTACTAAATTGCTTAAACGCCTATTTTTGTATTATATACCTTCCTAACGTTTACTGACTGTCCCTAAAATTATTGATTTTCATGTTTGTATAAATCCTCATATTATTTACTTTGGCACCATACTGAGGTTGTGTATATATGGTTTCTTACATTCCAGAAACCACTTAAACACTATCCTTACCAGATCCGTTTTACACCCTTTTGCAAATATTTTTATATCTGCTCTTTAATATATTTTAAAATTTAAGTGGGTGAATGGAATAATAATTATGATAAAATATGTTATAAATAATCTATATATTTTCACTTTTAAATATAATTTAATATAATAACTAAAAGCAATATTCTATAAGTGTGTGTGTGTGTTTTGTTTTATGGCACTGGAACTAAGCCAATTGGCCAGAACAAATGTGTGAAAGTTATAAGGAAAATGCTTCAGGTAAGTATTAATTTTTACATAATGCGTATCTTATATTATCTTATATTTAATGAACAACACATATTATTGTATATAATACTTAAGATTATATTAATGATTATTCTTGTAATATAGCTGTATTTTTTTTTAATTATATTGTTTGCTTTTTGATTAATTTTTTTTTTTATTTTTTTTTTGTTTTATTTGTTTTTTTTTGTTTGTTTTTTTTTTGTTTGTTTTTTTTTTTGCTTTTTTCCTATCATATAATTTTGTTAGTTATCACAAAGGAGATTTAGAAGGAGTGCTAATTTGCCGAAGGGTCGTCTCGGCGGGGTTTTGTAACACGGTGGAGAGGACCCCTGGAATGGATACAAAAGAGTAGGATTTATGTTAGTGTGCTTATAATTTAAATTTACATTTAACCGTATGTTCATAAGATACCTCATATACTCGTATATCTTCAGTTGCAAGTAAGCTCGACAAGTTAAAA
Organism: Diabrotica balteata; assembly: GCA_918026665.1. Taxonomy (NCBI): domain Eukaryota; kingdom Metazoa; phylum Arthropoda; class Insecta; order Coleoptera; family Chrysomelidae; genus Diabrotica; species Diabrotica balteata. The sequence goes on along the minus strand of OU898282.1, from coordinate 83,971,388 downwards.
GGTTTGGCTATTTTTAATTTATATAGATTATTAAGTAGTGTAGAGATCTCTTGTTGAATAGACGGGCATTCTAATATAATATGTTCTAAACTACCATGTTTTCCGCATTCGCAATAATCTTCGTTATGGATACCTAAACGGTGTTTATATTCCGGATACATTGCGTGGTTACTTCTGATTCGTGAAATTGTTTTTATAAAATTTCTATTCTGTACATTAAAAAACCAAGGTTTTGTGTTTAGTTTTGGAAGCAACATTTTAAACTTTTTCCCAGAGTTGGCTTTTTCGTATTTTTCTTGCCATTTAGTTTTCATGGTTATTTTCATTTGGCTTACGTGATCATTTAAAGGTAGCTTCATGTTAATCATCTCCCCTTCTGTAGTAGCTCTTTTTGCTAATCTATCTGCTATCTCATTATATTCTATCCCACAATGACTTTTCACCCAGGATAATGTAATTATCTTTCCATTTTTATTTAATTTTGTAAGTACTTCATATACATCTTTAATTAACTCGTCATACTGGTCGGTTATGTTAATATTTTTTATCTTTTCTAATGCACTTCTGCAGTCAGAGAATATTACTATCTTAGTGCCGGATAGGGATTGAGCATAGATTAGTGCTTTTTTAATTCCGACTATCTCTGCAGTGAATATTGACGAACCCTTAGGCAGTTTATACAGTCGCTTTATTTTTTTATTAACATGATAAAGGGCCAAACCGGTACTTCCATTAATTACAGAACCGTCAGTAAAGATGTACTCATGATTTTTCCATTTATAATCAATTTTATTAAGAAAATATTTATTTAGTAATTTTTCCGGGAGACTAGGGTAGTCATCGATTAAATTGAATACAGGGCGAAAATCGTAGTGAAGACGTTTAAAAGACGTGAAGTTGTTAATAGTCAATATATTGTCCTTAATTTCTGGGTAGTTATAATAACTTTCGATCAGTAGAGGAGTTTTTTTATATTTCCAATATCGATTTGTTAAAACCTCGATAGTTAACTGATGGATTGTGTGTGTAAGATTGTCATTTTTTGCGTATATCTTAAATAAGTTTTTATTACTTAAGAATTGTCTTCTTAACAGAAGTGGAGGTATGCAACTTTCCGCCTCCATAACAACTATGGGTGTAGATTTCAGATACCCATTACAGATTCGTAAACATTTATTTTGGATTTGATCAATCTTTTTAAGATGACATTCAGAGGCCGATCCATATAATACGCACCCATAATCGATTATTGACTGGATAAAAGATTTATAAAATAGAAGACAAATGTTAGGATCTGTCCCCCACTTACTATGGCTGAAAACTTTTATGATGTTTATAGCATTTTCAATTTTAGATGTTATATAATGAATATGAGATTTCCAGTTAAGTTTCGTATCTAGAGTAATACCTAGATACTTAATTGAAGATAAGTACGGGACTGTGTAATTTTTTAGTGTTATGGAAGACGGATGATGAAACCTCTTCCTAGTGAATGTAACAGCTGCTGACTTATTTTCGGAAATGGAAAATCCGTTATTCTTTATCCACTTTTCTAATGAATCTGAAGCTACCTCTAAGTTTTGATGGCATTTTTCTATATTTTGTTCTGCCGTATATATACATATATCATCAGCATATTGTAATGTTTTTATATTCCTATGGAATATAGTGTCCAAGTCGAAAGAGTATATAATGTACAAAATAGGACTTAATATGCTGCCCTGAGGAAGGCCAACTGCGGCTTTTTGAGGACCTATTAACTTGTCTACTGTACGAATATAAATATTTCTCTCGTTATACAATTTATAAATATTAAAAATAAGTAGTTCCGGTAGTTTTAGCTTTTGCATCTTGTCCATTAAAATGTCTAATTGAATGTTATCGTACGCTCCTTTTATATCTATGAATAAACAAGTTGTTGAAAAATTGTGTGAGAATCCACTTTGTATGTCAGTAACTAGAGTAGTCACATTATCTAACGTTGAACGATTTTTTCTAAATCCGAATTGGTATTCGGGTAATAATTTATTGAATTCTAAAAAATGTTCTAATCTGTTTTTAATCATTCGTTCAAAAGTTTTTAATAAACAAGATGCCATAGCTATGGGCCGATAAGAATCTGAATTATTAGATTTTTTTCCAGGCTTTAATAAAGGTACTACAATATAATCAAGCCAATCACTGGGAATTGGTATTTTATTAAACCATATATTATTATATATATCCAACAACGCATTTCTACCGGAATAAGATAGATTAAATATCATATTATACTGAATTTGATCCTTTCCAGGGGATGTATTAGAATTTTTTTTCATAGCTCTATTCAATTCATACAGGCTGAAAGGCGTTGTTAAATAATTATCTGAATTTCCAGAGGAATCATATAAACAAGGTTGCAGTGGTTTAGAAATGCAAACTTTTGGACATAATTTATTTTGAAAATCCTCTATCCATTCAGCACTTGATTCTATGTAATGTGTATTGTTTTGTCTTCTATTTTTATAACTATTTACTTTTTGCCAAACTTGTTTCATAGGTGTGGTTTTATTTAAGGACTGACAATATATTTTCCATGATTCTGATTTAGTTATTTTTATCGTTCTTTTTGCTATTGCATCAGCTCTTTTATAATTTATTAAATTTTACAGGTTTGGATTATTTTTGTATATTATAAATAAATGTTTTCTGTTATTGACTTTTGCCTGACATTCGTCATTCCACCAGTGTTTATTTTTTTTATTTTGCTTATATTTATATCTCTGTGGTATTGCTTTTACAGCTGCATTATTAATTGTATTAATAAATTGGCTGTAATTAGAATTATTATCATTATTTATAAAATAATTGTCCATTTCGCTTTGAAATTTATTCCAATTGGCTTTTTTTGTTATCCATCTACTATACACCATCATTTCATTACTGCTCATTTCACATTTAAATTTAATTAAAATCGGAATATGGTTAGAACCATGTGGATCGTCCATTATTTGCCACTCAAAAAGATGTGCTATACTTGATGAACAAAGTGTTAAGTCTATCGCTGAGGAGTTACTGTTTAAGGTGGGCACTAATGTATGACTGCCATCGTTTAATAGTACCAAATCCGTATTGTCTATTGCATCTTGTAACCTGTTACCCTGAGAATTGGTTGTTAAACATCCCCAAGCGGTGTGATGAGCATTGAAATCGCCCCCGATTACACATGGCTTCGGGAGAGATTTCAAAAACTCGTCCCACTCCTCCGTCCCTATGGAACTTCTTGGAGTAACATAAATGTTTACAAAAAATATACTGATTTTGTTGGTTGATAGTAGTTGGATACAGTTTGCTTGCAGTTTATTGGAGTGTCTTACTATAATCTCATTATATTTTAACTTTAACTTTACCAGGAAAGCCACACCTCCATACCCGTCAGGGCGGTCTTCCCTAATAACGTTATAACCTGCAAAATTTACATATTTTGATGGCTTAAACCACGTCTCTGAAAGCATAGCAATATCTATATCTTCATTTATTAACATATTTTGAAGATTTTCCTTATTAGATATAGCTGATCTACAATTCCACTGGCAGATCTTAAAACAACTGTTCATCAGATATTGCGTTAAATTTATCTTGAATAATACTAAGTAAAGTTGATTCCTGAATTTCAAATTTATTTTGTTGTTTTAAGATTCCTATAATAGATAAAATTAAACCTACTAAAGCATTCTCCGTAACAGTGACACAAGTGTCTTGATGAGGCTGATTCAATGTTAAGTTTGATGTGTAATTTTGTTTTTCGAAAACGGCTGTCGATGAACTCGGTAAATGAATTGGTGATATAATTTTTTTGTGCAAATTCAGTGTATTTTCTTGTTCTTGAGACCTCACCAACCTAGGTCTTTTGTGAGAAACCGCGGGATGCTGGGAGTACACCGAACTCGACTTTTGCCCGTTTGGCTGCGTTTGGGAAGAAGGAAATATATTAGATTGTAACTGAAAAGCATTAGAATTACTGTATAAATTGTGGTTACTTTCGGCTATATAATTATTGTTTAAAATTTCGGTCGATCCCGGATATTTATTAACCACTTGTGCATAAGTAAATTTAGGGGTTTTTTTGTTAGCTTCGGCATAAGATAAATTTTGCTCAGTCATTAATTTTTTAATTGTTTTTTGTCTATTAAATTCTGGACACTCTTTTATTTCATTTGTATAATGTTTTCCACTACAATAGAAACATGATTTTTCTACTAAACTTTTTTTACAGTCTTTTGTCTCGTGTCCCTCTTTACACTTTAAACAGCGAACGTTACTTCTACACTGCTTTATTAAATGACCGTATCTATAACATTGAAAGCATAGTAGGACCTTTTGCTCGTAGGGTTCTACCGGAATTCTTACATGATTAATGCATATATATTGTGGTAACCTAGATGCTTTAAAAGTAACAAAAAAAGTTTTTGTAGGCACGTATTCTTTAGTACCGTCCTGTTTAATTACTTTGCGATTCATTCGTTTGACTGCCTCAACACTAAATTTACAATGCATATCAACCGGATTTATTTTCCCTTTAACATACCCTTCATCAAACTCATAATCTATATTTCTTATTATACCAAATTTATGTGTAATAAATTTAGGAATATATGCCAACAAATTATATTTCTTTAAATTAACCGACTTTAATAAATTATTTGCCGATTTATAGTCTTTTAATTTAATTCTTAACCTATTACGCCCTATAGAATCTATGCAATTAATTTTGGAATCCAATTCTGGATGTTCTTTAAACAATATATCTCCTATTCTAATTGCGTTTAATTTACTATCGAAATTATCTAGACTACTTTCAACATAAACGTAAAAAGGAGCGATATCTATACTATTATAAAAACTTGGAATACGTACTGGTTTCTGGTTTTTATTTGTTGTTGAATCCGTATGATTTACGTTAGAATTATTAATTATTGTACTTACATTTGGATTATTGATATTTACTATTGTTGTTTTGTCTAATACATTACGTTGCGATTCTACATCCATATCCCAATTATTTGGGACATCTATGTCACCTTTGAATTCGGGTTGAGTTTCAATTTGGGGGGTTTCACCACCCCCCTGGTTGGCACTCATATTATACAGTCACTATAAATTAAGTTTCTTATAAAACCTACTACACTAGAAATTTTTAACAAAATTATTCGAAATTGGACACTGTAGTTAATTACTTCGCACTCGATAAATCGACCGGTCGATTCAATGATCACGAACGAACTGAATATTCTATAAGATCCAAAACAGTTACAGTTTGAATTGTTTCATTTTTATTCGTAATTATTTGATAAAGTCAGTCAAAATGTTTGTGAGCAACATTTTACTGCATCAACAAATTACAGTAAATTATCCTTGTCTTCTGTGGCCTTTATTCAAAATTATCTAATAATAATATAATAATAAAGTTTATTTATAACAAAAAAATTGTGTTACAATACAAAATTACACGTTTTATACATATACAATATGTCCGTAAAGTATGAAACAAATTCTTTTTTAGCTAAATAGAGCATTTTAAGAAATAATCCTGAAACACGTCGATTTTTGGTTTTAATTTACCGTATTTTAAAATAATATTCTAACATACAGGGAAATTTCTTTCGGGTAATGACGACATTGTCATTTTTTTTTAAAACCCCCATTTTGTCTCAATTTTCGGATTACTCTAGCTGATCTGATTCCAAAAATGTATCACGTGTTGATTCAAATTGGTACAGAGTGGACAAAAATACAATAGTTTTGTGTGTGTTCATAAAGTAACGCGTTAGTTAAATTAACAATATTATCAAAATCACTTATTGTCTAGCGGAGAGAATATGATGAAATACATGACTTTATTAATATTCGAACTGCAGCTGTTGCTGTATTTGACAGTAACCCAAACGTTGTACAAATTCTTGTTGAACCTTCGTTTGATACACAACATTCTTCAAATGGCCCTAAATAAAATAATCCAAAGGATTGAAATCTGGTGACCTTGCTGGCCATTCAATAGGTCTACGTCTACCAATCCATCTGTTCGGAAAAATTTTATCTAGATACCTTCTAACATCTACAGCATAATGTGGAGGTACACCATCCTGTTGCAACCATAAACTTTCATCAAAACCTCCAGAATTACATCTGCTGGGAAACAAATTACGTAAAGTAGGTATGAGATATCCCCTTAAAAACTCAAGGTGTACGTTGCTCCGCTTAAATACCTTCGATAAAGTAGGGTCCGATGATTCGATTTCTTACAATTGCAGCCAATACATTTACCTTTTGCGAGTATTGTGTATGATGCTCACGCATCCAGTGGGGTTTTTTTTTCTACAGTACACAAACAGTTTCTTCCCTGCTTTCCCTATTTAGTTCTGTACCAGTGTTTAATACCTTCCTGTAACATTCAAAAAATGCTAGAAATTTATTTTGTCCTGTCCATGCATCATTGCTTTCTTTAAAATCAGTTAACAACTTTGCGTCAAGATGTTTCTCTAAGAAGGCCAAGCCATCTTTGAATTCTTGTTTAGTTTTATCAGAATTGTGAACTTCAAGAAATGGTAAGTTATCAGTTTTTTCTTCTTTTGGAAATCGAATAGCCTCAAAATTCCACGCTAAAAGACCACATTTTCGAAATCCATTTTTCAAAATCTCTTTAGTAATCCTTTCTTGAAGGACATGTTCAAGTAAAGGACAAAAGTCTCTTTTCCGCAAAACTGGATTCTCAAGGTGTTCATTTCGCCACTGGTGCACCTTTTGCTTCCACCCTTCCTTGAGTGTTTTAAATACTGCGACATCCATCGGTTGAAGGAGTTGGGTAGCATTCGAATATAATGCGATCAAAATTATACCATTTTCATCACAAAACTTGTTTGTATGGTGGGTCAGATGGGAGACGTGACCATCGATAAACAGAATTAGTGGCAAAACAATCTTCTCTCGAATTAACCATGGGTGAAATAGATTAGTCATATATTCATAAAAATTTGGACGATTCATCCATCCTGAGTCGGATTTACCGATTCCCACCTTTCAGGAACACTATTCGCAATATCACGCGACTGATAGTTTCTGCCCTTCAGGGACGATTTTTAAAAAATAATTATTTAATTTACAAATGCGAGAACTTTATTACAATATTAAAATCGGACTTCACAGTACCAAGATTCAAATCAGACTGAATTATAATTTATAAAATAAAATACATTACACATTGGAAAATAAAACAATAATTCATAAGTTGCACTTTTTCATTCAGGTCGATCATAGTTCAGGTGCTGACGCATCGGATTTAGGGTATTGGCTTATGGGGTCAACGACTATAACTCCTCCACCCTTAGTTTCTGGAATTTTTCATGGAATTGAAAAATGACCTAGGTTGGGCTTCTGGTAGGTTTTCTTCAGGATCATCTTGGATGTGAGCACTCTCCATGGGACTATCATCTTTTCTTTGTGAATTCGTTCTTCTTAGACATTTAATACCAAAATATGCAAAAATTATTATAATCAGTAAAATTATTGATGTGTTCCAAAAATTAAAAGGAGTAGTAGCTTTTGGGTTTTTGAGTATCAATGATTTAATTTCTTCTTGTTTCTTCTTAACTAAGTGAATCTTGTCTAGTTGGACATCTTCGATATGGACTTCGGGAATCTCTTCTTGATGAGGATAAGGAATAACTATATTTGGAAGTAATAATGGTTGACTTTCAGAAATAAGGCGATTGTTGCTAAATGTTTGATCTTCTGTTCTATACTGGCATTGGAAAGGAACTGTGATGAGATAATTTCCAGAAATTAATTGAAAGTCTGTGTTAGTACAGTTCATTTGGATTTTGGTTTTGGTTACCAAAACGGCGATGTAGTGGGACTCATCTATTTGTTGGATCATATTTTTTGAAATGTGAACTTTTATTCTTTGGCATCTCGTAGGATTGGATTTCAGTTTAAGGAGTTGAAATAGACAGTCTTCTTCATTTTTGCTTTTCAGATGATTCTCGGGACAGAAGAATTTGGGCTTCAGATTTGAGCATGGTACAGATGTGTATTGGTAAAAATTTTCATTCATTATCAGATAGGTATTAGGGGGTACTATGGTGGTTCGATTTACAGTAGGAATCGAGTATAAATGATAGTAGGAGTATTCGTCGGGATACGCTATTGGAACATGGACAATGAAAACAATTGTCAAGTTAGAGTAGTACGCTTCTGTTTCTAAGATATTATAATATTTATTTATGTCTGATGTGATATTCGGATAAATTAGTTCGTTTCTTGAATGATATTTCGTGATTTGAGTTAATATTGACTTCAGTTCATTAATCTTTACTATACTACTATTTAAAATACCTAGTCTCGCAAATGTTATAGAGTTTTAAATTTCTGTTAGTAACTGTACTATAATATTTATACTTATACTTAATTGATCTAATACATTTCTAGTTATAAGGAAATCTTCGAAATTAAAAATAAATTTATTAAGGTTTGAACGAATAGATTCTAAACCAGAGAAAATTACTTCTTGATTACTTTTTATGAGAGAAATAGTATTATTGAAATTATCTACAATCTCTGTCGATAATGAAATTTGTTTATTAAGTTTAGTTACAATATTATTTTGGTTACTTTTTAGTTCTTCTAGTGCGCTATCGTAATGTTTTGCGTCTTCTGTATCTAAATTTCCTGTAATACATTTAATAATTGAGCCTAGTCCGTCTATAAGACCTCTTTTTGCTCTGTGATTGGGTAAAAGTGATTGGAGTTTTTGTTCAGCTAGTTGTAGCTGGAAGTAAAGGACACGATCGAAATTTTCTAATTCGGAATAATAAGGACTACTTAGTCCGTCTTTAATTGCAGCTGTTACATTTTGGTAGGAAAGTCTTAGGGTATTTATTTCTTTTTGAATTGGTTCTAAATTGACATAATGAATAAATGAATGAGTACTGGATTTAATTTTTGCAGTACCTAATTTATAAGGGAGTATTCCAGGATTGTCTTTAAGATTTGTAAAGGTGATTTCCTTAGTCTCGGCTTGTTGAAGGCCCAGGACCATCATCGTTGTCACTAGGAACCTGCAAGAGTTTTTTCCGGTTAGTTTTTGGTCGTCTCAAGTTTTGTTTGTGTAAAAGTCTTTTTTGAGTAGCAACTTTAATTTTTGCATCTTTAACAACTTTATCTTTCATAAATTTAGGGTTAAGTTTATTTCGTACAAGTGTCGTGTTTTTCCTATAAACATCACTGTCTTCTTCATATGTGAGTGGTTCGTGTCGATCCTTATTGTTATATTCAATGCTTTTTTCTTTTTGTTCGATCAATTTTTTATTAAGTTCTTTATAGATCTCTTTGGTCATATCTCTATGTTTTTGCATATAATTATTAATCAGTTTTTGGTCTATGTTCATATCAAATATTTCTTTAGTGTTAATGTGTCCATTTATAATATCTATAGGCTTTTGTTGAGTTACGGAATGTATTGAGTTATTATATCCTAAAATAGCATAAGGCATTTGATTTAAGATATCAATTTTTCCATCTGATTTACTTCTAATTATTCGTAGATGTTCTATTAGAGTAGAATGAAATCTCTCTATAGATCCTTTAGATTGGGTACTATTTGTAGTAACATAATGAGTTTTTACTTTATGTATATCGAAGAATTCTTGTACAACAGAGTTTTTTAGTTCTGTGCCTCGGTCCATAGTTACAAGGTCAGGAATTCCATGATGTGTCATAAAGGTTAGAAAAGCTCTTACAATTTCAGTACTTGTCAAAGCTGAAAGTGGGTATGCTTGACCGTATTTAGAAAATGTGTCTATTATAGTAAGAAACTTTTGGCCTTGACTTTGAAAAGTGTCTGCAAATATTATTTCAAATATTATTTCATCTCACTAATCGTGAATTCGGTTCTTTTAAAGACATAAGCCACTGTAAGGGTTTATGGTCTGTCATAATTTTAAATTGTCTTCCAAATAGATAAGGTCTAAAGTACTTAGTTGCCCATACTATCGCAAGAAGTTCTTTTTCTATAGCACTGTAGTTTTGTTCGGACTCGTTTAATGTTCTAGAGGCATAAGCTACTGGTTTGTCTTGACCATTTACCATTTGAGATAATACGGCGCCTACTGCTACATTACTTGCATCGGTAGTTAATATAAAATCTTTATCAAAATCTGGATACTGAAGTATCGGTTCGTTAATTAATAGATTTTTGCAATCTTCGAAACATTTTACAAATTCTGGAGTATGTTCTATCTTAGCATCTTTTTTTAGACATTTCGTTAATGGTTTAGTTAATCTGGCAAAATCTTTTATAAATCTCCTGTAATATCCTAGTAAACCTAAAAATCCTTTTATTTCGCGTGCTGTTTTTGGAATTGGATATTTGACAATTGCGTTAATTTTATCTGGGTTTGGTTTTACACTTTCTGTAGTTACAATGTGACCAAGATAGGCTACTTCTTTCCTTAAAAATTCACATTTATCTAGTTGCATTTTAAAATTATTGGCTTGTAAACGTTTAAAAACTTTTTCTAAATTTATAATATGCTCTTGTAGTGAGGTAGAAAAAATAATTATATCGTCTAAGTAAACAAGACAGATGTCATCTTGAAGACCTCGCAGAATATCGTCCATAACTCTCTGAAAAGTTGCAGGAGCATTCTTGAGTCCAAATGGCATACGAACATATTCATAATGTCCGTTCTCAACATTGAAAGCTGTCTTGGGAATATCGTCTGGGTGCATTTCAATTTGATGGAAACCACTAGCTAGATCAAGTGTACTAAAATAGTTGCATCTGCCTAATTTATCAAGTGTATTAATAATATTTGGTAATGGGTATTTATCTGGAATTGTTTTCTCGTTTAGTTTCCTATAATCTACGACAATTCTCCATTTCTTTTTTCCTGATGCATCTGCTTTTTTTGGTACTACCCAGATTGGCGAGGACCAAGGTGAGTTGCTTGGTCTAATAATTCCTTGTTCTAACATTTTATTTATTTGACTATTTACTTCTGGTTTATGAACAAAAGGGTATCTATACGATTTACTATAAATAGGTAGTTCATCCTTGGTTTTTATAAAATGCTTAACTCTATTTGTAAATGTAAGAGGTTTATCTTCGCTATGAAAAAGATTAGAATATTTATTGCAAATTTTTAGAATATTTCGTTTTTCTTCAGAGTTCATATGGGATGTACGAATTAAATTTTCAATATCAAATTTTTCGATTTCATCGGCAGGCACTATGTCTGCATGGAATAATTCATGACAATTTTCGTCAAAAGGAACAGTGTCAATTGGAGCATCTAAGGTGACAAAAATTTCATCTTGGGTTCTGTTATAGATTTCAACTAGAGCAAAACCATCTATTGCATTCGAGAGACATGCAGGGATTTCACATTTTTGAATAGTTTGGTCAGGGATAAATATACATCCTGATTTTTGAGAAATTGGAATTTTGGCTATACTACAAGATAAGGGGTCCAATTTTTGTTTGAAAATTATTTTTAGGTCAGATTTATAGTATGTTATAGGTATACTGGAATATGGAGTAGTTAATTGGGAATTTACGAAATCTAACTTAGCATTAAGATATTTTATATTATCTAGTCCTAAAAGACCATCAAAACTTCTATGAAAATCGAAAAGATGGAATTTAATCTTACCTTCCTGATTAAATTCTGAAAATATGGGGATTTCTGCACAAAAGTCCTTCTTTGTACTTTGAAATACTGCGGAAACAACAAAGGGTTCATAAAATATATAATTTTTATAGAAAAGGTTAGCTTTTTCGGGATTTAAGAAAGATTTAGAGGAACCTGTATCTACCAGTAGCTTTAATGGAGGATCATGAATCTGAATATATGGCAGTTCTCTTTTATTTGTGGAAAAATTTAATTCTATTAAGTTGGTCGGTTTTGAGAGATGTTGTCTTGAAAATTTTGATGATGCTCTTCGTTAACAATATCAAAATCTTGTTGATAAGAAGTCTGAGGAGTATTGTGATTATCACTATTATTAATGGATTCGTATTCGGTACTATATAATTCTTCGAATGTAAAATTTTGGTTTGGATTTCTAGGGTTGTGGAAATTATTTCTAAAATGGGGAGTACTATTTCTAGTAGTTGTACTCATAGGAGTAGATGTGTTTGGAGCAAAATTGGGATTTGTTCGCCAAGCGTTCTGAGCTGGCTTGTTAGAGTTTTGAAAGCTATTTCTGAACTGGGGGTTACTATTCCTAGTAGATGTACTCATGTTGGTGGGTCTGTTAGGAACAAAATTTGGATTTGGTCGCCACACATTTTGAGTTGGCCTATTAGAATTTTGGACATTATACTGATAGTTTTGGGGAGTGTTTCTTTGATACTGATGTGGTTGTGAAGGTTGAAACTGTCTATTATTGTGAGAATTTATTTGGGAATGAAAGTTATAGTTTTGGTTTCTAGAATATTTGTTAGTATTATTATTATTATTATTAAAATTTTGACTTTTTTGATAATATTTAATATTATCTTCTTCTTTAATAAATTGTATAGCTTGCTCGATAGATTGTGGTCTCATTGCCCGAATTATCGGTCCTAAAGGTTCTCTTAAACCTGCTAAAAATGTTTTTAATGCCTGTTTATTAAAGAAATCTCGTTTATATGCACGCTCCTGACCAAGATGGTGTAAATCTATATAGTTACAAATAGAATTTAATAAATCTAGCACCTTTTCATGAAACTGATAAGGTGTTTCGTTTGGTTTTTGTTTAAGATTAACTAGGTCTTGATTTAGGCAATTTTCGTCTCTTTGATCAGCAAAATTTAAAATTAATGTATTTTTTATACCATCCCAATCAGTATTACCGCTAATCGCAATTATCTCTTCAGCTCTTCCTTCTAATTTATTTAATATACCATTTAATAATAAACAATTTTGAAAGCTATTAGGATTAGTTGTATCAAAATAATGCTGTAAGATTGATTCGGTAGCATTGATAAATCTATAAAGTTTATTGATATTGCCATCAAAACGAGGAATAATGGCTAAATTTGCGATATCTAACTTAGGTACAATAATATTAGCATTTGAAGTACTTGATGAAGTCATTTTCTATTTATTTATTACTTTTCTTTCTTAATTATATTCTTATCAATCAAAAAAAAAATAATAACTAACTAATACGTACTCTTGACTATTATTTTCACAAAAGGATTTAATAGGCAAAGAGGAGTCTGAATATGAATAAAAATTATTAGCTTACCACATTTATGTACTTCTGCTTGATGTCCCTGGAAATTCTGGATGTCCGGATGGAGCCCAAAATCACTGACAGTTCGAAAAGTTTTTGAAAAACGGAAACCGGTTCTTTTTTCGTTAAAGAGTTAAAACTCACGAATATCCGCAATGGAATTCTACGAAAAATCCACTAAGACTGCGCCACTGATAGTTTCTGCCCTTCAGGGACGATTTTTAAAAAATAATTATTTAATTTACAAATGCGAGAACTTTATTACAATATTAAAATCGGACTTCACAGTACCAAGATTCAAATCAGACTGAATTATAATTTATAAAATAAAATACATTACACATTGGAAAATAAAACAATAATTCATAAGTTGCACTTTTTCATTCAGGTCGATCATAGTTTAGGTGCTGACGCATCGGATTTAGGGTATTGGCTTATGGGGTCAACGACTATAACTCGCGGTACCATGTCATACTTAAAGACTATCATTGGAGGTGCTACTTTTTCTACTGTACTTGCTCTAATAAATACAGTTAAGCATTTTTTTCATCCGAATTCACTCGTTGATATACGTTTTTTTGCCCTCTGCGTGCTAGTACTTTATTACCTTTAGGGTTCAGGAAAAAAGATGACTCGTCTCCATTATAGACTCGGCTTGGATCTAGTAAGATGTCAAAATTACCACTGTCTTTCAAGCATAATGAAACTTCTTCAAACCAGTTTTTAATTCCTTGTTTAGATACAGATGCTCTGGTAATTGTTAGAATCTGCGCTGTTCAAATTGAAATTTCTGGTTGACGGATTTTTAAACGTTGTAGCCACCCTAATGTTGGTCGATCATCTTTAAACGGGTTATTTCTTTTTAACTCTCGAATCAACAATTGAACACTATCTAGCATTTCATCTTTTGTAACAGGGAAACCGATATGGCTCATTTTCCGAATCCATGTAACAAAATTAGATTCCTCTTGCTGATATAAAATTGTTTCTGGGCCCATTCGACGTATCTTTGGAGACTTGCCTTTTGACTTATTAGACAGTGTCATTCTTGGAACGTTATTATTTCTTGCAGCAGTAGTAACTGGAACCCCACGAGAAATATCTTCTAAGGCCCTATCCATCTGCCATTCTTCGCAATTAAATAATTTGCGTCGTTGAGGCATTATTTTATTTATTGCTATCCTGAAACAATGATATATTCTAGCGGCACAATACAAAATACTGTAGAGACACGTATTAACAAAATACTGTATTACAAAAAGAGGCATTAGTGGCAGTAATGCCAACTTTTAATTAGTTAAAATTGGTTCGTAATCAGTACGTGACTCCAAATGACCACAACTGATTTTTTGCATATAGTCATAATCAGTAGATATCATCCCTAGTTTTAGCAAAAAAATAACCTCAAAAAATTTCAAAGACCTGTTAACAGTTTTGTAAAATGCTTCATTAAAAGCTCCAACTTGAAACTGCATTATAAATTACTATAGAAATTGTATTACAGCCAAAATTAAAAATTACCTTTCTTAACACTTTCACTAAGAAAATATAGGAATATTCATTAAAACATGAGATACACACAAACATTAAAACGCCATATTGGAAATATTAAACAGAGAAACTTCAAACTCGGCTAGTGGCATCTAGATGTTGCCAGGTCTTCATAAATTATGAAATCTTAATGTAATAATGGTTGCCAAGTAGTAAAATCACCTTATTTTCCTAAGAGTGACAACTACTGATTCAGTGACTACTACTGATTCATTACCTTACTAAACTGTCACTGAACATCAATAAATTACTAAAAAAATACTGACATTTAACAAAAACATAGCCTACTATGTGTCTTTTAAATTGATAGGAAATAATTTATTTTATATTCTGTCCGCTAGACAATAAGTATTTTTGATATTGTTAATTTAAATAACGCGATACTTTATGAACACACTCACAAAACTATTGTATTTTTGTCCACCCTGTAGCAATTTGAATCAACATGTGATACATTTTTGGAATCAGCTCAGCTAGAGTAATCCGGAAATTGAGACAAAATGGGGGTGTTCCTTTAAAAAATATGACGGTGACGTTATTACTCGATAGTATTTCACCCTGTATATTGGAATATTATTTTAAAATACGGTAAATTAAACTCAAAAATCGACTTGTTTTAGGATAACTTCTTAAAATGCTCTGTTTAGGTAAAAAAGAATTTGTTCCATACTTTACGAACACAGTGTATAAATACACTCAGTGTCTCACACAAGTTGTATATCACATGGCCTAATACTAAATTCACAATCAAGATGCACTAGAAATAAACAAACCAAGACACATTAAATGATACAAGGAGCATTCTTAAATAATGATCTACAGTGTATATTGTATAAGTTTCAAATCATGATTTATATAGTTTATAAATTTTAAATCACGATTCGGGAGTGTTCCTCGTAACATTCAAGTATATTGGTTTGTTTATTTCTGGTGCATCTTGATTGTGATTTTAGTATACAACTTGTACCATTTAGCGTCATATAAAACTGGTACCACTTTTGAAACCAAAAATCGTGTTTTTTGAGTTAACCCTGTTACATGTGTAATTCTAATTTGTAGGGCAAAGTTGCCAGTTCAACTAAAATATTATATCAAACCAGATAAAAGCAGGGCTGTGCGACAGACCGCAAGTTTTTAGTATCTTAAAAACTAAAACAATATCTAGCATTCTCGATTATTAAGTCACATTTATTTAAAAATGATTCCTAAGAAACTCTTCTAGTAATTTTGTAATTTTTCATTATCTCAATTAAGTACCCTTACATTGGTTCGTGTTTTATTATAATTTATGAAAATATTTCACTTTTCAAAAATAATGATAGATAATTAATCTAGACACGACTTGTACACAATTTTTTTTTTATGGCCTTGGCATAGCCAATTGACCAGACTGTTTTGTAATTTGTATTCACAGAACAACAATCAGTTAGTACTAAATGTAAGTTAAAAATAAATTAAATAATTGAGTTGTTTTGATTTTTCTGTTTTTGTTTGTTTGTGATTTTTTTTAATTTATTTTTTATTTTTTTTTTATTTGATTTTTTTATTTCCTTGTATTATATTTTTGATATTGTATATAATATGTATATATATTTTTTATTTTGTTTTGGTCTTTTTTATATTAATTTGGTTTGGCATATTTTTTTTTATTTATTTGTTTTTTTTTGTCCCTTTTTTTTCATTTTTTTTTCATTTTTTCTTATTAAAAGGTTTATTACATGATTGATATGTTCGCAAATTGCTTACAAATTTTATCTTAATTCTAGGGTTAGTACATTATATTGTTTAAAGTTTATATTTACAATTTCTTATTAACTGATAAATCCAATTATAAATTTCTAAGTTTCCAGAGAAAATTAATTCATTTATGTGAAATGGGAAACACACATTTAGTTTTCGTAAGTTTTCATAAAAACATGTAATATTCCCGTGTTGGTTTCCACATTCTAATAGGATATGTGTTAAATCTCCATATTTACCACAAGTACAGTTTGGAGTGTCTGCTAGATCCATTTTGTACATTCTTGAAGGTGTTAGAGCATGATTTGACCTTAGTCTATTAATAGTTTTAATAAAACTTCTGTTGGACTCTGAATAAAACCACCTTTTTTTAAGAAGTGTGGGTTGCCAATATTTAAATGATGACTCTCTTTCGGATTCCGCATAATTGGCTTGACATTTTAATTGCCGTTGTTTACTATATACATCTATATCTAACACCGGTAGAATATTGTTAACTATGGTTTCTCCGCTTGATAATGGTTCTTTTGCCAATACATCTGCTATTATATTACTCTTTATCCCAGAATGGCCTTTGATCCATGCGATAATAACTTCTCCTCCGAGCTTTGAAACCTCTTAGTACAATTTTAATATCTCTATATGAAGATGAGTCAATTGCTTGGATTTAATTGTTTCACATAATCTTTCTACTGCACTTTTACTGTCTGTAAATATTACGCAGTTCTTCATTTCCTTTGTCAAAACGTGAGAAAGAGCAAAGTTGTTACGAGAGCAGTTATGGCATCTTGAGTGGATTTATATTTACGAAAACCAAATTGGGAGTTTGGAAGAATATCATTAAATTCTAAAAAATGTTCTAATCTATTTTTAATTAGTCTTTCCAGGGTTTTAAGAAGACAAGAAGCTAGAGATATTGGGCGATATGAATTGTGATCGTCATCACGTTTGCCAGATTTCCTTATAGGTATTATAATATACTCCTTCCAGCTTTCAGGAATTGGTGCTTGTTTCTGCCAAATAATATTTAAAATATTAAGTAGATAGATTTTATGTTCATTTGTAAGATTAGAGATCATGGAATAAGATATATTGTCTTTACCAGGAGCAGTATTATTATTTTGTTTGAGGACCCTTCTTAGTTCCCATAGATAGAATGGACGATCTAAGCTAAGGTTATCTCTAGAAACAGTGGCTATGGAGTTGTTAATGTCATTCGGAACCCAATCTGGTGAAATTTTTTGGTAAAAATCTGTTATCCATGGTTCGTCTGGGTCAATACATAAATTATTGGATTGTTTGCGATTTTTGAAGCAATTAACTTTCCTCCATACCTCCTTAATGGGAGTATTTTGATTTAAACTTTCACAATATTCCCTCCAGTTTTTCCTTTTCTTCTCCTTAAAGGTTTTCTTCTCTAATGCGTCCATATTTTTATATTCTATTAGGTTACTTATTGTAGGATTTTGCTTATTTTTAATATAAGTTAATTTTCTGCGTCGGGCTGTTTCCTGGCACGTCTTGTCCCACCAAGGTTTTGGAATGTAATGTTTGTTGTTAATCCTCGTGTATTGTGGTATTGCTGTATTGGATGAGAAGTAGAAGTTTTCAATTAGATCACTATACGTCCTGGGTTGATTTAGAGATGTAAAGAGTGATGAATACAAATTCCAATCTGCTTTCTTGAAATTCCAGATTTTATGAAGTCTCTTGGTTTATTTTTCCTTTGAGTGATAAATTGAAAAGATAATCGGCAGATGGTTTGATCCGTGGGGATCTTGTAAAACATTCCAATTTATTAGCGCTATAATATCTTGGGTACATATTGTGAGGTCTATTGCAGATGCTCGTGAATGTGTGGTTAAAGGAACAAGAGTGGATGAACCGTCATTTAAAAAAACTAGGTTACACTGCTCAATAGCATCCAATAATGATTTACCAGATGTGTCATCAACTTCACAGCCCCATGCGACATTGTGCGCGTTAAAGTCACCTCCCAAAATAAAGGGTTTTGGTATAATTTTAAAAAAGGATAACCATTGCTGTGTTGTAGTTTTGTTTTTCGGTTCATTATATAGGGATACAAGATGAATAGTTTTATTTGTTGATGGAAGTTTAAAGGAAATACATGTATATGTAATAGGAATATTTATGTTAAATCTAATTTCTTGACATTTAATATTTGTTCTCAATAAAATAGCTGACCCACCATATCCATCTATACGATCAGTTCTAAAGCAATTAAAGTTTTTAAAGTTATAATACAAATCAAGCTTAAACCATGTCTCTGATAATAAGGCAATATGAATTTGATTTTGGTGGAGTAAAAATTCTAAATTTACTTTATTTGAGACTGCCGAATGACAGTTCCATTGCAAAACATTTAATTTTGAGTTTAGGTCTGCGAATTTGATAACACATCTGAATTTACATGTTTACTAATTAGTTGGATGATTTCTGATTTAGAAACATTTAAATTATTTTTTTTTTGTAAAGAATTAACAATTTTCATAACTTATTCTAAAATTACATTAACTATACTAGGATCTAGGACCTCTGACTGTCGATCTGTGATAATTCTTTTTTTTGTATTGAGGGCTACTTAATATTCCTCCCGAAGTACTGGGGACATTAACCTGAGAAATAATCTCTTTTCTGATCTGTTCAGATGGGTCAGGAGTATTTGGCCTTGGTCCTTTGTTAGATTTATCTTTTAATTCGTTTGAGCTATTGTTATAAAGCAAATGGGAAGCAAATTGTTTTCTAGAGGAGTTGACTTTTGGAATATTCTGAACAGAAGTAGAGGAAGAAGTAGATTGTGAATAGGTAGAAGAAGTGGGTTGAACCAGTAAGTCAAATGGATTGCTCGTATTGCGTTTATTTAAAATATCTGCATAGAAAGTTTTGGGAACCTGTTTATTTGC
Source organism: Diabrotica balteata (assembly GCA_918026665.1). NCBI lineage: Eukaryota > Metazoa > Arthropoda > Insecta > Coleoptera > Chrysomelidae > Diabrotica > Diabrotica balteata. The sequence goes on along the minus strand of OU898282.1, from coordinate 83,951,916 downwards.
ATCAAAAAAGTTTATAACTTATTAAACTGTTTATTCGGGCTGTTGGGCCGTTGTCTTCTGTTGAGATTAGTTCTCGACGTTTCGCCAACACTAGGGGTTGGCATCTTCTGGAGATGTTGATGCTTCGCTTGTAAGCAGAAACTGACGACGCGTTGTACTACGGAGGAAATATTTATAATTCCCACTCGCCTCCCCTCCACTGGTTTCGGCTTGAGGGGGCGTGTCGTTGTTTATAGTAGCTTTTCTATCTCCGTGTTTGGCGGGAAGGGCGTTTGTGGATTTTAATACTGGTATCCATGTTTTGTTGATTTTTAGTCCTTCTTCTATCCTATTGAAATTGTTTGGGTGCTTGTATATTTCCACCGCTTCCCGATATAACCGTGGGTAGTACTGTGAAGTTTTGTCCAGCATCTGTGTTTCTTCAAATAGTATTCGATGTTCTCCGCTTCCCAAAGCGTGTTCGGCAACGGCAGATTTGTCGATATGTCCTAAACGACAATGGCTTTTATGTTCATTTATCCTGGTGTTGGTGTGTCTTTTTGTGGTTCCCACATATACCATTCCACATGTGCATGGTATTCGGTATACTCCGGCCGTTGCTAATGGGTCGCGTTTGTCTTTTACCGATCTTAAACAATCCTTGATCTTCTTTGTAGGTCTGAAGATGGTCTTTATGTTGGCTTTCTTGAGTATTCGCCCAATTCTGTCCGTTACCCCCGATATATAGGGCAAGAACGCTTTCCCTTTACATTCTGTTTCTTCGTCCCTTCTTCTAGATACGTTGTTCATCGCCTTGTGTATTTCTCTTCTGGTGTACCCATTAGAGGTGAGCGCTTTTTCAATATAAAGAAGTTCACTTTGGAGATGTTGTGGTTCACAAAAGCCACAGAACAACAAAAAAACAAAATACGAACGCCAGAAAAACAAATACGAACGCTTAACCAAACATAAGGAGGTAGAATCAAAACAAAACACAGAAAGAACAGTGGTCAATCTTTCAGATAAAGTTTTAACTTCAGCTGAAACATCATTGCTAGCCAAAGGGGGAAATTTTGCGATTGTGCCTAAAGTTATACCCAAAGAAGACATCATCGCTAATATAGAGTCTGCGATCCGCAACTTACCAATCGAAGCAGCTGAAGAAATAAGGACAGAATCAGCAAGAATTTTGCATAAAGCTAAGACACCGAAAAATAATTTGAGCCACCAAGAAATACGTGCCATAAAATCGTTAAACGCAGACAAAGATGTTGTAATTTTACCAGCAGACAAGGGAAACGCCACGATCGTAATGAAGACAGCCGACTACAAAACGAAAATACAAAATCTTCTAGATCCTGCGGTTTATAAGAAACTTAAAAAAGATCCCACAGCAGTCACCTTACGGAAAATCAACAGACTTATTAAATCTTCGTCCATACCAGAGGAGATAAAGCCAAGAATATGCAACAGCGAAGCAGTCCCACCACGCTTGTATGGCTTGCCGAAAATACACAAAGACGATGTACCTCTCCGCCCTATTGTGAGCTCCATAGGATCTCCGTCTTACAGCCTTGCAAAACATCTGGCCGATATTTTACAACCACTTATAGGAAAAAACGATGCCTTTGTAAAAGACTCCGCCCATTTTATTGAGAAGATCAAAGGAATAACTTTGCAGGAATCTGACATTCTTGTTAGTTTTGATGTGGTTTCCCTATTTACAAGAGTCCCCCTAGAAGACGTTCTGAATTTAATTGAGGGACTAGTTTCCAAGGATATGGTGGAATTATACCGTATTTGCCTAACTACCACATACTTTTCATGGGAAGACCAAATTTATGAACAGATGGATGGAGTAGCAATGGCAAGCCCACTAAGCCCGGTCGTAGCCAACCTTTTCATGGAGCATTTAGAGAAGAAGATAATGGACTCAGCATACAAGCCTAGGGTATGGTTCAGATACGTTGATGACACCTTTGTGATTTGGGGTCACGGAGCAGAAAAACTAAACGTTTTCCTGGCTTATATAAATACACTACATCCAAATATTCAATTTACGATGGAAACAGAAAAAGCTCAACAACTAGCGTTCCTCGATGTATTAGTAAATCGAAAGGAAGGTCACTTAGGACATAAAGTGTATCGAAAACCTACACACACAGACAGATACCTAAACAGGAACTCAAATCATCATCCTAGCCAAAAACAAGGTATCAAAACTTTGGCAGAGAGGGCGAAGAGAATTTGTGAACCACAACATCTCCAAAGTCAACTTCTTTATATTGAAAAAGCGCTCACCTCTAATGGGTACACCAGAAGAGAAATACACAAGGCGATGAACAACGTATCTAGAAGAAGGGACGAAGAAACAGAATGTAAAGGGAAAGCGTTCTTGCCCTATATATCGGGGGTAACGGACAGAATTGGGCGAATACTCAAGAAAGCCAACATAAAGACCATCTTCAGACCTACAAAGAAGATCAAGGATTGTTTAAGATCGGTAAAAGACAAACGCGACCCATTAGCAACGGCCGGAGTATACCAAATACCATGCACATGTGGAATGGTATATGTGGGAACCACAAAAAGACACACCAACACCAGGATAAATGAACATAAAAGCCATTGTCGTTTAGGACATATCGACAAATCTGCCGTTGCCGAACACGCTTTGGGAAGCGGAGAACATCGAATACTATTTGAAGAAACACAGATGCTGGACAAAACTTCACAGTACTACCCACGGTTATATCGGGAAGCGGTGGAAATATACAAGCACCCAAACAATTTCAATAGGATAGAAGAAGGACTAAAAATCAACAAAACATGGATACCAGTATTAAAATCCACAAACGCCCTTCCCGCCAAACACGGAGATAGAAAAGCTACTATAAACAACGACACGCCCCCTCAAGCCGAAACCAGTGGAGGGGAGGCGAGTGGGAATTATAAATATTGCCTCCGTAGTACAACGCGTCGTCAGTTTCTGCTTACAAGCGAAGCATCAACATCTCCAGAAGATGCCAACCCCTAGTGTTGACGAAACGTCGAGAACTAATCTCAACAGAAGACAACGGCCCAACAGCCCGAATAAACAGTTTAATAAGTTAGACGATGGCCGTGAAAGCCTAACGCAATTTAAAAAAGTTTATGTTGGAAAAACTCATAGCTTCCTTAATTAATTTCTGTCTCTTAAACTCTGGACATACTGATAGATTTGTTGTATAGTGATTTCCTTGACAACTGAAACATTTTGGGATAAAGTCATTTTTTTGGCATTCTTTTGTATTATGTGACTCTTGGCATTTACCACATCTTGGGCGACCTTTACACTGACTAGCCAAATGACCATATCTGAGGCAATTAAAATAAATTAAAACTTTTTTTGTATATTGTTCAACCTCTTTAATAACTTTATTTATTGATATATAACGCGGCAATATTTGAGATTTAAAGGAAACAATACACGATTTTGTGGGCACGTAAATTATTTTTTTTTAATCGTTTTCAATTACTTCCTCTTTGCGTTTAATTCACCGAACGTTTACAATTTTAAAGTTACAATGACTATTATATTGTTTAATTTTTGATTTTACATATTCTTCAGAAAAATCTGTATCAATATCTCTAATTATCCCTTGTCGGAACAGAATGAATTTAGGTATATATAATTCTAAATTATTTGTAACAAATACTGATGAAATTTTTTGATTTATTAAATAATTAGCATTTTTGTAGTCTGTTAATTTAATCCTAATTCTATTACGACCTATGGAAGCAATATTTGTAATTTTTGCGTCCAATTCCGGAAACGCAGAAAGAATAATATCAGCAACTCTTAAAGCTTGTAACTTACCCGTGAATGTTTTTTAGCAATTTTCTACGTAAACATGATAAGGTCCGGTATCTTTATTTGTATATAAATAAACCTGTCTATTATTTACCTTCTCATTAACGTTAGAAACATTTTCGTTTTTTCCCAAAGAATTAGACATTACATTAGTACTTACATTCTGGTTCTCTTGTTTTTGTGAAATTGTTTCCATATTTGTAAATTACATCATACCAACCTGATTTTCATCTTTATCATAAGGGCCGGGGTCGGGATCAGGGTCTGGGGGCTTACTGCCCCCAATTAATTCACTCATATTTATAAAAAAACACTTATAGTTTCACCAAAATTGATTATTTATCGCAAACAACAAAATAAGTAAGAAAAGAACTTGTTATCGATACTATTAATTAACACCGATAATTTAAACACGTCCGTACGATTTGAATTCTACCGAACAACTGACTTGTACACACTGAAAAAATTAAAAATTTAATTTAAAATAAGAAAAATTGATAAACTTTTACAGTATGCAAGTGTGGACTTAAATGTTCTTTTTCTTCTTCTTCTTCTTCTTCCTCTTTTTAAGTAATTTTGCTTGTTCATTGGCGGATTAATATCTCTATGTAAGGTTGTCACTCTCTGTTTTTTGCGCGGTCGTTTTTTATTTTAACGACACGAGTCTCCTCCATTCTGCTTATGTAGTTATTCCATTCCTTTTTTCTATTTTGTGTCCGTTCATTTATACACTGTACGTTACATTTTCTCCTAATGTCTGCACTTCTCTTTCGGTCTCTCCACGTATTTCCTGTAATTCTTCTCAGTACTTTCATCCTTGACGTTTCCAGTAGCCTTTACGTGGTGGCTCTATCGGATCTTTTTTCTGAGGCATATATCATTAGTGGTCTTATACTGGCTTTATAAATTCTTGACTTTATCTGTTTTAATGTGTCTGCTTCGCAATATAGTGTTCTTAAGACATCCTGCCCGTCTATTTGCTTTTTGTACTTGATCTCTCACTTCTTTGTCCAGGTTTCCATAACCGGATAGTGTTATTCCCAGGTATTTTATTCCCGTTGCTTGTTCAATACTGATGCTATTAATTTCTATTTTAAATCTGGTTGGTTGTTTGTTGACTACTATTGTTTTAGTTTTCTGAGATAAGATTGCCATATTAAATTTATTTGTTCTTATGTTAAATCTTTATACCAGTCTTTGCGGACCATGTTCATCTTGGGCTTTCAATATTGCGTCGTCTGCGTAACAGAGTATTCTTATTAATTTGTTTCCCATTATGCATCCTTTTTCTTTGTTATCGCTTTTGATAATTTCATTCATGATTAAATTGAAAAGCATGGGGTATAATGAATTAACTTGTCTTATTCAACTGCCCCAATATATGAATTACCATTCCAAACTGCTGAAATAATAATACTTTTCTATAGCTCCATTATTATTGTTCAAAGTCAAAAAATAAAATTTAGTTTGATAAATTTTCATATTTGGCCAACGTTTCCCAGATTTTTACAATTATGATCTATAAATGATCTCTGTTTTGGAAAAAACGTACATTTATAAGTGACCAAACGTACTCTATTAGATTAATATATGGGCCATGAAAGAGCTTTAATGTTATTTTATCCCCTCCGAAAATCCCGAAAATACGTATAAACGGATACACAGACGTACTATACGTGAAATAAAATCTTAACTGTCTTTCCTTTTATTTCAATATATTCTTTATAAGTACTAAACACCAATTCGCTAAGGATTTGTGCTTAGTTAAGGAGATATGTCGTGGAATGCAATTTTAGATTCTCCATGTCTGTAATTACATCTTTATCAACGTCTATTTTGCCTTGCAATTCTTAGAAGGCACAGATTAAAGCAGAACTCTGAATTTGGTTTTCGACAATTAGTTTTGAGATTTATTATCAGATATCTCTATTGCGTCCATATCGAAGCCTTTTTAGTGTTGCTTCTAGTATGACAGGAAAGATTGATTTCACGTTCAGAGCGTTTGTAAATAGCCGTTCCTAAGATTACTTATAGTATAAAATACGTATAAGCAGATATACATCTTCTTCTTACGGTGCCTATCCGTTCCGGATGTTGGTGATCAACATGGTTATCCTAACTTTGCTTGGTGCTATTCTGAATAGTCCGGCTGTCGATGTATTAAACCACTTTCGCAGGTTTTAAAGCCAAGATATTCTTCTTCTCGCTGGTCCTCTCTTTCCAAATACCTTGCCCTGAAGAATGAGTTGCAACAAGCCGTATCTCTGTTCATTCCTCATAATATGGCCAAGATATTCTAGTTTGCGTTCTTTGATGGTGTTAATAACCTCGCATTCCTTGCCTATTCTATGTAGGACCTCAACATTAGTCACACGATCCACCCATGAAATTCTTAAAATACGTCTGTAACACCACATCTCGAATGACTCGAGTTTTATTAAAGAAGCTTCAGAAAATGTTTAGGCCTCTACGCCGTGTAATATTGTAGAAAATACATAGCATCTAATGAGAGAGATTTTGGTAGCAAGAGGTAAATCGTGACTTCTCAAAAGAGACTTTATCATTTTGAACGCTGATCTCGCTTTTCCTATGCGTTGTTTTATTTCACTGGAGTGATTTCATTGGCTGTTAATGTTGGTACCAAGGTATGTGTAGCTGTCCACTCTGTCAATTGGATGTTGGTTAACCAAAAGCTGTGTATTTATTATTTCGCGCTTACTGACTACCATGTACTTTGTTTTCTTCGTATTAAGATCAAGTACGTATTCTCTACTTATATATGATATACGCGACATTATTCTTTGCAAACCGTCCAGACTATTCTCATTCAATTACTAATACGCCTTCTTGTAGTTCTCCCAGTGCTTGCTCGAAGATATATTCAGAGCATATATTAAATAAAACCAGGTTAAGAATGTATCATTGCCTCACTCCTCTCTTTATGGAAACTGTCTCTGTCAATTGGTCATCCACTTTAATATTGTCTGGTTGGTTGTAATATAAATTATAGATGATTTTCAAGTCCCTATCATCTAACCCCACTTCTTTCAAGATGTTTATAAGCTTATCATGCTTTACTCTATCAAATGCCTTTTTGTAGTCGATTAAAGAAGTATACGTATCACAGTTAACATACCTGCATCTTTGCATAAGCACTTGGATAGCGAATAGAGCCTCTCGGGTGCCTAAGGAATAGCGGAATCCAAACTACGTCCATGGTACTTGTTCTTCGCATTTTTTATATATTCTGCCATGTATCACTTTCAAGGACGTTTTTAGAAAGTGGCTCATTAGGCTAATGGTTGTGTAGTCTTTGTATGTCTTGGCATTTACTTTTTTTGGTATGGTCACTGTCATGAAGGCCGCCTTTGACCAGCTTTGGGGTATTTTTCCAGTTACGTATATGTTGTTGAATACAGTTGTTATCCATTTTATTCCCTGTTCATTCATAAGTTTTAGACATTCTATACAAAACTCGTCAGGCCCTACCGCTTTAACATCTTAAGTTCTTTTAATAGTTGACGTGACTTCTTTAATGGTAATCGGGAGTCCTGTTTGGCATTCCTTTCATCTGCAAAAGTTACTTCCATATAATTCATCCAAGTGTCTAGTTTTTCTTCCACAGTTAACAGTGGTTTACCTTGGTTATCTGTCAAACACCTAACTCTTCTAGGTTTGTATAAGCCTGCGGCTTCTTTAACTTTTTTGTGCATATTAAATGAATCATGTTTACGTTGCAATTGTTGTATTTCCGCACACTGTTTTCTTAGATGTGTATGCTTAGCTATTCTAATAGCTTTTTTGACCTTTTTATCGATTCTTTTGTATAACGACATATCTTGATCTTTGAACTTTTGCCTCTCTTCCATCATATCTAGAATCTCATTTATTATCAACGATTTTTTCTTTATTTTTGATGGTTTGAGAAATTTCTCTGGTATGTCTTTTGAAATTGTATGTAACTTTTCTAGCTCCTGGTCCGTTACATCCGATTGAATAACGGTATTCAAATTGTTCTGTATATACCGCTTTACACTATGTTCTGTGTGTTGGTCTTTTAATAGCTTGATGTCAGATTTTGGATTGACACTACGTCTAACCTGCTTTAGCCTGAGCCTAATTTTGCCAATCTGTGGGTTATGGTCTGATTTGATATCAGCTTCTGGGTATGTCTTGACTGATGTTATGCTGTTCCGGAATCTTTTAATAATCAGAATGTAATCTATTCGATTTCTCACTATGCAGCCTGGATTATCTTGAGGTGATTTAAATGTATATAATCTGCTGTGTGGGAGTTTGAAGTAAGTGTTAGTAATCACAAACTCTTCTTCTGCTACAAATTCACCCCGTCGGTCTCCTCGCTCATTTCTTCCTTTAAGTCCAAATTGTCCTATGAATTCTCCCGATTGTCCCCTATCAATTTTGGCATTTAGATCACCCATAATCAAAGTTAAATCCTTTCTGTGGAGGCGTTTTAAGGTGTTCGATAGTTCGTTATAAAATGCTTTACTTATCTCGTCTGATTTGTCAGCTATAGGGGTATATACCTGGATAATGTTAGATGTAATTGGGTAGGTGTTAAGTTTAAAAAGGAGTATTCTTTCCGATATAGGTACAAAGTTTTTAACATGTCCGGCAGTTTCTTGATTTAACATTATACCTACCCCATTTTTGTGTCTTCATTAGGGTTACCTGAGTAATATATATGATGATCATTAATTTTACATTGCCCAGAGTTCGTCCATCTCATCTCACTTATTCCCATTATATCTATAGATAGTCTATCCATCTCCTCGATTGCATTGTGAGTCTTGCCTGCCTCATATAATGTTTTAACATGCCATGTGCAGATTGTGAGGTTTATCTTTACACTATAATGGCAAGGATTTCTTCTGCTTTGAAGACGCACTATATGTAAAGTCAAATTGAAACTAATAAAATGTGTGAATTGACAAAGTTCAGAAGAACTGAAAGAGAAGTGATGGAAAAAAAAAATACTAAAAATAGGGCTAAGCTCAGAGGAACAAATTTAAATGGCCAAAGAGACACTAAATCTCAAGTGAGTGTTCGGGCTAGCTTCAATGCACTGGATTGTGGCTTTAATGATTTAAACAGATAGCAAGGATACTGAGCTAATGAGACAAGAAACGAAATGAGACCTGGTAATATCAAACGTGATACAACTAAAGAAGGTCACTGGGAATAAATTTATAGAAAGAGAACAATAAGAAGAGAAAAGAAGGGCGCCAACTCAACGATAGTTGAGATTTTGAAGTAACAAATGAATCTGGAGGTAATACTCTGAAATACAAAAATACTAAATATTAATCTTGTTTTGCTATGTTATATACTGGTTAGTAGAACTGAAATAAAACTCAAAATAGCAACAATAAATATATTTATAAACAAATGTATATAGGTATATGTGTATAAACAATTTACATATAATGCAAAGCCAAATAACAGTGGTAGTGGATGGTGTACAGATACAATAGGACCTAATAGCCCCTCAACAAATGAATAGTCACTACCACTGGCCAAATAAAATATGAAATATTAGTATACAACAAGAATAGTCCGTAGGGTAGCCAAAGTCTTAAAACAAAAAGGTAGTCATTTAAATTTAAATTAGTTCTACTAAAATGAGGTACTAATGACAATATTGTAAAGATATCAAACTTGATAAATCTCTATTACAATTATATTAAATATATATATTACATCCAAAAAATGAGTTGTTCCATACTCATTATATAATATTTAAAAACAAACCACATTAAATTTATGTCCCTCTTAATATCAAATTGTATTATATTAACAAAAATATTATATCCAAAAAAAAAGTGAGTTTGGTCAGACTCTCTAAATCCTAGTTAAAACCTAATAACACATGAAGTGTCCCTTTTTCCTCCCGAATATTTTATAATTAAATTATCAAAAAAAAAATTATCATAAAGGTATTCACCTTATCATATGCATATGATCAGTTAACAGTAAATATAAAGTAATACGTAATACAAAAGGTCAAATAGTTAAACGACTTATCTTTACAGCGTATAAGTCCATAGGAAAAACTCCTCTTGGCACGGCTACATCAGTTTGTGGCTGTAAAGACGAATCCTGGTCACAAAAGCCACAACCAGTCACTGGTCTCTGGGTGACAGCAAAATCCACGGGTTTGCTAACTATGTATCTAAGGATTCTGTTACTAGTATCCTTGAGGGAATATTCTCAAGAGAATATCCTCAAGTAAAGTGAAAATAATATTTTCACGTGACGGAATCTAAAATTATTATTTAATTTAATAAATATGTAATATAAATGTAATTTAATAGGTGTAGCAGCATGGATTGACTGCACCAAAACAAAACATCAAAACATTAGGTATTAGGTTAAGTCAACATCATGTCAAATTTATGAAGTTACTTTCGTAGGCATGGCAAGCTTGCGCCATGAAATAAACATGCGCAGAATACAGAAGGCTGTCCCACATTTGTAGAACCTTTTTATATTCCACCAAAAAAAGTTAGTTAAAAGGAAACCAAAAAAAACTTAATGATAAGATATGAAATAGATCGGAATTTAAGTTTGACTATATAAAAAAAATGACCTTCTGTTCTTTGCAAGTAAATCAAGGAAATTTTATATTTAAATTATTTCGGAACTCAAAAATAAATCTCTAAAGAAATACTAAATACAATGATAAATTTGATTATATGATAAGGAGATAATACGTATAAAATGATTTACTTACATGGAGCTCGCAGCACGCCAACAAAAAAAAAACTCTTCCTTTTTATGTGGAACTCATAAATGAATATTGATTTTAAAATTAATTATTACTATTATTATAAATGAATTATATTTTTCCCCAAATTATCTTCCTTGCTCCAATTCCGTCACTTTAAAGGTGAACAATTTCACCGGCTGACGTGGCTGCGTTCGTTCGAGTTCTGACCAAAACTGATCGTTCCGTTTCCGCATAAAATCGATCTTCCTTTCAAAGCGATAACAGCGCGTGTGGGGGAAAACGTCGATTCAAAATCGATCGTAGGCGGGTAATAAAAATTTCTTGAGGGGTTTAAATTGGACTAGTCAGTAGCGTAAACGCTACATTCTCCCTCATCTCCAGCAAAAAAAAAAGGAACTTTTTTTTTTTGTGGCAGAACGATCTAACGCTGGGTCGACAATGAACGTTGATACGTTAAAATTGAACATTTTCCTCACCAGTCAACCATTTGCTCAGGAATTGGAACAAAATCAAGGACGAAATAAAAATATGGAACGAAGAATATGAGACGAAGTCATACATTTTTTTTAATGCGATAATGTATGTTAATTTAGTATAAACCAAAGATTAAAAAAAAATATACATTTTAAGTTTAATTCTATAACATTACAGATCAAGTTAACTTTTAACACTACTTATCTACATTCTCAAGTATTAGTAAAAACAACCATCGTTCAAACTACATTATATATGTGTATTAACAACCCCTAACACAATATCTCCAAGAACCATTCATAACAACGAAATTCAAACAAAGTCCTATGAACTTTACCCAACGTTGACACTAGAGCGACCCGATTCTATTCGTCACCATAGAGTTCAATGAGGGCCTAATTACTCAGAACTAGTTGAAACTACAAACCTAAACATATATATGGTTCGGGATATCAACAACAAGGTAAAAGATAATTCAATACACCTACTTGATTTAGCAGCGGTAGGAAAACACACAATCGGTAAAGGCACAAGCCTAGATACTAGCAAGCCCACTATACTCATGGTATAGGGTATGCTAAAAAAAAGGTAAGTAAGATAAATGCAATCCCAACTCATAGTAAAGGATATACACAAAAGGTAAAAGATAATTGCACGTCCAGATCTACTCATGGTAGAGGATATGCACAAAACTCACTTCTACCAGCTATACACTTGGTAGAAGGAAAGATAAAAGAGATCCTAACTGTAATACCTAAACTGTACTATTGACGTGTTCCAATTCTATACTCACGACAAGAACAGTAAAGGACAGATTTTTAGGACTCTATAATCAAGATAAAGATAAGGTATATATTCATAAGATATAGATAAGAAAGAAACTTATCCAGGTAAAGGTAAAGATAATTAACTTCAGGTAAAGGTACGAGATAAACTCAATTAAGGTAAAGATACAGATACGCTCAAGGTAAAGGTACGAGATAAACTCAGTCAAGGTACGAGACAAACTGAAGGTAAAGATACGAAATAAACTCCATTACAGGTATGAGATAAACTCCATAAAGGTAAAGATAAACTCAATTAAGATACAGATAAAGATAACTCACATCTACCAATCCATATCACTAGTAGAGAGACAGGTAAACAAACAGTATACAATAATATATGTTAAAACTCAAATACGTTAAGAAGGTAATAACATAGGAGATAACAAACTAAGTTAAACAGACTTACTGCTGAATATCAGACTGATCCAATTCTAAGTGACACATTCTAATTTCAACCTAAGAGACACTCAAGGAACAACTAATATGTATTGATATATTTCTGAGCCAAGTGAGGGCACACATCCAGGGTGATCAATCCTGAACCCACGCTAAAACACCGACACAGTAAGTAAATATGAATGCATAAGCTTTATGGTCATGATCCACAAAACTATACAACACTCATAATGAAAATATTTGAAATGTTTTCCTAATTATCCCTGTAAATATCTATTCAACTCAGAACTCAAGATGGGGAAATTCCCATATATCCATCCTGTACTCCTATGATACGCAGTTGGACTTTTAAGAGAAAACAAACAACAAAATTAACAAGTCCATAAACTAAGATAATAACCAACATTAAGATAAGATAAAAAAAAGGCAAGATAGCACAACGTCTTATGGGTTTTTGCCAGGTAAACAAAATAGAAAAACAGATCTTAAAAACCAAACTGGTACAGAAGTGATAAGAGACCAATGAGATCTAAAGATATAAGTTGAAACGGAAAATCAATCCGTCGATAACTACCCATTAAACCTGGTTGGGGAAGATTTGTCGGTTTGCATGTAGCACAGATTTGCATTAAGCGATATAGCTACGTACAGTTTGACTCATCTTCGGCCAGTAATAAAGTTCAGATATTCGACGGAAAATTTTGTAGAAACCAAAATGAGCTGCAGTAGGATGGTCATGAAAAGTGGCCAAAACCTCTGCTCTATTAGGAGTTGGAACGACTATCTTCCAATCCGACATTCCAGTAAGGGAATCTATGGAACTTAAGACATGTTTATACAAAACACCATGTTCAACTTTAAAATCAGGAAATTTACCTGGTACATTCTGTACATTATACAACATTCTTTAACAATGGCGAAGATGACGGACTCTCAACTCATACTCTAATTCAGGAGCTAACAGATGCTCTACCTTGAACGCAGACATATTACACAACTGAGAAATATACAAGAGAATGAGTAAAAGTAGGTAAAGTTTAACTTACTCTCTGACTCCAAATTAATATTCTGAAGGGATACCTATACCAGTAATGTTTAATTGTTTTGGTCCAGTTATGAAATCCAATGACATATACTGCTACAACACCCTAAGGAACCTAAAATTTCAAAAACTGTTATTTCGAGGTAGTGACTCAACTTATTGACTACTCCGGACTTGTAAGATATGTGAAATATTTAACTTTAGTTATTTAAATTTTTAATTAATTTATTATTAATCTAAATTGTTATTTAATCAATCAAAAACAAAGCAATTTATTCAGTCTACACAGTATATAGCAAAAACAAGTCGATTTAAGATATAGATATAAGGTAATGTCCAAAAAAAAAATTGAAAAAAACAAAACTAAAAGTTAAAATGAAAATCTAAAAGCACAACCAGTGAAAACCACAACAACCCAAGATCAAAACCAAAAATTAAAGGAGATATATATATTTTTTTTTTTAAGGCAGAAGTGGAAAAGAAGCCACACGTTGGGTCTAGCCAATTGAAACTAATAAAATGTGTGAATTGACAAAGTTCAGAAGAACTGAAAGAGAAGTGATGGAAAAAAAAATACTAAAAATAGGGCTAAGCTCAGAGGAACAAATTTAAATGGCCAAAGAGACACTAAATCTCAAGTGAGTGTTCGGGCTAGCTTCAATGCACTGGATTGTGGCTTTAAAGATTTAAACAGATAGCAAGGATACTGAGCTAATGAGACAAGAAACGAAATGAGACCTGGTAATATCAAACGTGATACAACTAAAGAAGGTCACTGGGAATAAATTTATAGAAAGAGAACAATAAGAAGAGAAAAGAAGGGCGCCAACTCAACGATAGTTGAGATTTTGAAGTAACAAATGAATCTGGAGGTAATACTCTGAAATACAAAAATACTAAATATTAATCTTGTTTTGCTATGTTATATACTGGTTAGTAGAACTGAAATAAAACTCAAAATAGCAACAATAAATATATTTATAAACAAATGTATATAGGTATATGTGTATAAACAATTTACATATAATGCAAAGCCAAATAACAGTGGTAGTGGATGGTGTACAGATACAATAGGACCTAATAGCCCCTCAACAAATGAATAGTCACTACCACTGGCCAAATAAAATATGAAATATTAGTATACAACAAGAATAGTCCGTAGGGTAGCCAAAGTCTTAAAACAAAAAGGTAGTCATTTAAATTTAAATTAGTTCTACTAAAATGAGGTACTAATGACAATATTGTAAAGATATCAAACTTGATAAATCTCTATTACAATTATATTAAATATATATATTACATCAAAAAAATGAGTTGTTCCATACTCATTATATAATATTTAAAAACAAACCACATTAAATTTATGTCCCTCTTAATATCAAATTGTATTATATTAACAAAAATATTATATCCAAAAAAAAGTGAGTTTGGTCAGACTCTCTAAATCCTAGTTAAAACCTAATAACACATGAAGTGTCCCTTTTTCCTCCCGAATATTTTATAATTAAATTATCAAAAAAAAAATTATCATAAAGGTATTCACCTTATCATATGCATATGATCAGTTAACAGTAAATATAAAGTAATACGTAATACAAAAGGTCAAATAGTTAAACGACTTATCTTTACAGCGTATAAGTCCATAGGAAAAACTCCTCTTGGCACGGCTACATCAGTTTGTGGCTGTAAAGACGAATCCTGGTCACAAAAGCCACAACCAGTCACTGGTCTCTGGGTGACAGCAAAATCCACGGGTTTGCTAACTATGTATCTAAGGATTCTGTTACTAGTATCCTTGAGGGAATATTCTCAAGAGAATATCCTCAAGTAAAGTGAAAATAATATTTTCACGTGACGGAATCTAAAATTATTATTTAATTTAATAAATATGTAATATAAATGTAATTTAATAGGTGTAGCAGCATGGATTGACTGCACCAAAACAAAACATCAAAACATTAGGTATTAGGTTAAGTCAACATCATGTCAAATTTATGAAGTTACTTTCGTAGGCATGGCAAGCTTGCGCCATGAAATAAACATGCGCAGAATACAGAAGGCTGTCCCACATTTGTAGAACCTTTTTATATTCCACCAAAAAAAGTTAGTTAAAAGGAAACCAAAAAAAACTTAATGATAAGATATGAAATAGATCGGAATTTAAGTTTGACTATATAAAAAAAATGACCTTCTGTTCTTTGCAAGTAAATCAAGGAAATTTTATATTTAAATTATTTCGGAACTCAAAAATAAATCTCTAAAGAAATACTAAATACAATGATAAATTTGATTATATGATAAGGAGATAATACGTATAAAATAATTTACTTACATGGAGCTCGCAGCACGCCAACAAAAAAAAAACTCTTCCTTTTTATGTGGAACTCATAAATGAATATTGATTTTAAAATTAATTATTACTATTATTATAAATGAATTATATTTTTCCCCAAATTATCTTCCTTGCTCCAATTCCGTCACTTTAAAGGTGAACAATTTCACCGGCTGACGTGGCTGCGTTCGTTCGAGTTCTGACCAAAACTGATCGTTCCGTTTCCGCATAAAATCGATCTTCCTTTCAAAGCGATAACAGCGCGTGTGGGGGAAAACGTCGATTCAAAATCGATCGTAGGCGGGTAATAAAAATTTCTTGAGGGGTTTAAATTGGACTAGTCAGTAGCGTAAACGCTACAAAATCTTAACTGTCTTTTTTTTATTTTGATATACTTTTTATAAGTACTAGAAACCAATTCGCTAACAATTTTTGCGTAGTTGAGAAATGCAGATTTCCCGTGTTTCTAATTACATCTTTATCAACGTCTGTTTTGCCTTTCAATTTTTAGAAGGCACATATTAAAGCTGAAATCTGAATTTTATTTCGATAAGTAGTTTTCGGAATTATTAATTTTTTATCATGTTGGGCTGTAGTGATAACTAGTCTCTCACTACCTCTCCCTCTATCCAAAATCTGCTCGTTTTCCCATCTTTTTTTAATGTTGTGGTTTTGCTCCTATTAACTTTTAAGCCAGTTGTTGAACAGACCAACCATCTTTTATTTTAGAAATTTTTCTCATTTTGTCAAACTTGCTTAATTGACGTAACATTGTTAAAAATTCACTTTGACCAACTTGTCAAATCTGATTAATCTGACTGAACTTGTCAAACACTAGACCTAATCCTTTTTTTATATGTATTTTATGTTTAATTTTTATGTTTAATCGTTCGTTTACATTCGGGAAGTTTTCACCCACCGATAACATCTGTAGATACTGAACGAACATTTTTCAGTTATAAGTAAATTTTTTGAAGACAAACGATGGTATCTTACTCCCCTTAATTTTATTCGTATTAATATTTATACACTGTAAATCATTTAATTTTGAAAAAAGCATTTCAACGGGTAGATGAAGGTTTTTGGTTTACATTTTATACAAAATAATGTAAAAAAGGAATAGTCTATAGAAAAAAAGCGGACTACAAATGCTGTGTAGATTCAACCTCCAGAAGAAACATTACAGTGAGATATTGGATTTTTATGTAATACAGTAACGTTTTCAAAAGCGGTTTTCCGCCTCGGATATTTTATAGTTTATATTCTATGTAGGATAAAATATAAAGTTAGCTTTTCACATTTATCGTTCATGTAATAAATAATAAATTAACCTTGCTAGTTTGCCTGTTACTTATTGGCATAAAATACAGTTAACAGTTCGTGTTGGGTACGTTATTAAAGTATAAAATTACGGTAGATGCACTTCAATGTTCCTTGTGCTCATACCCTACGTTTAAAGATCCTTCAAACATTTTGGACATTAACTGAACCCTATCTCCGGATATTAAATTTATTAGATACGGTTGTTTGTTGGTAATGATAAACACAATACCTATTTAAAAACTTTATACATTTTAAAACTTATTTTTTTTTTTAATTTAGATTTAGTGCAATTCCATTATCGATGATGGTAACAAATTTTAAGAATTTTTTATCCAGATAAATATCAATATTTAGTAATTCCTTCAGCCTGTCCTAAATGAATTTAGGATAAAATTCGGTTTAACTCAATTCTGATCCACATATGAAAATATAGTTTTTCTTTGTTTTTTTTTTATTGAAATTAACGTGTCTCGACATCTTTGACCATTGACACGGGTACAAAAACATCTGGAATATTACATTATACATATAAGATGATTACGTTACATAAGATAAATATAGTATTTTTTTTTGAACGAACAATGTTACAGTATTGTTATATACGATAATATAATCTACAATCTTTTAAACAGTCAATTAGAGCACTGTACATATTTTTCGAAGTAAGTATCTGTTTCAGGTTACCGTTTATATTATGAGCTAATCTATATAGTCTATAATAACTCCACTCGACAAGTAAGTGTTCTACTGTAAGGCGCTGACAATCACAATGTTCACAAGCAGGTGGGTTTTCGGAAGTCATCAGGTATCCGTGAGTGATGCGTGTGTGTCCTATTCGAAGTCTTCGAATTATAAGTTTGTCCGTTATAAGAAGTTTTGAGTTTTGTCCATTCCAATGATTTTGCCATGTTTTACAAGTGTTTTGTTTTATGGTTGCTGCTACATCTTTTGGTTACTACTCATCATGCTTTTCTTGCTGCGATGTCTGCAGTCTCATTTCCACGTATGCCCACATGGGATGGGTTCCAGAGAATGGTTATTGATGTTTCCCTGCTGTGGTTTTGATGACAGATATGTTAAATTTTTTGGACTATCGGATTTAACGAGAATATGTTGGCAATGGACTGAATTGAACAAAGAGAATCAGTGCATATAGCTAGAGATTTTGTATTAGGAGAAGTCATTTCAAGAGCTTTAAGGATACCATATAATTCTGCAGTGTGAATACTACAAGTGGTTGGTAGTCGGTGTAGAGCTAAGGTTATGTTTTCAGTACATACCGCACAGCCAGTATTCTTTTTATCTTTAGGTCGGTATAGAGAACTTGATTGTACTGTTTCGCATTTATTGCTTCTTAAAATAATTGCCTAAGGAGATGGATAGGAATGTCTTCTTTTTTATGCCGAGTTAGACTAGTATTGAAAGGTAGCTTATTGGTCCATGGAGGATTATTGAAAGTACTGATGGGGGTAGTTATATTCAGGTCTATAGCTGCTAGCAAAGGATTAACTAATTGTGGTAGGGGGTAAATACATTTGTCTCTATTTTCAGGAGCGTGGTGGGTGTTAACGAGCTAAAATACTGCGTTTTTTGGGTTAGCTGAAACTCTAGTGAAATAGGAAGAGAGTAAAAGCTGACGTCGTATAAAAAGAGGAGGTTCCAAAGCTTCAATGCACATGCTTTCGGCGGGGCTAGATTAAAATGCACCTAGGCATATACGTAAGGAGGTCGTTTGTATTGAATTTATGGATTTAAGATAAGTTTTACACGCGGTTATGTAAAGCATGCATTCATAATCTAATCTAGAGCGAATACGAGCTCTATAGATTTTCAGTAACATATTTTCTTTAGCTCCCCATTGATGATGTGCAAGTGTTTCCAATATGTTTAGTTTACCAGCCTAGTTGTCCTTTAGATTTTTTAAATGAATTTTCCAATTTAACTTCTGATCGAATATTAGCCCCAAGATTTTATAAGTGTTTACTGTAGGTAAAGAAACATCGTTTAGATATATTTCCTGGTTTGGAACGCTTTGCTTTTTGGTATATCTTAGTAATTTAGATTTTGAGCTGGAAAGTTTGATGCCGTGTTGTGTGGACCAAGAATATATGTTGTTTATTCTTGGTCCACACAACACTAAAGTCCATTAAAGTATACTTGTATACTTTATGGTCCACTAAAGTATAAGTAAATAAGTAGATCATCAGCGTACAGTAGAGCTTTTACCGGTTGACGAACTTCTTTAGAGATGTCATTAATTGCTAAGTTAAACAGAGTTGGACTTAAAACAGAGCCTTGAGGTATACCATGAGTTGTTAGAGAAGATTTGACTCATTACCGTTTATTGCACCTTTAAATTTACGGTTATTTAAAAAGTTATCTATGAACGTGTAAATATTGCCTGTAATATTATTATCGATAAGTTTCTGTAATATTACATTACAGAATAGTATCGAAGGCGCTTTCAATATCGAAGGCTACCAAAACTGTATCATACTGCTTCTTGAAATTTTCGGTTATACGGTAGTATAACCGAATAACCAATTGTAGTAATACTAAATTGTCCAATGTGCTTCGATGCGGTCTGAATCCCGATTGAACGGAGCTAATTATATTATGCTTTTCGGAAAACCAGTTAAGTCTATTATTGATTAGTTTTTCCATTAATTTGCACATGCAACATGTTAATGAGATTGGTCTATAAGAGGATGGCTCTATTGAAGGTTAATCGGGTTTTTTTTATTGAAAGAATGATGGATTGTCTCCACAGGTCGAGAAACTTTTCGTTGATCCAAAGAAGGTTATAAAATGAAAGTAGCTTTGTGAGTCCATTGGTGGCTAAATTTTTGAGAAATATAGAGGGTATATTGCCAATTCCTGCTGCCGATTTTTTTAAAGTAGACATAGCAAATGAAAGCTCCTGAAAAGTAAAAGGTGAGTTTAAAGCGAGGAGGTCATCTGAGAGATCTGTAGTAAAAGGAATAACTTTATGTTGAGTTAGAGTATTTGTGTAGTTGTCATTTTTGCTTTTATTATGAAAATGAGTTGCCATAATTTTAACAATTTGATCATTCTCAGTTATTATTGAATTATGATAACAGCGCTGGAATTGACAAGTGTGTTGTTTTCCCGTGCATTTGTTTAATTTTCTTCCAAACTTGACTGGAAGTGGCGTCTATAGATATGGAAGATATGTACTTATTCCAACAGTCTTTCTTGCTTTGTTTTATCACTCTTCGCATTGTAGCTCTTAGTTGTTTGAATTTAATCAAGTTTGACTCAGTTCTGGTTCTACGATATTTGTTCAATGCTGTTTTGCTTTCTCTGATAGCTTTCTTACATTCAGTATTCCACCAGCGTACAGTTTTACGAGAAGACGATATTGTGCATGTTCCAATGTGCGTTTAAGCAGCCAGGGTGATTAAACTCACTAGGGAGTCTGGTGCTATATCAGGATCTTCTAATAGTTGTAGCTGGTTGATCTTGTTTTCAATGAAGTCTGAGAAGTTTTTTCAGTTAGCTTAAGATAATTTCCATTTTCAAATTTCAAATTTCCATTTTGCTCTGGCTTTGCTGATACAATTAGAAATCAAGATAGGAAAGTGATTACTGTCATAAAAGCAATCCATTTTAGTCCAAGTTAAAGTGGTGTTAACCTTGGGTCACATAAACTAAGATCAATTGAGGAGAAAGTGCCACTAGAAATGTTGAAGTATGTTTTGGATCCGGTATTTAATATACAGATGTTATTATCATTTATGGTTTACTGTTTGTATTTTGAGAACGATTTTCGAAGTGAAAATTGAAACGTCAATAAACCTATTTTTATCTTTAATTGTGGCTTATTCCCAGTTAAATAATAATTGATGTTAGAGGAGTTTAAAACATTTTCGACGACCTTTCCTCTACCAAATGTTTTTTCCGATCCCCAAAGTGAATTATGGGCATTAAAATCGCCTACTAAAATACAGGGGGCTGCAAGTTGCTTAACTAAATTTATTAGCTCAAATTCAGTAAGGCTGTGGAAGGTGGTATGTAAATGCTACAGATTATAATTTTATTTGGACACCAAAGAGAAACAGCAATAGCTTCTAGTGAGGTAGTTAAGTGTACTTCTTTGCAATAGTAGTCTTTAGAAGTATATATAGATGTGCTTCCACTAGCTCTGATAAAAGTTGTTCTTAAAAAGTGATGTGCTTGAAAACCATTGAGATATTTCTTGTCCGTTCGCAGTTCCACTGGATTATATTAAAAATGAGTATGTTATGTTTCTGAAGTGGTTGCCCCTTCAGAGAGATGTTCTTCTTCGAAATTGTCTTGTGAGGATACCGAGATTATGCTTTCTGCATCAGAATTATTAGATTAATTATCCTAGTTCCGTTTTAATTGTTTTACTAATTTTAGTTAGTCGATTTTTAAGAGATCTTTCAGTTAGTTGTTTGTAAATCATGGAAATGTCGGAGAGGAGATCTTCTATATTTTTTGTAAAGACGAGTGCTTCGCTCAATGGATGGTTTTACCATAGTAATTCTCTATGAAAGCTATAAAGTTATCGACCGGTAACGTAAAGGAGTCTTTTTGGTAGTGTGCTCTGATTGTATTCTTAGATTCCGGCGATATTATGCTGTCGTCTTAAATAAAACAGTCCATTTTAAGTTTGTTAAGTTGCCTTGGTACGATAAACTCTGAATCAGTGTGGTGTTTTATTTCTGATAAGTCAGTTGAGTTTGTTCTCTTTACACCTTTTGAAATTACATTAATATTGCGCGTGTTGTTAGGTGTTTCCGAATTATCGTATTGTTGAACTACAGTTAATGTGTTTTGACTTGTAGCTTGGGAAATATTTAAAGGAAATGAAGATGTTTTGTTTGAATTTTCTGATTGATTTGATTCAGGGGTGGGACAATTTGATGCTATGTGACCAGTTTTTTACAGTAGAAACAAATCATGGTATCTGTGGATATAAAAATTCTATGGTCATTATTGTCAAATGGAATTATCGGATGTTTGAATCTTAGAATTATCATGAGATGAAACAAACTATACTTGCCTGCGAAAGGACAAGATATGGTTGTATTCATCTCCTGGAATGCCAGCTCGTAGGAATGATATTGGAGAGACTAGCTGAAGTCCTATGTTTTTAAGGGAGGCCTCTATTATTTCATTTGGTATTGAAGGACAAATATTAGACATGATCTGTCGTTTTGCTGGTGTGATTAATCTTCTGATTGAAAGGATATGGTTTCCGATGGTAATAGTGGGATTTGTAGAAATGAGCTGCTCAACTAGATCTGTTTTGGTTAAATAAATGCATATTCTGCTGTTTGGGATCCTTGAGGCGGAGCATATATTCCTTGGTTCGATAATATCTCCTCTGGATTATTTAACATAGTCATATAACTTTAAGTCTTCTTCTGAATGGATCACTATGGCTTGCTCTTTCTTTGGGAAGGAGCATTTCGGTGCTGTTTTAACTGCTGCTGTGTAAGAAATGGAAGGCTGTGAGATGTTTGCTGAAGTAGATTTCTGTGACATGTTTGACGTTGTGGGATTATTTTCCGTCGGTGAACTCATATTATTATTTGGGGTGCCCTCGTAGTCAAAAGGAATCCTGGAAATCTTTTTAGTTTTGTTTTCAATTGATGAATATTATGTTTACCAACCAGTAATTACTCATCGTAATTTTGGTTGCCTATTCGACAGGTATTTGTTCCAATAATAGGTTTATGTTTATTGAACCGTACTATTTATTGATAAGAGAAGCAAAATGACGTTTTACCAAAAACGTCAAATATACGTCAAAGATGAAATGTTGTGAATGTATTTATGCCAGTAAATGCAAGTAAAATTAAATTACTCACGGGAGGGACAGCAGACGTTCGGATACAATTAGCGTCTCTTAGCAAAGACAATGACGTCGACTTTGCTAAGTATCAAGACAATTACTCTACACACACATACACACAGAGACACTGTACACTCTACACACACACACACACATACACTAGGTACCAGACTGTACCATGCCAATGATCTTAGTTGTCGAGGCATTAACTCAATAATAATAATAAAATTAAATTTTACTCACCGAAATATTACTGGCAGGTGCACAACACAATAACTTTACTCCACTGTAAATCTTATCAATTAATATCAACTGTTTGGCTATTTAGACAACAAAATATTGAAGAGGTTTTCTGATTCGAACATACACGTTCTAGCTCGATTAGGCCAGTTGTTCTTTCTTTGTTTTTAAATTTACTTTTTTATTTAAACCTTTATTCATAATAATTCGGGATTTACTTGCCTCTACGCTTCTTTTCACATCATTATTTTTTTATAAATTGTATTACGTAAGAAAATTATATAAAAAATATTCTTTAAAAGGTATAATATTAAAAACCCTATCGGGTTAAATCAAAAAACGTTTTCAGAATTGATATTCCATCATCAGTGCTATCTGGATATACATGTTTAAAGCTACTAAATACATTGGTGAAAATCGTTTAAATGTTGTTAAATTAACTTTGAGTTACATTATTTTACTTTGTAAACTATGAGGTTTAAGTTTCAACAGGAATATATAACAAGACTACACTGGAGTTTGCTAGTTCTGAGACGAAGTCTCTACGATGACTTGTTGATAGCAACTGGTCAGTAAAGAAATGCCAGGGTAAATTAAACTCTCAAATTAGGCATACTGTTTTGTATGCAAAAATGTAAGCTTATTTTGTTTCTGGTTGTAGATAACCTAAAGAAAATCGAAGATACTGAGGAACACCGTCACCCAAAGAAATTGAAAATGAAATTAACACTTAAGTGACCAAGTCCTGTGACGCAAAATAAAAGAACTTGGTGAAGAATACATCGACTTTTAAAGATCCAGTACCGGTTAAATAAAGGCAGGAATTTTAAGACTGCAAAGAGAATTATCACAACAATGCGAATTACAGGCCTACAAGAAAGCAAAAATAGGCATTGTTAGGAATTATCAGAAAACGACTGTTTTACTATATTTACTGAAGATAAGAAGTTCAGTTGGCAAAGTATCTAGAAGACAAGGTACTTATTACTTCTATTTTATGTGAGTCACCACAATGTCAAATTGAGAGTATGCAAAAATATGTATTTGAGTACAATTGAAGATATGATACTTAAGTACTCAAAGAAGATATGATACATAATTGATTAAAAGTAATGGAACATGTGCTCGGGAAATTCATCTGCTGTTAATCAAAGGTGCGTTTTAAATAGTAACAAATTAGAACCAAAAAATTTAATTGAATTTTTTATGAACTTGGCAAAGGTGCCTTAGCACCAATGTAGAAGAGAAACCTCAAAGTTATATTTGGAGCAGTTCTTTCAAACCAAACAGGATGTATATCGAGAGTAGATAAAGTATTACGAAAACACCATGAAAGTTAATTTAAAAGTCAGCAATCCATTATTTAATAAAAAATTTTCTGATATGAATCTCACTGTATAAACCTCATATAGATAGATGCATGCGATATCTGTTGCGGTTACGAAGCGAAAAAAGTTGAAGAATATTAAATTTATTCGAGCATTCAACCTTATATTAACCTTACATCAATATTAAATGTGTTCCATGTACATGTTGGGAGAAAAAATGCAGCAAGAAAACAAGAAGATGTGGACAAGCAGCTAAAACAATACACAACTCACTGTATACATTTTTTTAATAATTTGGCATCCCACGAGTGTATAAATTGATGGCTGAATAAGTCAAAAGAAAATTTAACTGCTTGCAGCTTCACAACTTTTATATTAAATAATATTCAAAAGAAGTGTGTCAAAGACACTGCTTGTTCTTCTTTATCTTCGTGCGACTAGGATTACTCCTGTTTGTCTGCCTCTTATTTTGTTTCAGTCGTTGTTGACTGTACATTATTTTTCCACTATTTTGGCGGCCTTCCAACGGGTCTTTTGCTTTACGGTTTGTTGATATTACAGGTGTTCCCTAATATATCTGGTCCTATTCGGTTTACATTTTGGTTCAAGTTTTTTTTTTCTTGTTTTTATCCACCTATTAATATTTTGAATTTAGCATTATTCGCGTATATTTCTGTTGGTTTGTCTGTCTCTTAATGATATGCCCGCTATTGATCTTAATACTTTTATTTCGATATTGTTTTGTTGTTTCGTCTGTCTTGTATCGGTCCTTCTTTCCACTGCATATGTTAGGATTGGTCTTACTGGTGTCTTGTATACTTTCATTTTGCTTTCCGTAGTCAGATATTTGTTTTATAGTTTATTCATCTTCCGGGTTTGGACCGTGTCATTTGTGAGTGACCCAAAAGTGGGTTCATCTCGACGTTTCGCTACAATTGTATGTAGCTTCTTCAGGAGAACAAAGAAAAAGAAAACAAAAAAGACAGGAAGATGGGTAGTTAGCAACGGTAACTCAGTTACTCAACGCAACCAGAGGCGAATACTAACTACCAAGATGGGCATTTGGTCACAGTAACTCAACTACTCAACGCAGCCAGAGGTGAAAACCAAATGCCAGGACAGGGATTCACGTCCAACAGCTCAGAACACTAACGCGTCAAGAGGCGGGGAGTGAATCCGACGATTACTCCGCTACCGCTCTATTTATAGTCGCGGTGACCTGTCGTGTCGGGACGTATCGGCACACTCCGTGGCGCGAACGTCAAGAAGTGCGCGCTGGCCAATCA
Source organism: Diabrotica balteata (assembly GCA_918026665.1). Classification (NCBI taxonomy): domain Eukaryota; kingdom Metazoa; phylum Arthropoda; class Insecta; order Coleoptera; family Chrysomelidae; genus Diabrotica; species Diabrotica balteata. The sequence goes on along the minus strand of OU898282.1, from coordinate 83,926,240 downwards.
TGTGGCTGCATCGTGGTAGCGGGACCGGACGGCGGCTCTAGACTGAGATTCCACATGGGAGATAAGTAGTATTCTTCCTCTCGATTGATATTATGTGGATTTTTTCGGATCTTTAGAGATTCGAGGATTTTCCTGAAATAGAAGAAGGGGCTCTTAGAAATAAAATGGGTTTTTTCGAACAATATGGAATGACCGGTTTCTTGGCAGTGTTCTGCAACTGCAGAATGGGAAAAACGACCTGATCGAATGCATCTTTGATGCTCTTGAATCCGAGTTTTGACGGAACGACCAGTTTCGCCAATATACACATGTCCACATGAACAAGGAATAGAATAGACACCACAGGAAGATAGGGGCGGTAATGGGTCCTTAGGAGAGGGTAGATATTGTGAGATTTTCTTGGGTGGTCGAAAAGTAGTCCTGGTACCTTCTTTGCGAAGAATTTTGCCAATCCTATCAGTGACATTTTGAATATACGGAAGAAAAGCCACAGGAGTATTACCCGAAGATTCTGAATTTGTCGTCCTAGGATGTAAAGGGGGATGTAGACGTCGGTGTGTAATATTTTAAATTGTGGACTTTGAGTAACCGTTGGCGACAAGGGTTTTTTGCAGATGGCCAAGTTCTTCTCTAAGGTTGTCGGGTTCAGAAATCGAAACGGCCCGATGGATGAGAGAGTTGATCACAGAATTCTTTTGGGCAGGATGGTGGTGTGATGAAGCATGTAGGTAACGATTCGTGTGAGTCTTTTTTCTATAAACAGAGTGACCCAATCGGCCATTGGGCTTGGAGGTGACTAACACATCGAGAAAGGGAAGGGACCGATTATTTTCTACTTCCATTGTGAATTTTATACTCGGATGTTGTGAGTTAAGATGATCTAGGAAGGGAGAAAGGGTATGTTGACCATGGGGCCAGATGATAAATGTATCATCAACGTAGCGGAACCAGACTTTTGGTTTTAAGCGGTAAGATTCTAGGGCTAAAGACTCAAAGGCTTCCATGAAAATGTCAGCAATGACAGGGGAAAGGGGAGAACCCATTGGTGTTCCAGATATTTGTTTGTAGAAATTGCCTCTAAAAGAAAAATATGTTAAATGGAGGCATTTTTCCGCAAGATCTGCCAAAACCAAAGATTTGTTATCATTGGTCAAGTAATCTCGCAGAACAACTAGAGAGTCATGTATGGGAATATTGGTAAATAGGGATGATACATCGAAACTGACGAGAATGTCTTGGGGATCGACCATGAGGGAGGAGATTAGGGTGATGAAATGTGTAGAATTTCGGACATAAGAAGAGGTACGACCAGTATAGGTCTTAAACTGATTCGACAAGTACTTTGCAAGTTTGTAGGTAGGAGGGTTAATCGTAGTCACAATGGGACGAAGAGGTACGTTGTCTTTATGGATTTTGGGACGACCGTAAATTCTGGGGCAGATGGAGTTTTTCGGAACTATGGACTTCCTAACATCATCGGAAAGATCGGATTGTTTGATGGCATGGGAAATTTCGCGTTAGACTCTAGGAGTGGGGTCTCGAGAAATTGTATTATAACAGGATGTATCCCTAAGTAAGTCGTTTACTTTCTCTATGTAGGAAGGAGTATCCAGGATGACTGTGGCATTACCTTTGTCTGCAGGAAGGATTATTATCTCAAAAAGAGAACGGAGATTTTTGAGAGCTATGAATTCCTCACGAGATGTATTGGAAGATGGGATTTTGGCTGTATCAAGACATTTAGCGACGTCAAAGCGGATACGGTCGGCTGGAATTTTGGGAATTGTGCGGAGTGCCGCTTCCACATTTGAAACTATTTCTTTGGTAGGAATTCTGGAAGGAGTGATAGCAAAATTAAGACATTTAGATAGAAGACTGCTTTCTGCACTTGTTAATTGGCGAGAAGAAAGATTAACGACGGTGTTAGTAAGAGGTGAATGAGAAGTAGAGGTGGTGGAATGTGATTTTTTGTTAGATACAAGGGATTGGAATTTCTTTTTGTGAGTTTCGTTGCTTAGAAGAAGGATTTTATCGGCTTGATGATAGGAAATGCGGTCTAAAAGTGACCAATCATCGACACTAAGAATACTGGAGAGTTCAAGATGCAGCTTAAAAAGTTTTTGGGATTGAAAATTAAGGGTTTTTCGAATATATAAGGGTTCGAACATATTCGAAAAACCCTTAATTTTCATTCCCAAAAACTTTTTAAGCTGCATCTTGAACTCTCCACTATTCTTAGTGTCGATGATTGGTCACCTTTAGACCGCATTTCCTATCATCAAGCCGATAAAATTCGTCTAAGCAACGAAACTCACAAAAAGAAATTCCAATCCCTTGTATCTAAGAAAAAATCACATTCCACCACCTCTACTTCTCATTCACCTCTTACTAACAACGTCGTTAATATTTCTTCTCACCAATTAACAAGTGCAAAAAGCAGTCATCTATCTAAATGTCTTAATTTTGCTATCACTCCTTCCAGAATTCCTACCGAAGAAATAGTTTCAAATGTGGAAGCGGCACTCCGCACAATTCCCAAAATTCCAGCCGACCGTGTCCGCTTTGACGTCGCTAAATGTCTTGATACAGCCAAAATCCCTACTTTCAATATATCTCGTGAGGAAATAGCTCTCAAAAATCTCCGTTCTCTTTCTGAGATAATAATCCTTCCTGCAGACAAAGGTAATGCCACAGTGGAAGATATCGAACTTAGTAGTGAAGTTCGGTTCGGTTCGTATGCAACTTTGTCCGCTTCTCGTCGATCGATGCTGGTAGGGTTAATAAATGTTGAAGTTGTAGAGTAAAAGTGATGATTTATTGACAGCAACTCGTAATTACACAATATGGTGTTCGTTCGGTAACTACTCAATATTGACTGTGTTCATTTGAACTCAAATCCCCAATTTATAATCTCACAAATAATTCACACCTAAGCATATAGGTCATTGCTTCGTTCATATCACACCACCTAGCTTTTGCTTATAATACAATTTAATCTACGCCTTAATTGCGACACTTAGGAAGTTCAATTAGAAAATATTATTATTCGGCAATTTATTTAGTTGTAGGTAAATGAACTAATATTAAATTATCATACGATATGGTTTTGCAATATATATAATGCAAACTTATACACGGTGAAACTATAAAAGATTAAGAAGTTAAGAATAATGTGAGATTACAAATTAAGGGGTTAATTTGTGATTGAACATATTGGCCACTATATAAACCAAACAGACGAAAATATTTAAACACATATAAAATATAAATAATAATAATAATAATAAACATAACACTAATTCACTCGGTTTTTGAATTATTATCTCACCCGAGCAGTGCTACCTATAATTTGATTATTTAGAATTCATGTTTCAGCTAAACTATCTAATTCAAATCTAAGCTCATTAAGTGAAATTGATCTAGGAGGGGCTTTCTTTAAAGTACTACCTAAATTTGGTTGTGATGAAGTATGTCTTCGAGGCGCTGGATGAGGTTGGATGTAAGAACCTTGATGCCTTTGTTTTCTGGCTCTCTTGGAGTTTCGAAAATATCTGACTACCTTCCACGTAATGGCAATCAACATAACAATGAATAAAGTGACTAGTCCCGTGGTTAAATGAGGAATCCACTGATGGTTAGCAATGGTTTTCCACGTGTGTTCTGATATATCTTGGTCAAACTGCTCTGCCTCAAGTATAATATTTGGCAACTCATCTCCCCGAATATCTATATTATGTTTGGGAATGTTGTTCTGCCTTATGATTGGCCTCTGCATAAGCTCTGCAATGGGACTGACGGGAGTCTTTAAGTAGCTTCCAATTGCTGTTTCCAATCCGTTACTGGATGTGAGTAACGTTATGTTTCGAGTCTGAGCAACGCATTTTGGTGACAGTTTTATAAAACTCGTTTGATCGATTATGTGTTCAGATCGAGAACCATCGCACATTATAGCTAAATTTATAGCGTATGGTGGAATGACTAACCACAGATTCGGTGTGCTCATTTTCAACCAACTGGCTTCCTTTATCGTGTATTCTATTATATTGCAAGTGGTATTGGTCGTTCTATCATATAATTCATTTAAGATACAGTTTGGCTGAGTATCCATATTAATGATTCCCATTGGTGAACATGCCAACTCTCCTTTATTTAATTCTATACACCTTCCTTTTTCTTCATATGTCACTTCAAAATAATGTAAGTTATTGTAATCTACTGCAAGTAGATTCCTTGGGACCAACAACGAGCGCACAACACCACCTCTCACCGACAACGGAAGAGCTGTGACTCTCAGTAGGTTGTATCTAGTGTTGTCAATTATTAGGAAATAGCCAATAATGACGATGTCTCCTTTTTCATTTTGTACGACCGTATCTATTATTGGTTGCCTTCTTATATCTACTCCTTGTGGAAGGAACCTTGTAGCATTCGAAATGATTGACTCTATTTGTCCAGGTTTTATAATGTCTATGAAGTGTCCATGATTGTAATGAAGATTTAATATTTTTTCGTATGTGTTCGAATATTCTTTTGCATATTCCATTGCACGGTTATAAGTCGTTTCCACTTTAAGTCGTATGTACTCCTTCTCTAATGTATCAGCTCTATATGAGACATCACTTAGCCCCTTAGACATTTCCCTAGTTCCGTTTATCAGTGCTTCTCGGAACCTATTTAGATGTCCGTTTATTCTTTCTTCTGTAGAGTTAATCGAGGCTATTGTTTGTAACATCAGCTTCGTCTGATGTTTTGAATTTTTTATTAGATCCTTCTGATTTTCGTCCAAGGAATCTATATCCCTGTATACTTCATCATTTACCCCAAATACTGATGTGAGGACTGTTCCTAGAAAACCCCTCTTCGGCCTTCTTTTGACTTCCAGATCTAAAGCTCGACTTATCATTTTTGCTCGTTCTTGTTCCTCTTTTAGCTGGCTCGATAGTGAATCACAATTTATTATATTGCTTGTCTTACACATATCTTCCAGCGTTTTTACCATTGAATCTATCGTTTGTTCACCATCTAATATTTTTTTCTTTTCTAGATAAGTTTTTATTCTAAATATCCCTCGATCTATGTATACATCGCTTAGATGCTCTGAATATAATCCGGGGGACGGGGTATAAATTTTGTACAAATCTGCATTTGATGGCTTTAAAAATACTAAAAATAGGATGCAAAACATAAATTTTCTCCACAGACTACGTGCTCTATTTGTCTTTCGTGACGTTGGCTCTCGTACTATTGGTATTAACTTGTGTATAGGACGAGTAGTTACTTTTCCGTTCGCCTTTTGAACTGTTGCGACTCTTGTTAAACCTTCAGCTCCGGGATGTGTTTCGATTATCTTCGCTAGTGGCCATTTCCCCGGCGAGGTGTCATCCTCCTTTATAATCACCACTTCTTCTTTTTCTAGGTTTGTAACGGGTTTTTGCCACTTATATCGCTGTTGTAAATTTTACAAGTAGTCATGTCTCCAACTGTTCCAAAAATCTCTTTTTACTTTTTCTAGCTGCCTCCACCTTTGTGGCATATTCGTGTATGTGCTCAACTCTTCCTCCCTATTTGGCGAAATTAGTTCTCTCCCAATTAAAAAGTGTCCTGGGGTTATTATTATTCTGTTCTCCGTATCTTCCGTATCAGCGCATAAAGGTCGGGAATTCATGCATGCCTCTATTTGAGCTAGCACTGTGCTTAGCTCTTCGTATGTTAACGAACTATCCCCAATTACTCTCTTCAAGTGATATTTCATAATTTTAACAGCACTTTCCCATAAACCTCCAAAATGTGGCCCATAGGCTGGTGTAAAGTGCCAATGTGTTCCTAATGTTGTTAAGGAGTCTGTTAATGATGCCTTCATTTTCTCACTATTTTGGAATAACAGGTTTGCTGCTCCTACAAAGTTTGTTCCATTGTCACTGTATATATGACTGCACTGTCCCCTTCTTGAAGTAAATCTCTTAAATGCAGCTACAAATGCATCCGTTGTCATATCGCTTACTACTTCGAGATGTACAGCTTTTGTGGCTAGACATACAAATACTGCTATATATCCTTTATAGCTCTTGTACCCTCTTCCTTTCGTTGCTCTTATTTTGATTGGTCCGGCGTAGTCTACACCAGTATTTGCAAACGGATGAGCTTGGTTTACCCTCGCTCTTGGTAAACTTCCCATTAATTGTTGGGCTGTTTCGGCCTTGTATCTTTTACATTTAACACAAGTGTTTATTTCTTCTCGCACTACTCTTTTTCCGTGCGTGATCCAAAATCTTTTCTTTATGTAGTGCAGAGTTTGGTGTAGGCCTCCATGCAACGTTTTTGTATGGCAATGTTGTATTATTAGTTTACTTAATTTGCTTTTGTGAGGTATTATTAAAGGATGCTTTTCATCATGTGTTAACTCTGAGTTCTGAAGTCTACCTGTTACCCGTAACATGCTATGGTTATCCACATAGGGTAGTAAGTTTAGTAGTTTACTTCTCCCGTTAAGTGGTTTTCCACTCTTTAGCGTTTTAATCTTGTATAAATATTTTTGATTGCATTATCACTGGCGCAATCCATCCTAATGGGTCATATATTTTTGCTATTTCCGATAACACCAACCTCTTTGTTATTTTTTTATGTTCGGTTATAGTTATTTTAAATGTAATTACATCTTCAACTGGTAACCAGTGGATCCCTAGCGTTTTAAGTATCTCTTCTGTGTCTAACGTTTTGAGATCGACACTTTTTAGATCCTCTGGTATGGTTTCCATTAAATCTTGACTATTACTAAGCCATTTTCTTAATACAAAACCCCCTTTTTTAAACATTTCTGTTAACTCTGTTTGAGCTTGTTGAGCTTCAGCCAACGTTTCTGATCCAGCTAGTACGTCGTCTACGTACATGTTGTGTTTAACAATTTCCGCAGCTAGTGGATATTTAAATTTCTCGTCATTACATAATTCCTGTATCGTTCTTAATGCAAGATATGGCGCTGCCTTCGTACCGTATGTTACTGTTGACAACTGATACTCCTTTATTGGTTCTTTTACAGACTGTCTCCATAATATCTTCTGATAAACTTGATCTTCTTCAGCTATCTTTATTTGCCTAAACATTTTCTCTAGATCTGCCGTGTATGCTATTTTGTACGACCTCCAATTTATTAATATATTTGTAAGATCTTGTTGCAAACGAGGTCCAGAGTGCATTACATCATTGAGGCTGATTCCTGTTGAACTTTTACTGGAAGCGTCAAACACGGCCCTGCATTTTGTTGTGATACTATCCTCTTTTATTACCGCATGATGAGGAAGGTAATACTCTTGCTTAATAATAGTTTCGGTTTTATTCAATTTCATGTGCCCTAAGTCTTCATATTCCTGCATAAATTTCCTGTACTCTTTTTCTAGATTTCTGTCTCTTTGAAATTTTTTCTCTAATTGCAGCAGTCTCGCATATGCTTGCTGTTTTGAGTCTCCTAATTGGCTTGTATTAGAATTAAAGGGTATTTTAACTTCAAATCTTCCTTCGTTATCCCTTTTTACTGTTCTTTTATAATATTCTTCACACTCTTTTTCTTCTACTGAAAGAGCATTGCTTTGATCTACTTCTTCTAACTCCCAGTATTTTTTTATTTGTTCATCCATTTCTTGTCTAGATATCATGCTGACTACTTGTATATTAGGGATATTCTCTTGCTGTGCTATCCCTGACATTATCCAACCCAATTTTGTATTTTGGGTGAGCAAACCATCTTTTGTTCGATCTACTCCGTCCAGTAATATCAAACTATATTCTTTGGCTCCCAATAGAATATCTATTGGACCTGTTTTATTAAAATTTGGATCCGCCAGGACTAAGTTCCTATGGTTCGTTTCTTTTATTTGTATCTCTTTCTCCGGTAGATTTTTTGTTATTTTTCTTAGCCCAATTGCTTCGGTCTTCATTTCAAATTCATTTTTGAAATGCGCCTCTAAGTTTAATGTTACGCTCCATTTCGACGTCCTTTGGTCTTCATTGCCAATTCCAGATATCTGAGCGTGGACAGCTTTTCTTTTTATTCCGAGACTTGTAGCGGCCTGCTCCGTAATGAATGATGACTGCGAGCCTTGGTCAATCAATGCTCTCATCAATTGTGAGCTTCCTTTTGAGTCTCTTACTCGTACTAATGCCGTTGCAAGTAGCACTTCTTCATTCTGATGACTTAAACAGCTCACGGCATTCTCTTGTCTTCTTGACGATCCGTCGTAACTGTTGTCACCTCTGTTCCTACTAGAATTGGGTCTATTTTGTGGCCTTCTGTTTTCAGAATTCCTTCTGTTGTCATACTGGCACCCACTAGAATTTGGTCTATTCTGTGGCCTTCTGTTTTCAGAATTCCTTCTGTTATCATGCTGACCTTAGGACATGTGTAGTAATGAATGGTGCTGTCCACCACATTCTGCACATCTATGAGAGGAATAACATGGTACTTCCCTTTTGTGTAGTAGGCATCTACCGCACCATTGCTTTTCCTTTACGATTTTGTTTCTTTCACGTACTTGTTGACGTAGAAACGTTGTACATTTCAACAGTTTATGTTCTTCATGACACACCAGACAGGTTATCTTCTTCTTTACCTGTTGTCTATGATCTGTTCCTTTCCTTTCTGTTTCCAACATCTCCAATGTCTGGAATCTTCTTTGTAGGAACTCCTGTGTTGACTTATATGTCGGAATGTCCCTACTGTCTTGAATTGACGTTTCATATAATCTCCTGGTTTCTGTGTCCCACTTTAACATACTTATCCTTGCTATAAGAGGGCTCCAGGACTCTGTCATTACACCTAGTCCACTAATGGCTTCTAAGCATTCGTGGAGAGTATCATGTAATGATTTCAGCGCCTTTGCTGACGTTTCTTTTATTTCCGCAGCCTGGAGTATCTTATCTATTAATATAAATAGATTCATCCTTGGATTATCGTATCGATCTTGCAACATTTTCCAGGCAGCACTGTAGTTTGCTTCTGTTGTGTTTAAATGTTGTATTATTCTACTTGCTTCTCCTCGGAGGTTTGTCTTCAGATACTGCATTTTTTCCACATTTGATAGTTGATTATTCTCATCTATCAAACGTTTAAAAATATCATAGAATGTTACCCAGGATTCATACCTTCCTTCAAAACAGGGTAACTTCACTTGGGGTAATATTATTTTGTCTTTCTTGCATCCTTCCGCCTCTAATCTCTTATTTTCTTTTATGATCGACCGCACCCTTCTTTTCATTGTATAAAATCTTTCTATTTCACCTTCTTCTAGTGCATCATGTTCATTGTCCACAGTTATTTCCATTATTAATGTATCTATTTTTTGTACCTCTTCTTTTAAATCCTCTTGTAAATCTTCATCGGTTTCGTCGTCTTCCAATAAATGATGAAGTTTCCCCATCCTAACTTCTATTTCTCTAATTTTTGTCGAAGACTTGTACGAATTTTTAATAAATTCCTCTAAAGTCTTTTTCGTTTCTTCATATCTTTTTTGTACTTGTTCGTAAAAGTTAGATGTAAAATATTTATCAACTCTCGAACCTTTTTCTTCAATTTCTGTGTTTTGATCTTCAAAGTCGTTCCACAATTCATCAAGTGTCTGTCTTTTAATGTTTAAATATTCTCTCGTTCGTTTTTCTTTCCGTAGTTTTCGCAAATTATTTAAAAGCTTCGTAATTTCTTGACCTAGCTTTTCCTGATCTAAATATAATCGTTCCATTTTAAACGAATATAATATGTTTGACCTAATTTCAACTTTTAAACTAGTGTCAGCAAGATTACCTTAGACAATAACGCAAAATGACCTCTTGTCTAACCTTTGTGATACGGCTATATAGTACAAATTAAATAATGTAATATTATCACTTGTAACTAGAGAGAAAAGAAATTCTTTATATAAAAAATGCAAATACTACAAAATACTATATATTTGGAATGAATGAACTCTGAATGTGTATAAAAATAACGATTTGTCACGATATTTCCCTATATTATGAAAATCAAATGTTTTAAGAATTTTAAGTTATAAGAATCAAAATTATCGAATATAATTAAAATTAAAATAATTAAGCTATTAGATTTGAATTAGCTGTAGACAAACTATTACTATTTTAAGTAAAAAAAGTATGCAGAATAAAATATTTCCAAATAAGTATTATTCAATTTGAATCTTAAGTTTCTTTAATAATCTTTTTAATGTATTAAGTTAATGCACTGCTCTAAATGATAATAAATATTCAAAAACTTACAGTTTTATCCCGACGTTCACTTGTATGTTCCTGCTTTCTTCTTAGAACTGCAACTGGAACGGGTTTGCTGGATCTCTGGATGCTACTAGATTTTTCTGCTGGAAACTGGACCTATAAACTTAGGTCTGGAATAGTAGACTTAAGGACTGCTATTAAGGTTCTCTGGTGATCAAAGGCTCTCGTAAGGCTCCTACCCCTTATTTCGATGCTTTCTGGTCTTTTTTATTTCTTTTTTCTTTTCTCTACACTTCGAATTCGATCGTCGATCTTGTACGGAACTGGGAAACCGCTATTTAGGTCGCTAAGGGTCGTCTCCTTCGAAGCTCCAAACCAATTAACGCCCTTTTGATGATGTTTTGACGAAGGACCAATGCGAGATATCGAACTTAGTAGTGAAGTTCGTTTCGGTTCGTAATGCCCCTTTGTCCGATTCTCGTCGATCGATGTTGATAGGGTTAATAAATGTTGAAGTTGTGGAGTAAAAGTGATTATTTATTGACAGCAACTCGTAATTACACAATATGGTGTTCGTTCGGTAACTACTCAATATAGACTGTGTTCATTTGAACTCAAATCCCCAATTTATAATCTCACAAATAATTCACACCTAAGCATATAGGTCATTGCCTCGTTCATATCACACCACCTAGCTTTTGCTTATAATACAATTTAATCTACGCCTTAATTGCGACACTTAGGAAGTTCAATTAGAAAATATTATTATTCGGCAATTTATTTAGTTGTAGGTAAATGAACTAATATTAAATTATCATACGATATGGTTTTGCAATATATATAATGCAAACTTATACACGGTGAAACTATAAAAGATTAAGAAGTTAAGAATAATGTGAGATTACAAATTAAGGGGTTAATTTGTGATTGAACACACAGTCATCCTGGATACTCCTTCCTACATAGAGAAAGTAAACGACTTACTTAGGGATACATCCTATTATAATACAATTTCTCGAGACCCCACTCCTAGAGTCGAACGCGAAATTTCCCATGCCATCAAACAATCCGATCTTTCCGATGATGTTAAGAAGTCCATAGTTCCGAAAAACTCCATCTGCCCCAGAATTTACGGTCTTCCCAAAATCCATAAAGACAACGTACCTCTTCGTCCCATTGTGACTACGATTAACTCTCCTACCTACAAACTTGCAAAGTACTTGTCGAATCAGTTTAAGACCTATACTGGTCGTACCTCTTCTTATGTCCGAAATTCCACACATTTCATCACCTTAATCTCCTCCCTCACGGTCGATCCCCAAGACATTCTCGTCAGTTTCGATGTATAATCCCTATTTACCAATATTCCCATACATGACTCTCTAGTTGTTCTGCGAGATCACTTGACCAATGATAACAAGTCTTTAGTTTTGGCAGATCTTGCGGAAAAATGCCTTCTTTCAACATATTTTTCTTTTAGAGGCAATTTCTACAAACAAATATCTGGAACACCAATGGGTTCTCCCCTTTCCCCTGTCATTGCTTACATTTTCATGGAAGCCTTTGAGTCTTTAGCCCTAGAATCTTACCCCTTAAAACCAAAAGTCTGGTTCCGCTACGTTGATGATACATTTATCATCTGGCCCCATGGTCAACATACCCTTTCTCCCTTCCTAGATCATCTTAACTCACAACATCCGAGTATAAAATTCACAATAGAAGTAGAAAATAATCGGCCCCTTCCCTTTCTCGATGTGTAAGTCACCTCCAAGCCCAATGACCAATTGGGTCACTCTGTTTATAGAAAAAAGACTCACACGAATCGTTACCTACATGCTTTATCACACCACGATCCTGCCCAAAAGAATTCTGTGATCAACTCTCTCATCCATCGGGCCATTTCGATTTCTGAACCCGACAACCTTAGAGAAGAACTTGGCGATCTGCAAAAACCCTTGTCGCCAACGGTTACTTAAAGTCCACAATTCAAAATATTACACACCGGCGTCAACATCCCCCTTTACATCCTAAGACGACAAATTCAGAATCTTCGGGTAACACTCCTGTGGCTTTTCTTCCGTATATTCAAAATGTCACTGATAGGATTGGCAAAATTCTTCGCAAAGAAGGTACCAGGACTACTTTTCGACCACCCAAGAAAATCTCACAATATCTACCCTCTCCTAAGGACCCATTACCGCCCCTATCTTCCTGTGGTGTCTATTCTATTCCTTGTTCATGTGGACATGTGTATATTGGCGAAACTGGTCGTTCCATCAAAACTCGGATTCAAGAGCATCAAAGATGCAATCGATCAGGTCTTTTCTCCCATTCTGCAGTTGCAGAACACTGCCAAGAAACCGGTCATTCCATATTGTTCGAAAAAACCCATATTATTTCTAAGAGCCCCTTCTTTTATTCCAGGAAAATCCGCGAATCTCTAGAGATCCGAAAAAATCCACATAATATCAATCGAGAGGAAGCATACTACTTGTCTCCCATCTGGAATCTCAGTCTAGAGCCGCCGTCCGGTCCCGCTACCACGATGCAGCCACATGATTGGCCAGCGCGCGCTTCTTGACTTTCACGCCACGGAGTGTGCCGATACGTCCCGACACGACAGGTCACCGCGACTATAAATAGAGCGGTAGCGGAGTAATCGTCGGATTCACTCCCGCCTCTCGACGCGTTATTGTTCTGAGCTGTTGGACGTGAATCCCTGTCCTGGCATTTGGTTTTCACCTCTGGCTGCGTTGAGTAGCTGAGTTACTGTGACCAAATGCCCATCTTGGTAGTTAGTATTCGCCTCTGGTTGCGTTGAGTAACTGAGTTACCGTTGCTAACTACCCATCTTCCTGTCTTTTTTGTTTTCTTTTTCTTTGTTCTCCTGAAGAAGCTACATACAATTGTAGCGAAACGTCGAGATGAACCCACTTTTGGGTCACTCACAAATGACACGGTCCAAACCCGGAAGACGAATAAACTATAATTCTGACTCTGGCTGTGGAAGCCTACGATTTCAGATATTTGTTTCTCCATATAGTTTCTAGAAGGCAACCACTTACTGTTGCCGCTTTTATTTCTTGCCTTTTGGTCTATGTTCTTATATCCCTGTCACTAGTGATCTGTACTCGTAAGTAATTGACTGAGACATTCTGATATTTTTATATTCTAATCGATGTTGTTACCAAAATAGGAACTGTGTGCTTTCTAACGCCTTGCTAAACTATTCAATAGGAGAAGGTATCAAAAATATTTATAAATAGGTACACTCAAATGGAGTGTGACTCTGTTCACTTCGTGATCGAACGAAGACTAATAAACCGTTTTATTGTACAGACAAGTGATTATGTACGACTACAATAGAAGCAAGGAAATACTCAATGTCGTTGGAACCTATCTTTGTAACTCATGACTTTTTGTAGGATTTACAGAAATATGAATCTACAAGAGCATTCGTCCAGGCAAGAAATGAAATTATCCCACTGTTACGGATTTGAGACACTTGAAATATGACCACTACAAAAAAAATATTTAATTCAAGATTGATTTTAGTAATAAACTACATATATACATCCCCATACAACGAGGAGTCAGACAAGGTTGAATTTTGTCGCCAACATTGTTCAATGTTTACTCGCACCAGTTATTTAAAAATGCACTTGAGAGACAACCATATGGAATAAAAATCAACAAAGAACTACTTAATGTAATTCTATATGCAGACGATACAGTAATTCTATCCGATAATATTAAAGGTCTTCAAATTCTGCTTGATCGTATTCACGAGGTAGGAAAAGAAATGGGCATTAAAATAAACTCAAACAAAACCAAATTTTTAGTGTTTACTTGTGACCCACATCCCGATGCAAAGCTTCAATTGAACGGAGTTCAAGTTGATAAAGTTCACAAAATGACATATTTGGGAACTCTGATAAAGGACCAACTAGATCCAGACATAGAAATAGAAGTTAGAATAACAATGACTAAAACTACTTTTATGAAAATGAAGTAATTTCTTTGCAATAACCATCTCAGTTTAGAATTAAGGCAAAGAATGGTTAAGTGCTATGTTTGGTCCGTACGTTTGTATAGTGCAGAAGTGTGGACGCTAAAAGAAATGTAGGTTTATAGACGAATGCTGAAGATACCTTGGACAACAAGAAGAAGTACTAAGGAGCGTCAACAAAGATAGAGATCTGCTAAAGACTGTTAAACATCGAAAAATGTCTTATTTGGGACATATAGTAAGAAGAAGCCGATATAAAATTTTACAACTGATCCTTAAAGGCAAAATAGAGGGTTGTAGAGGTGTAGGAAGGTGACAAGTTTTTTGGTTAAAAAACATTCGTGAATGGACTTAGATACCAAATGCAGGGCAATTATTCCATATTGCAGAAGATCGAGAAGCCTTTGCAATGGTTATCGCCAACGTCGGATAATTCTGATATGGCACGCGAAGAAGAAGAATAAACTACAACCACTACTAGTCACTCCCTATAGATTGGGGAATAAATCAGTTTATAAGTATTATTAAACATTTATTTTTTATTCAACTGGTTGCATTTTTTACATTTTGTATGATTATCTAAGACCAAAATACCTTACGATTTTGCAATTTTTTTATTTTCGTCATCGTGTTTTTATATTATTATTATTATTTATTATTTAAAAACATTGTGTATTCATTTGCTTGTTTATTTATAAGTTTTATCCCCATTATCAAACAGGTATTATTTAAGTAAGTTCCCCATTTAACCAATTTCGATTGATCCCTGCAATAGTACGTATCTCATTACTTTTATGTAATAATTTTCAATAGGCTGTATCAGCTGTATAACAATAAGTACACAAAAAGATTAAAAACAAAGGACGGTAGACTTTCAATGTCATCAAAATAAGTAAAATTAATAAAATGGAACCTGTATTAACTTGAAACAGAAAAATGTTTCTCCCGTAAACTAACCCTTAAATCTCTTATGGGGTATTAGAATTCGACCTAATTCATTTAATTTTTCATTTATTTAAATTTAAATTTAAATATTTTCATTTAATTTAAAAATCAAGCAGTAACTGTAATGAGAGAAGTCGACTACAACTAGAAAAACAGATAAATTGCGTAATGCTTTTCTTCTACTACTTACGTTCTACTACTACTGATCCCCTACCATTTTTCATCCTCCACTTTTGTTATATTTTGGTTTTAGTCCTTCTTTAATGTTTCCCCTTCGTATTTCCCTACTCCGATATCCCTCATTTTTATTGTTTTGAAAACCTGTGGCCGTATGGGTGTTTTGTATATTTCTCTGTTATGGTTATTTCTGCTTGTGTCTCCATGCAGTTTTAATTATTGCTCTTTTCAGTACTACATGAATGATAAATCAAAAAAGTCTAAGAAATTAAAAATCCTAATATACGGATTAGATAATAGTACTATGTAAGGAGAAATAAGTGTTATACAAAAAGTTAAAAAATCACAGTGTATGTCGGCATAATGAATAATGAAAATCTAAATGTCAGATATAATTTCTATGACAGAAGCCAAAAAGAATGGTACCACTAGTATGACCAACAAAAAGACCTATACAGTAACCTAAAAAGTAAAGTAAAAGATCTAGACAATACTATTAAAAAATCTAAATCATAATCATATCCAATTATAAAAGCAAAAAATAGAACAGGTTCGTGTTAACAACACAGTAACTAACAAAGGAATTATGTACTTTGACCAACTGTTGCATAGGTTATGGCACAAATATTTATTAACTAGTTAAAGAAGAAAAAATACCAAAGAAACAAAAAACAGCCATTACCATATTATTTTTTTTAACAGACGACAGAAAATTATTGTCATATTGTAAAGACCAATAATGATTTCGAAAAAATAGACTGCTAACATATTTTAACTTTCTAATTCGTCAACTAATATAATAGTCTATTAAATACCGATGTAATAGTAAAGACAACTAATACTCTAGTGGTCAGATACGACAACGCAACCCCACCACTAAAAAAATATACAAACAGGCTCAATTTTGCCAAAAAAGGCCAAAAAAAAAACCCAAAAAAGATGCAAAAAAGTTTACTACTTTTACCACCGGGCTTTACCCTAAAACCTCCCTTACAGGGGGGTAAAAATGCAAAAAAATCGATTTACCAAGAATCTGTACACCCTACAAAAAATGTTTTAAATAAAAATTTAGCTGAGGTAATTTTAAATAAAAAAGTATTTTTTGCGTAGAATGAACTGTTCTCTTAGAAACAACGCTTAAAGCGACCGTCGATTTTGCATGTTAAATCAATGTTCAATAAAATTTGTACTAGCTCGACGGTAAAAATTCGGTATCTTTTGATTTAAACGACCTATCGACAAAAATCAAGATGCGTTTTAAAGGTAAAGAGTTCTGCTTTCGTTTGCAGTTTTTATATTTTCCCACAAATATACTCACATTTTATATAGGTACTCACAAATAAATAAACTTGGCGCGATTTGTGCCATTTTTTGAGATTTTCGTGAGATCAATAGAATCTATCCCTTTCGTTCATTGGCCACTAGTTTAGATTACTAAAACTTAACCTTTAAAACCTAGGGCATGAAATTTTAGTATTGAGTTTTGGCAACAAATTTAAGGCATTTAAAATAGGCCTTAAAACACTGGATTTTAACTTTTACAAAACAAACGTTTTTTAAAATAAGAAAACTTCTGCAATAAAGTAGACTTATATAAAATCGTCTTCGTCAACAATAAATTCAGCGTTTTTTATTCATATTTCAATGCTCGTATTTGTTAACACAACTCAAAGGTAAAATTTTATGTTAACGGTTTTAAAGGCTGATCTCTAAAAATGGAAATTTTACTACAATTGGTCAACAAAAATGATCAATTTTATTAATCTCACGAGAATCGTTGAAAATGGCAAAAATCGCGTAACGTTAATTTATTTAACACCTGTATAAAAACTGAGTTTATTCTCGGCAAAATACAAAAACTCCACAGAAAAACTGTACTCTTTGCCTTTAAAACGCATCTTGATTTCTGTCGATAGGACGCTTTAATCAAAACATCGGATTTTTACCGTCGACCTGATACACATTTTATTGAACATTGATTTTGCGCTCGTAACAGACATGCAAAATCGAAGGTCACTTGAAGCGTTGTTTCTTAGAGAACCGTTTATTCTACATCAAAAATACTTATAAAAATAAAAAGAGACATCACATGATTTCTACCTGGCGAAATCGAATTCAAATATAGGCCGCCGTGCTCCCTAAGACTTATCAAATCAAAATATAATACCGTCATTTGTTTTGACTTATAAAAATGTTTGTTTAAAATTATCTCAGCTACATTTTTTAACTAAAAATGTTTTTTCTACGGTGTACAGATTCTTGGTAAATCCTGAAAGCCTGAGTTTAAAATTGATAAACTATTTTGCATCAATTTAAGGGTTCCAAAATTAATATATTCTGCAAAATTTAGCCTGTTCGTATGATTTTTAGGAGTTAACTCTCTGACGACGGGACTATAAAGAAATTTTGTTTAAAATCCTTTATAAAAGGTATATAAAAATGCCCCAAACGGGCTATTACAAACACATTGCAAAACGTTTTCGGATTAAACAATCCATCATCAGTGCAAACGGTTGTACATGCTAGTAGCCACCAAAATATATGGGTAAAAACCCTTTAAATGTGTTAAATTTGAAGTTGTTTTATATTATTAGTATTTATAATTTGTGATGTTTAAGTTACCGTTGGATAGGTAACATGGCGGCGTATGACTCTACATGAGTAAAATGGTCCTGAGACGAAGTGTCTACGACGACCTGCTGATAACAACTCGCCAGCTACAGGAACTTAGTTTCCTCGTGGAATTTTATAAAGAAAGATCTATATCCCAAAAATGAGAAGTATAATCGAATAACTTAATTCTAAAATACTAAGTAAAATAAACACTGACGATGACATTTTAAAGATTTTATAATAAATAAACTTAATTTAATAGAATAAATAATTTAAGGAAAACAAAATAATAAAGATAGCAAAATGGTTGAATGATTACAAAGTACTGAAAGTTCACAAATTTTATGAAACATGTATATTCGGATTTCTCTATGAACATAATAAAACCCACAGATAAAGAAGAATAGATAATAATTCTCACAAACAAAATGTTCTCCAGTGTAATCCATAAGATGGAAACTAGATATCGAAGAGCAAATCATAAAACGGGTAATGTTGAGATATGTAGGAGTAGATATAACAAATCAGCGAGACATTTACTGAGAAACAGCACTTTAAATATCGAAATCATGATAATTTTATTGATGATAAAATGTTAAGACTGAATACTATTTAAAAATGGATTAAAATAAAGATAGATATCGGTCCGTTACTAGCATTCTGACGGATATGCTTTTTGAGATCATTACGTTATTCATCATACATGACATTATATATAATTGAATTGAATTTAAATTTTTACTCTTCTCCATATACGAAAATGCCACTGATCGTTTAAAAATCATCCGAATAAGCCAAATTTTGCAGATAATGTCAATTCTGGGATCTTAAAAAAATGCAAAAAAGTTTGCTAGGCCTACTTTCAGACTTTTTCCTAAACACGTACTTATCAGGGTCGAGGAAGGAAAACATCGACTTATCAATAATGTGTATGCCGTACACAAAAATGTTTTAAATAAGAAACGTAGCTAAGTGAATTTGAAAATTTTTATAAACACTTTCTGTGTTTTAATAAATTTCTATAAATCACTTTTTATAAATTTTTATAAATAACTCGCAAGAAATCAATTTTTTAAATAAACTTTGTGTCAACTCTACGGTAAAAATTCGATTATTTTGATAAATTTTTTTATCCTTTATGAGGGGAGTGATCCAAATGTTAGAAACATACCTTGGTGGGCAGAACAGCTTTCCAGACTTAATAATGAGGATTTCTCCAACGTGGCCACGATGATATTTGAGACAGCAGGCAGGGCTTGTTCGGACACTATCACTGTCAATACCAGAGACTTACCTTCTAAAAAAACACCCTCCTTAGCGGTGACTTACTGGCCGAATCGCACTAATTGGGACGCAATATCGGCATGGCATTGACCCGATATCCCATTTACGCACAATGTTCACGCCTTCTAGGACTTTCTCACTACGACTTAACCCTTCTCTCCCTCTGGTGCTCTCTGCTCATGTTCACTCTCGCCCCTTCTCATTCTGTCTTACCTTCTTGCTTGCTCCTGGACACCCTGCCTCTCTTCAAGTTGCCTTTCTTCTTGTCCCCTTTTTCTCCAACGGTCTTCTCACATGTCTCTGAACTGCTCTCCACCGATCTGACGACCTAAGCATCTCCCCCACCAGTTCCGTAACTAATTGCACCCTGCTTCCTAGTTCCTTCCATCTATTCATCCATCGCATACCAATAGAATGTGTGAGACAGTGTCCGATATTTTATAGTACAGACATTTGTCATTCTCGGCCCTTTCAAATATTTTAAATCTGTAAAGGTATACCCTGGAACAACCATATCCTGTGAGAATCTGCCTCAGGAAGTAATCGAAACGCCAGTACCCGCAGTTCATCCACCTTCTCAGATTAGGAATCAGTGACTTTGTCCACTGCGCCACCCTTCTCGTCTCGTCCTATTCCTTGTGCCACACAATCATGGACTTCTCCGTTGCTTCTTGTTTTAAACGTTCGGTTGCTATGTTCTTATATTTTTTTTGGTATATTCTTCCTCTTTTCTTTACTAGCACATGCGTCGAAATTTACCCGGTGATAACTCCCAACGTCTCAGCAGAGACTGTTTTGTATGCACATGTTACTCCCAATAGCCTCTTCCCATCAAAGTAACCTATTAAAAGAAATGAAAATGCATTTTAAAGCTAAGGAGTGTATCTTTTACATGTAATTTCGGTGTTTTACCGTAAATGGAGTCAGTTTCTATAAAGCTGTTAAATAAATATACGTTGAGCAATGTTTGCCATTTTTTACAAGATTTATGAAATAGATTAAAAATATCACTTTCATTGACCGGTCGCTGTGAAATTGTCATTATTAGAACCTAATCTTTAATGGTAATTTCTTATTAAATAAAACCTGTTCCATCCATAAAGTAAATATTTAAAATATTCACCGAAAAACGCTAGAGCGACATCTTCTAACGAGAATCTAAATCGTAAATCGAATTCCGAATTTGCCCCAAATCTATATTTTCTAAACGTTGCAAAACAAAACAGACAACGAATGCACTGAAACGTACTGGCATAATAGGGATTTAGAGTTTGTATGCACGTCATACCAATTTGTCTATGCAGAAAACCCTTCATAAAAACAATTTCCAAATACTCTATCTTCTTCTTCTTAAAGTGCCCTCTCCTCAATGGAGGTTGGCTACTACAATTTTAAACTCTTCTCTATCTTCAGCTGTTCTTATTAGCTGTTCAAAATTTAGCCCTGTTCATTGTCGGATGTTTCTGAGCCACGATAGTCTTTTCCTTCCTAGGCCTCTCTTTCCCTCGATTTTTCCTTTCACTATAAGTTGGGCATATTGGTACTTATTATATCTCAGTATGTGGCCTAGGTATGATGTTTTTCTAACTTTTACTGTGTTAAAAAGTTCTCTTTCCTTGCCTATTCTATGCACCACTTCTTCATAGGAATGCAATGTCCATGAAATTTTGAGTATTCTCCGGTAGATCCATATTTCAAAGGCCTCCAATTTATTTACGCTTGATGTTGTAAGGGTCCACGTTTCAATTGCATATAGAAGAGTCGACCAGATGTAGCATTTTGACAACCGTTGTCGAATTTCGAGTTTGATTCGAGAATCACAAAGCAGTTTTTTTTATTTTTTCAAAAGATTTTCTGGCCTGTTCTATTCTCGATCTTATTTCTAGATCAGGATTTAGGCTGCTATCGATCCAACATCTCAGGTACTTAAATTTATTGACCTGTTCTAAAATGTGACCATTTATTGTGAAAGGTTGAGGTATGTTTTGGTTTTTTCGGATTGACATCACTTTGGTTTTCTTAATGTTTATTTTTATACCAAATTGATCACAGGTCGAGTTGGTCTTGTCGATGAGTCGTTGTAGACCTAAGTCGGAATCCGCAATTAATACTATATCATCGGCGTATCTGATACTGTTGATATTTACGTCACTTACTTTGACTCCATCCTTGGAATCCTCCATTGCTTTTTTAAATAGAAACTCGGAGTAAACAGCAGAGGCGACAGAACACATCCTTATCTAACTCCCCTCCTAATTTCTACTTCTTCGGATATGTAACGTTCGATCCTAACTCTTGCGTTTTGGTTCCAGTACAAGTTTTTTAAGAATTTGATGTCTTCTCCATCTAAACCGACTTCTTGCAAACGTTCTAATAGTATATCATGTCTTACTCTATCAAATGCTTTTTCGAAGTCTATGAAGCATATAAATATATCTTTCTGTTGGTCGTAGCATTTTGAAAGCATATAAATACTGTATACTAGAATTAACTGTAAAATAAAAATAAAAGACACAGTTGTTTGATTTCGTTACAGCTTATCACCATCCACTAATATGCATATATTTGCCTCTTAGTGTCCTCAAATTGAACTTTGGTAAATTCCAACGAAATAAAGCTTTTTTCCATTCTTAAAAGTAATTATTTAAAATATTTACCAATAGACAATAAAGCAACATATACTAACGAATATAAATCGAAAATCAAATTCATGATTTATACCAAATTTCTGTTTTTTTAATGTTGCAAAACAAAAGAGACGACGCGCGATGAAGGTACCGAAATGCAGGGAATATGGGATTTATATCCATGTCATACCAATTCGTCTAGACAGACATCTCTTTGTTAAAACGATTTCCTAGTACCCCAGACTGGAGTAAAATGCAAAATAGAAATAAAATAAACAGTTAAGGTTCAATTTAGTTACAGCGTACTACCTTCGCTGATATGCATATTTCTTGGCGTCCTTAGAGCGAAAACATAAGCGTGGAATATTTTTTTTACTAGAAAAATATGTCGCATCCACCAAAAAGGTTATTAGCGACGGAACAAAATATAAGTAAAAAGTTAAACACCTACAAATTGTACAAAATGTTTATGAATCTGAGATAATTTACTATATTGTCACAGGAACTTCTTGGTCATATTTACCACAAATTGTTAAAAAGTGTTCGACTGTTAATCGGATGTTACACTCATCACATATAGGTAGATTTTTCTTTGTGAAAAGGTAGGAGTGCGTTAATCTGGCATGTCCTAGACGTAAACGAGCAAGCGCAATTTTTTCTCGTCTATTGCGCGACGATTGAAACCACTGAGACACATTATTTTTAATTTTATTTAGATTGGAATTAGTTTGAGACCACTCATTTCGCTAAAAACACAATATTTTATTTTTAAAATAGGATTTTAAGTCACTGGAAACACACTTGTCTATCGACTCCGACAAATCACTTAAAATTGCCTCTCGTGCAGCCCTGTCAGCTTCTTCGTTTACTGTTATTCCGACGTGTGAGGGAACCCATAAAAATTAGACGCTTCTTTTATATTTATGAGCTTAAGAAAGCTGGTATTTTAGCAACTTTTCAAAAGGATATTTCGAAAAATTGTGTTTTAATGAGATTAGAGAGTTGAGGGAATCTGATATGATCAGTACTTTTGTGAATAGGAAAACGATGAAAACATCCATCAATATTCCATGGAAGTATCGAGTTGAATGTTGTTAACAGATTCAGAGTTAGATAATACTAAACAATTGTTTACAGAAGAGTCTCTATCTAAGTCAGAAATCTCTTTCCCTAAATGGTTGTGTAGTTGGTTTTGAAGTTTTGTAAACTTGCTTTTTGTAGATCTATCATTTGCATATTGATAGCTGCTTTGTAAAAGATGAAGTAAACCTGCCATATCAGTTGTAAATTATTTAACGACGCTAATAGTGTCGGGGGAGCCTTGGACATTATTAATCAGTAAGGACAATTGTTGGTAATTTAAAAAGAATGGTGGGGTATGATTATCAATGAAATTTTCAATAGTTTCCCGTGTAGATGGGACTTTAGATCAGCGCGGTTTTTTTGGTTTAGAGGGTTTGGGTTTTGCAAACATATTTTCTGATGAAATTGCTGAGTCTGAAGGAGGCATGTACACGTACATCTCACTAATACTGCGTTTTATGGAAGAACTTACGTTTTCGCAATTTCTATTAGAGTTTTCGCTTAGACGCTATGACTTTATTACATTAGGAAGTACTGGAGCAAACTCATTGATAGTGACAGAAGTGGAGCTTGAAGTTTTATTTGTAAGATTGGTTGAAATGGTTGTTTCAGAAAATTGTGGTGATGTTTTCATTAGAATTTTATTAGAATATTAGAGTTTTATTAGAATTTTTTGCAGTTGTATCTTAAGGAAAAGGAGCTGATAGATTGGAGAATATTGCTTCCGAAGTTTATGAAAACGCTATTGTCACAGAATAATAAACAATCAAAATGCCCACTCTCAGATGCCGCCTTTGAAGTTTTTCACGCGATCGCCAGGTTTTAGAAGGAAACACAGAACACAGACTCGGATTGAGAATCACATTTGGTGTAATGGGTTTTATCGACATATGATTTGTAAGGTTATGTAATTGTTTATATGTATGTTTAATTATATTATATTTATATTTATGTTATTATATTTAGCAATGTAAAAATAATTGTATATGTCTATGATTGCCGTAAATCAATTAAACCGGGTTAATTTTTGTATGCACACCACATAAATTTTCATTAAACAATATTGGTTCCCTTTAAAACATGGCGGAACGTCTGCGCGAACGAGATGCGCGTACTTAATTTGCCATGGAGAGTGGACATTCTGATTGTGTATTATTCTGGGGTATGGCCGCTAAATGTAATGAGGTTGATTGAAAGTGTTTCTATAAGTAGGAGTGTTGGGAATTTATATTTATTGAATAGCCAACAATTGACGGATTTGTAGTTTACTGTTTTTATTTGCAAAACAACAACTCAAATTTCTACAATATATAAAATTAACAATATACAAAAACTAATTAATTCCCATTACTTAATGTTCTCTTGCTGTCTGCTAAAATTACTAAATTATTAAAATTTATTAAATTATTTAAATTTTTCCCTAGTCGGTGACAGTTTGTTTTCTAACGGTTTGATATTATATTTGACATAGTTTACAGAACAGTAGTAAGGGAAAATTTTGGGTAAAATGCATTGAGCAAAAAGACAAAAGAGGGAATCTAATCGTTATGAAAAGGAGACCAAAAAAGTGGCCTCTGATGGCGGACATAACCGAAAATGCGAATGCGCCAAATTTCAATAATTATGACGATTTCAATATTGACGATAATTATTATGATTTCAATAATATTATTTCAATAATGACAAAGTTTTAATTAAATATTAACGATAACAGTATAAAATGTGAAACAATTGTTAAAAAACTTCAATATAAATAAGATTTTATGTGACACTTGGGACAAACAATAACATAACCCAACTAAATTTGATTTCTTAAACAAGGAAAGACTCTCTTTCCTTGTTTAATTTAGTCTCTCAAAATAGCACTTCCTGTCTAACAATATTTTTGTCCCCATTACCTTTACATTGCCTCTTTTGTCTTTTTGCTCGATGGTAAAATGACAGAACTAAAAATTAACTAAATACATTGTATACAAACAATAAACATTCGTAACAAGGAGTATTAGTAATTTCTTTGTCTTGGAGATTTATAGGTATAGGTGATATGCTCGTATTTGATAATGAACAAATTGATGACTGCCTTATATTTGGTACCTTGTGTAGTATACTTGTTGAAGCTGTTCGATTTGTTACTTTGTTTTACTCAATATGAGTTGATTTTGTTACTAAACTGTTATTACATTGGGATGGTATGTCGACCGCTTACCGCCAATATCTCCTATCTACATAAATAGAAATTGTGCAGGAGGAAGAAAAAACTAATTATTTTTTTTATTTTTTATATTACACAACCCTGCTTCTATAAGGTAAAATACTATAGCTTTTTTCATATTTTAATACAGTTACTATGTGATTGTAAGTAATATAAGTTTACATATTTGACTTAGGAGAAATTGGTAGTATAAAATTGAAACTGCAAGGAAGTTGGTAGTAAATGGAATTTTATTCAAAATGCATATTCACAACTAAAGATTTCATTCTAACGAAAATAAAAGATTAAAGTTTACTTATTTATGTGGCAAGGAATCATAGAAGCCATGACAGTCAGGTGGTATGACCGTTTTAAGTTCCTGCAGGTGTTTAAATTTGGTGGCCGTTATAGGTATTGGTGTGTTGTGCATAGGTTTATATTCCGTAATGACTGGTATTTGCCGTGGTCGTAATGGTAAGTCTGTCCAATCATCATCAAAGTTGAGTTTAACTTGGATGCTCCCAGTAGGTTTGTACATAATTGCTTTAATGTCTATTACTCTCGGGTCACCAACCTTACGGCCAGGTCGTATAGTTGTGTATCTCCAGGTTGACTCATCTGCGTAATTTTTGAAAAAATTGTGTGGAATCATCAGAGCTTCATATGGAAAGGGACGGGTTCTAGCTTCTTTTGTCACTGCCAGGTAATCGCTAGGTAAATGAATATTTCTGTTTTTCAACTTACGTTCTATAGCACTGTGCACCGCGTCCCCCTCCATTTGCGTATGTCCAACCTCGAGGAACTTTTGAGTTATGGTAACGCCATGATGCATACAAAAATTTAACAGTGCATTGGCAAGAATTGCATTTCGATTTTGGCTTGTGCATCCGTCTGTAAAAAGAATAATTGGTAAGCGCTTAGATAAACAGTGTCTTTCCAGGTAATCTATTAATAATGAGGCAAAAGTGGAAGCTGTAACATCACTGTCGATTTCGGAAAACCAGTAGCAGGTGGCGTGATGGGTAGTCGTGTCGTATACTGTGAAATTATGGCATGCCAATTTGGTTTTAAAATAGATCGCACTGGCAGTTATACAGGGACTAACTTTAACTGCTTGTACATCAGCGGTCAATAAAATGCATTCATTTCTTACTGCCCTTTCTTTGTCACACATTTTTTCATTTCTAGCTTTGTCCTTATTTTTTATGTGTTGCTGGTAAAGTTCTTCACTTAAATTACCAACGGAGTGTGCTACACAGGTGTCACACATGTCCTTTTTTAACTGGTGAATGGACAAATTCTTGCTATGAAATACTTCATTAAACTTTTTCATCGAGAATGCGGAGGTATTTTTTGATGAACAGTATTCTTTATAGATATTATATAGATTGGATTGCGATTTGTAAAGTGGTTCTAGGAAAAGTTTATTAGTATTTTTTCGATTATAGTGGGATGGCATTTTAGGTAATGCATCCAAAAAGTTATCGAGATGTCTAGTCTGCATCTCAACATCAACCCTACTAGTTTTTTTTCTATTCAAGTTGGCATTGTTTTGTGATGGATGCATACCGTAACGACCTTTTTTAACCCATGATTGAACCGTAAATGAACCCAAACAAAGGGTGTTGAGGAACATGATTCGACATACAGGCCGTCGAAGTGTGTTCCCATGCTCATCATTTCCTGGTAGTGAAAATTGGAGAGTATTACTGCGTCTAGACGTATTTTCTGTAGTATTTCGTTTTGTACTTGTTGTATGGACGTTAGTAGATACAAAAATTTTTCTCTGGTCCCATGTTAGGTCGGACCAAAAATGGTGAAATAGATTTTTTCTGTCTTCGTCACTTATCTGTTCACATACCCTTTTCTTGCTTCTTTTGCAGAAGTTTGATTCACACCTTACTCCCAATATTCTTTCCGGTCGCATTTTATTTTGTTTCATTCTTTCATGTTTTGGATTTGTGTAACCCAAGTATTTTTTGCCTTGCATCCTAAGTAGTTTGTTATAATTTTTTTTCCATTGCCCTTTGTCTCCTTTTCTTTTACGTGAATTTCCTTCTCTCAAGTCTCCATGGAAAACTTCTTGGGTGTATGTTACATCATCTGCGTCAGTTAGCAGCTCAACTGGAGAAGAACAAGGAGATACTGCTTCTTCGGATGGTTGGTAACTACTACTTGTATAATATTCTGAAAATTCACTCGAATTAGAACTTGAATCTGCTGAATTCAAGGAAGCGTCTTTTTGTGTCAATGGAAATGTTTGTGTTGAACATGGTTCAACGTTTGAAAGTGTTTTTGATAACTCAGTAGGTGTAGGTGTATTTAGTGTAATGTCACACTCCTCATTTCGTGAAGATATGGGTTGTTCAAATGGTGTAGTAATTGGAGGCGTAATTGATGGTGGTAAGGTCAGAGGCAACTGTGCATTACAACGGTCTAGAATCTTGCGAGTTCTAGGCAACATGTCTATCTGTAATGAAAAAACAATAACTACTAACTGTTATTTTGCGAAGCTTCATAACTTAATCGTTAGTATAATAATTATTGACCTGATATTAACAGTTATTAATCTATACGACTTAAAATACGTATTTCATTACAAATGTAAAAGATTAACATCATAATCATATCGTCATGACAGTCAAAATACTATTACTTTTAATTAGCCAAAGAACTGTTAAACACGGAAATACCTCCTATCTTAAATATGCCCTATTATACAAAAGTTAATTTACTTTACATTTACAAGAATACCAATACCTCCTATCTAGAAAACATGACTAAAAAAATAGTATGGCATCATAAAACCATACATTTTAACGCGAGTTATTAGTAAACTATTTATAATAAATACTATTTACAATAAACATGCTAAAATATACAATAAAACTTACATTTTGTTTTGGATTTGTTTGGAGCAACACGTGTCTGTCACAATATTAGTATAGGTTATACGGAAGATAGAAGTTGTTGCTTCTTTGAAAATTATGGATACATTTAGAAGGTATTGTCATACAAAGAGTTTCTCACATTACAGATTACGTACAGATACGAGTCATTGGCACATAATACATTTCGCTATACATTAGTAGATGGCGTAAAAACCTCATTTTCGACAAAATTGTTAGATAGGAGGTATTGGCGGTAAGCAGTCGATGTGTCCTGTACTTTTGAAAATAAAGCAGGTGAGTGTACCTTGTGACATACATATGCGGTAAGGTGTTTGGTCAAAATTTATTAAAATAGAATTTAGAATTGTGATATTATAGGGCTTATATAAACTTGCCTCCGAAAGCTCAATATGTGACTATATTCAGGAATATAGACCCGAAGAGAGTCCAGCTAAATTTCAGAAATGTTATTAGGGAAATAAGCTTTAAACCGATCTTCTGTAATTCTTCAACTAATACTTAATAAAGAATTGACGAGCAGACTCCAGATAAGACTAGTCTTTCTGCTGGAAACACAAGTCTTCGTGCTGTTACAACTTTGCCGAGTACTTCTATAAAGCCATGTTGTGCCATACTATAGATTTGTTTACCAAATACATGCAGATTCCATTATGAGATAATCTAGGTGAAAAAATAATATTATTTGGGTTGATAATTGTACCCAAAGGAATAAGATAATCCTGCAGTTTAGCATTATCGATACAACTAAATATAATTGCTTGGGTCTTACTCGAAAAAGAATGTAAAGCGGCTTAAGCACAACTGTTTGTGATATTCGAACGTTGATTTACTGGACTGGTTAAATCGGAAGGTGTGTTTACATTGTGTGAAGTCATTTTAAGCTGCGGCGGTGAAGGCCTTACTCCGACTCTGGTATGTGACAAACCAACCGCATGCTACTATAAGCTACTTATTGCAGGTAACCTTACAAAATGATTGTATAGTTAGTATATATTTATTATTTGACGTATTATTTTCACAATAATAAAATAATAATTATGTATAGATAACTTACGTAGTAGTATTAGATACTAGATAAGCACTTTAATTAAAAAAAATTAATAAAACCCCTTGTTTTTATTAAAAACTAGGGGTACAATATCAGTACAATTTAACAATACCTTGCCAGGGCGGGTCTACGTAAAATAATATACTTGCTATTTATACAAAAATGTTACAAATATACTATCTCAAGCTAAACCTTCTTGAGCTAAAAAATCTGATACAGTTAAGATGTACAAAAAAATACACTTGCAGATAATGTATTGTCCACTAAAACACGAATAATGATCAATAAAGTAGCCTTAGATGTACCTATGGTATTAAAACAAAAAAACTTCTATTTTATGACTGAGTACGACAAATAAGCGTTTTTGGCTTAGTTTTTTTTTCTAACTAAAAAAACGTTGATTACTGCACTTATTCAGTGATAATTAGAACCTATGCCTTTTTCATTACTTACTTATATCATATCCAATGTTTGTGCCTTTTGTTAAGGTACTAATTAAGTATTAATTCTTGGTTATTCAAATCATAAAAACAGTTACGCCTTTGGTTTTCATAAAATATATTTTTAGATACAGATCTGTCCAAAGGAAGAAAAATAATTTTGGAATATTTGCTACCACTTAACTAAATAAGGAGAATTTTTTAATGTAGATTATATTATATATACTATATACTATACATTATATCCAATAAAACTCTCTCCTATATATAACATAAAACCCGCAACGTTCTTGGTGTAAAGCTAACGAAAAGACTATTTTTGCGAATTTTTTTTAAAAGATTTATATCAAAAGTTTTGTTGACGCTTCTCTTGTACTCTTGAAAATCCATTTAATAGCTTTTTGCTTCTTTTAGCATCTAAAGAACTCTTTATATAAAAGATTGTAATTTTACTACGCGAAGTCTAATAATATTTATACATATATGTGTATTATGTTATATACAGTGGTGAGTGCGATATCAACCGGCTTTTTAACGTAAGAGATAGAAAACACAGTTACCTTGTGAAATAAAAGGAGATGAAACTCGTAGAGGTGGGAAATAATCGATAGAAACCTATAATTTACATTACATTGCATTACCACCATCGACAGTCTCACACCTTTAGACGTTAGACGTGGCTATTTGACTTCAGTCATAATTATACGAATACCCTCAAAAAGATTTTATTTTAATAATTTCTGATGTTAGAATAAATACTTAAATAAATGAAGATATGTTATAGTAAAAACCATTCATTAGTAGCGATTTTAAATTATAAATCTTTAAATTTACTTAATAGTAAAAATAACTCAACTGAAATATTTGACTAAAATAAAGGTGGGTATGTTTTGTCTGGAAACACTTAATATATGTGAAATTGGTGTAGTGGTTAGGGACGTTGTCTATTGACGAGAAAATTGGGGTTCAATTCCACACCAAGGATAAAGTTTTTGTTTTATCAATAAAAAAATAATAGAAAATATGATACATATTAGGTAACAAATTTTCGAAAAACTCATTATTTACAATTTATTTTTATTCCAATGTTATAAAACGGAAATACAAAATGATTCAAATTCAATTCATACAGTCTTCAGTTGTGAATGCAAAATAATCCGGTGAAGACTGTTTATATCAAATCCATCACTAAATTCTCAATGTTAATATCAATTCCTCTGTACAGATAATGATTTTCAAAACAATTGACCTTTAAGCCATCAAATAATAACATATCGAGAAGTGTTTTTGCACGGTAAACAGAAACTTTTTATTGAAAAAACAATTCGTGAAAATGGTTTTAACGGTCGAGGAAAAAGTGCAAATTGTTGTCTGGCATGTGAATGGATTCTCAGACAACATGATTAGACAACAATTTGTAAATATGTTTCCAAATAGGCCGGCTCCATCACGATCAACAATTCAATCTATTATACGTAATTTTTTTACTTATGGATCCGTGTTCGCTCCAAGAGGAGTTCGTAGGCGAAGGGAGGTAAATCCAGATTTGGAACTAAGAGACACTTTGATTTGTGCAAGTATTGAGCAAAATCCTACCCAATCAACATCTCGTCTCGGAGAACAATATAGAATTTCAAGATTTAGAGTTGGTAAAATTTTGAAAAGGCATGGATACCGAGCCTATAAACTTCATAAATCCAACGAACAATTCCCTGGGGATCAATATAGACGTTTAGAATTTTGTCAAACTGCAATGGAAATGTCACATCAAGATGAACATTTTTTAGAGAACGTCTTGTTCACCAATGAATGTACGTTTTCATTGCATGGCCGTCACAATTCAATGAATGCTCGGTATTGGTCCCGAGGAAATCCTAGTCAGATTTATGTTGCTCGTACCCAGCGTCCTCAAAAAGTAAATGTTTGGGGAGGCATAATAGGGAATCATGTCATTGGTCCATTTTTTATAGACGATATATTGACTGGGCGGAAATACTTGGAACTTCTGCAAAATCAAATTGTCCCAGCCCTTCGTAATTTACCAATTCCTTTCGATTCCATATGGTTTCAACACGATGGTTGTCCTGCACATAATTCTCGCATCGTCAGTGAATATCTCAGTGCGACTTTTCCTAATCGATTAATTAGTGGACACGGAGATATTTTTTGGCCTGCAAGATCACCTGATCTTGCACTTTGTGATTTTTTTATGTGGGGATATATCAAGTCCAAACTATATGGAATTGAAGACAATAGGCCTAATTCTCTCCAAGAATTAAGAGAAAAGATATTTAATTCAATGAGAGGTATTAGTCCAGAAACATTAACTAATGTTAGACGAAACTTTTATAATAGATTGGGTTATTGTTCTGCTGCTAATGGAGGCTTATTTGAACATTTTTTGTAAATACATTTCATTAGAATAAAATACGTTTATTTAGAATATTTTTATAGAATTTCTGCTTATTTAAACATTTTTTGTAAGTACATTTATTTAGAACGTTCTTTTATGTTTGAAGAATTTTTACTTTATTTTAGAAAGTACATTGTCTTTTCAATAAGATTTTCATGTTTTACTATAAACACTTCTAATAAAGACTGAAATAAATGTTTTATGATTTAAAGCAAAACGATATAATATCTGCATAATTTCAAATTTTTAAAAAAGTAAAAACTTTTTGTAGGATTTGAACCCTAACCGCCTGCATGAGTACATCGTGCCTTCAGCCCTGATCTATCAGACTTTTATAATTCTTTAGTGACAGTTTGAGTTATTATTCTGCTGCTAATGAAGGTTTATTTGAACATATTGTAAATACGTTTATTTACAATATTTTTTTATTTTTGTAAAATTTTTACTTATTTAAACATTCTTTCAAATTTGAAGAATTTTACTTTAGTTTCGAAAGTACGACGACACTATTTTTTCAATAAGATATTTATGTTTAACTTTAAACACTTCAAATACTAGTAACGACTGACATAAATGTTTAGTGATTCAAAGCAAAACGATCTCTGCAAAATTTCAAATTATTAAAAAAAGAAAAAAGAAAACCTCATGTAGGTTTTGAACTCTAATCATCTGCGTCGCAGAGTCGAATTCTTACCACTAATCCACGAAGGATTGCTAATTATTCTGTGACAAGAGTGTATGAAACTCCTCAAATCATAGTAGAAATTATTCTTGGTTAATAATTTAAAACTTTAGAATAAATAATCACTATTAAATAAATTATTTTATTCACATTTTTGCTTTATTGTGGTCAATCAGTTTTTACTGTATCTAAATTAAAAATGGAAATACGTCACACATACGACGTCAAACTGTCAAACATAATAATTATGACCGAGGTGATTTAGATCGAAGGTAACGTCTAAAGGTGTGAGACTATCGATAGTCGTAATGTAATGTAATGTAAATTATAGGTTTCTATCGATTATTTCCCACCTCTACGAGTTTCATCTCCTTTTATTTCACAAGGTAACTGTGTTTTCTATCTCTTACGTTAAAAAGCCGGGTGATATCGTAGTCTCCTGGTAGAGTTCAAAAAGAAATTAAACCAAAATTTACTTTAGACCTTTGATAAATTAACCCAAATGAAGCACGTTATTTATTAATATTGAACAAATTTAATATAAACAATAAAATTCGTCTGCAACTTCGGTTGCCTTTAAAAATTTACAAAAATAGGAATCGTTTAAGTCTTAACGTGGTTTAGTGACGTGACAATAAAAATGTATTACAAAATGTGGAGACTCTCTACAAGTAACTAAAAACTAAATAAATATTGCAACTTTATAAAGTGTTTAAATGAACTATAAAGAAAAAGAAAATGAACACTTTATTCCGCTGACTATTCAAATATAATCAAAATTTCAAATGATCCCCAAAATTATTGTCCAACCTCACTTTAAAACAGTTCTGATTTCTTTAAAGGAAACTAACTACTCAAAAATAATCAGTGAAACTGGAATATCAATCCTCTCTTCGGAAGTTAAGGTACGTACTATTCTATTTTTAATTTAATGATCATTAATAATTTCAATTTTTAAGGCCTATCGCAATTATCTTAATTCATGAATTTTAATTTTCTCAATTTAAATGACATTTCTATACTCCAATTTAATTTATAAGTGAAATGGTTTCTCTTACTCTCTGGAACAAATTTCTGGATATCTCTGCTGTGAAAACTGTGGAAAAACTAAATTCTAATTAGACGAGTTAAAAAACACTCCCGACCTATTCCACAGTTTCAGGGCTCTCCTTCGTCCAAAAAAACCTCGTCGGCGTCCTTTCCAAAAACCAATTCCCATTATTATCCGTTGCTAACAGCAACCAACGTTCTTTTTTTTTCTGTCTTCTATTTAAATATTTTAAACCATAAAACTGTCCTGTTTGACATATTTGTCAAGCCACATTACTTTCTCATAATCACTTTAATCACATCTAATTTGGGAATTTATAAAAAAAAATGTTTAGATATAAAACTTATTCTATTACAATACTAATTTATTCTTTTCATCTCCACATCATTGTAATTTCTTATTTAACAAAACCCCTATTAATTTAGCTCCCACAGACTGTCAAATAAACTGTCAAGCAGTTTATTTTCTGACGTTTATTAAAATTTCTATGTTTAAATATTTTTTTAAAATTCTTCTTTTTTTGTTCTTTTTAAGGTTTAGACGATTCACCTATACACTAGGCAACTATACTATTCAGAAATTATTAACACTATACCAGGTAAGTCAAAATTAATTTATTTAACAATTTACTAATCTTTTTCTCTCTTTTATTTCAGAGTCGAACCCACATTGTGATGGCTTCATGAAATTCATAAACAACAAACTCATATAAAAATCCATTAAAGTTGTATATATTTTAACATATTGAAATCATTTCAACTTCCCCCCAATTTGGATTTTGTTCAGTGCTAACTATCAGCACTTACTAAATCTAAATTCTTACCGGTAAACTTAAATTTTTTATTAATATTAACATAACAATAAACTGACTTTTGTTAATAAGCATATCTCTTGAATATTTTTTTTTTATAAGTTACTCCATGACAAATACAGAATTTTCCAAACAAAATCTATAAATCTTTCACTAATTATATCAACTTTAGAATCAAATTTTCAAGCACTTTCCCAATTTCTTTACTTCTTTTCCTGTACTATTTATTTCTTGTACTATTTTCGTAGAAATTCTTATAATTGTTCCCCTCTTTATTTTATATTTTTATTTATTTATTTATTTCCGCATATACTATTTCAGTATCTTTATTCATTGCCGCATTATTATTTATTCTTTTTATATCCCCATATAATATTCATTTCATCATCTCTACATATAACTCTCTATATTTCATATTTCAATATTTCATATAATTCTATTTTTAATCTTATTTCCGCATATACTATTTATCATTATAATACTCCCTATTTCCCAATTTCTACAAAATATCGATTTGTCCATAGTACTTTGCTTATTTATTTATACTTGTAACTCCTATAAATCTACTTGAAAATAAATCAACCTTTTTTGTTTATATAAATTCATCATTATTCTGTACATCTGTTCCTAATAAATTATTTAATTATCAAATTTATCTCAAGATATGCTTATTTATTAATTATGATTCTATTTACAAAACTTATATCTTATAATACCAAATTCTTGTCATAATATTGCCTACCCTTGTATGTTTATTCATAATACTTATAAATTCCCTCTATATTAAATATCCCTCTAATATTATTAGTTTCTGGATGTCTTTGTTCATAACTGTTTACCCCATGTTCAGTACTAATGACATAAAGTCCTTCAAATGGCAAAAGTAATTTTCCACGCAGATTTTCATCCCTTTTAGGCACCTGTAGTGATCTGATAAGTACCTTCTCCCCTTTTTCAAAAGTAACTCTTTTCTTTCTCTTCTTATTGATTCTATTTACATAACGATTAGCATTTCTTAATAAATTTTGGTTCACCTTCTTCATTACTTCTTGAATGTCTCCTGTACTACTGATTTCCCAGGGTCTTTCTGGATACTTTCCAGATATTAGGAAATATGGGCATTGTTTGGTGATTCCATGTGATGTCTCATTTAAAAATCTTTTAACTTGTCCCTGTAATACTCTATCTCCCTTTTCCGCCTGATTTGCATGCATACCCATTTCCAGTTCCAAATTCTGCAATCCCATCTTTATATTGTTTTTGATAATGGTAAGTTTTTCCTCATGATTCTGAGTTTGCCTTTTAACATTTTCTACCTCCCTAACAATCTCTTTATTCTGCTTATTAACTTCTTTGTTTATTTCCGTTGGTAAATTCTTTTGAATGGCTGTTCCCAACTCTACAAATCTGCTCCCAATTTCCTGTCCTATTTCCGCTCTAATTATGGCCTTTTCTCTGGATATCTCCTCCTGTACATTCCTCTTAAAATTCTAACTTTCTCCTCTGACCTGTTCTACTTTCTCTTCTAAACCTTGGGTAATGTGTAACATCTCTTCCCTGACTATCTTCACTTCTTCTTTGATTTCTTCCCTCATTTTAATTAACTCTCCCCTAAGTTCTCCTTTAATATTATTTTCCATTTTGTTCATATCCCCCCTAATATTGTTAATATTACTATCCATTTTGTGCATATCTCCCCTAATATTATGATACATCTGTTGTAGCATCCGCATTATTTGCCTCATATCCATCTGTGTCATCCCTGACTCTCCAACATCTCCTTCCCTGCGTCTCTCCTCCTGCACTCTACTTTCATCCTCACTTACATCACATCTATCTCTCACTATCTCATCCAACTCCTCTCTCAAATTATCTGTTAGACTTCCCTCTCTATCACCTTGTCCTGCTTCTTGTATGCCTTGCTCTAAATATACTACAACTTCTCCTGATCCTCCTCTGCTTTCTTCATCTACCTGTATATCCTGTTCCTGTTCTAACACCTGTTCTCCTTTACTTTCTTTCGGTACGACTTCTTTTATTATATTGATATATTATATTAATTAATATTAATATTGAACAAATTTAATATAAACAATAAAATTCGTCTGCAACTTCGGTTGCCTTTCAAAATTTACAAAAATAGGAATCGTTTAAGTCTTAACGTGGTTTAGTGACGTGACAATAAAAATGTATTACAAAATGTGGAGACTCTCTACAAGTACCTAAAAACTAAATAAATATTGCAACTTTATAAAGTGTTTAAATGAACTATAAAGAAAAAGAAAATGAACACTTTATTCCGCTGACTATTCAAATATAATCAAAATTTCAATGATCCCCAAAATTATTGTCCAACCTCACTTTAAAACAGTTCTGATTTCTTTAAAGGAAACTAACAACTCAAAAATAATCAGTGAAACTGGAATATCAATCCTCTCTTCGGAAGTTAAGGTACGTACTATTCTATTTTTAATTTAACGATCATTAATAATTTCAATTTTTAAGGCCTATCGCAATTATCTTAATTCATGAATTTTAATTTTCTCAATTTAAATGACATTTCTATACTCCAATATAATTTATAAGTGAAATTGTTTCTCTTACTCTCTGGAACAAATTTCTGGATATCTCTGCTGTGAAAACTGTGGAAAAACTAAATTCTAATTAGACGAGTTAAAAAACACTTCCGACCTATTCCACAGTTTCAGGGCTCTCCTTCGTCCAAAAAAACCTCGTCGGCGTCCTTTCCAAAAACCAATTCCCATTATTATCCGTTGCTAACAGCAACCAACGTTCTTTTTTTTTCTGTCTTCTATTTAAATATTTTAAACCATAAAACTGTCCTGTTTGACATATTTGTCAAGCCACATTACTTTCTTATAATCGCTTTAATCACATCTAATTTGGGAATTTATAAAAAAAAAATGTTTAGATATAAAACTTATTCTATTACAATACTAATTTATTCTTTTCATCTCCACATCATTGTAATTTCTTATTTAACAAAACCCCTATTAATTTAGCTCCCACAGACTGTCAAATAAACTGTCAAGCAGTTTATTTTCTGACGTTTATTAAAATTTCTATGTTTAAATATTTTTTTAAAATTCTTCTTTTTTTGTTCTTTTTAAGATTTAGACGATTCACCTATACACTAGGCAACTATGCTATTCAGAAATTATTAACACTATACCACGTAAGTCAAAATTAATTTATTTAACAATTTACTAATCTTTTTCTCTCTTTTATTTCAGAGTCGAACCCACATTGTGATGGCTTCATGAAATTCATAAACAACAAACTCATATAAAAATCCATTAAAGTTGTATATATTTTAACATATTGAAATCATTTCAATATATATATACATACATTGTCAGACCCGTCTGCGGACGAAGCTACAGATGTATTATCTCAACCTGACCACACATCTGGACAGGTCTGTATATCGTTCAGTCTGTGTTATCCCGGGGACACAATATCTACGCGAGCATTAAAAAGAATGGATGCTGATGTTGAGACCATAGCTACCGCAGCTATATGCCTATTTAGAACGTTCAACTACTACTTGAGTGTACATCGGAATAGAATCATTAAAAAAATGAAAAAGAAGAAGTCAGAGGTCAGATGTGTGGAAATGCGTGGGTTGTACGCACCGGAACCCTTTGATCTTTGCAAAAAAAAAACGACAACAATCAAATATTTTGCAGACGCATCTGCCGAGGTGATATATAAACAACAGAATATGATCAAATTACCCCATCTCCACATCTTCAGATACATATGCAGATGTCGTCCGCAGACGCATCTACTGATGTGTAGAGGAGCTATTAAATGGGTATCAGATATCTCATTATTTACTTTAATTAAGATATATTATTATGTTTACATGAGCTTATCGTTGTTTTTGAGTTACCTATATGGGACTAAGTCACAATTATTGTTTATAATGAAAACTACATTTTTAACTAACCAGTATTTTACTTACCTAAAACAAAGAACTAACAAGTTATTTGTTTTAGGTTATGTAATTACTTTCAGAACCCTGCTGAACGATTTGGGGTTTAGGGTACGTTAAAAAAGCATTAATGGATATTAATTTTACTTTCACTTTAAAAAATATAAGGTGTATCTTCTAAAAAAACTGAAACAATTGTGTGCTTTTTTAATAGTCCCATATTTAATTGTCTCAGTAATAAAAAAGTAGTCACTTATCACAAAACTACATAAAAATAATTAAAAGTTTAAGCTACAAAAACTTAATGTCTGATTTTCCTTTAAAAGACGTTATAATAAAAACTATTAATTTTGAAATACTACATTTTATATAGGAAACCACTTTATCTGACGTGTTAAAACCTTTTTTAATATGTGTTACAATAAGGAACAATGAGGAAAGTAAGTTTATTAATCTACATTTTGTACAAAAGTATAGAGGTTTTATTTAATTTTCTTTTTATTTTTTAACAGATCTCTTATCTTTAATTATAATACTTTACGTTTTAAGCTAAATCTATAATAAAACATAACTATAACTTAAATATTATTAGACTTCGCGTAGTAAAATTACAATCTTTTATATAAAGAGTTATTTGGATGCTAAAAGAAGCAAAAAGCTATTAAATGAATTTTCAAGAGTACAAGAGAAGCCTCATATATAACAAAACTTCGGATATAAATCTTTTAAGAAAAATTCGCAAAAATAGTCTTTTCGTTAGCCTTACACCAAGAACGTTGCGGGTTTTATGTTATATATAGGAGAGAGTTTTATTGGATATAATGTATAGTATATAGTATATATATATATATATATATATATATATATATATATATATATATATATATTTATATATATATATATATAATATAAGCAACATTAAAAAATTCACCTTATTCAGTTAAGTGGTAGCAAATATTCTAAAACTATTTTTCTTCAAAAACGCTTATTTGTCGTACTCAGTTAAAAATTAAAGTTTTCTGTTTGTTTTTATACCATAGGTACATCTGACGCTACTTTATTGATCATTCCCCGTATTTAAGTGGTCAGTTAATTATTTGCAAGTGTATTTTTTTGTACATCTTAACGGTATCAGCCTTTTCAGCTTAAGAAGACTTAGCTTGTGATAGTATATTTGTAACACTTTTGTATGAAGAGCAAGTTTATTAGTCCACGGAGACCGGCCCTGGCAAGGTATTTTAAGTTGTACTTATACTGTACCCCTAGTTTTTAATAAAAACAAGGTTAAATAATTTTTTTCAAAATTAAAGTGTTTATCTACTAGATACTACTACGTAAGTCATCTGAACATAATTATTATTCTATTATTGTGAAAAGAAAACGTCAAATAATAAATATACACTACAGTACAATCATTTTGTAAGGATAGGTACTATAAGTTGTTGTATATTTAGGAATTAAGTTTTATGTTTAGAGTAGAATCTAAGTTGTATTTTAGACATTACTGTTTGTGTTAGTCTGTATGTAGCTTAAGATCATGAACTTTAGTGTGTAGACAGCTTAAGCTGACAGCTGACAGAGAACGATGATGGCCGCTAGTTAGAGCCCGTAATGTAAGTTATATGTTTAAAAATTAAAGAAAATAAAGTTCTCCAGAATAGTTATTTTTATAATACCCCACACCTGACACCATGTTTTATTTCGTTGGTGGTGGATATTATAAAAATAACTATTCTGCACAAAGGAGGGTACCATTAGCATTACATAATCAATTAAAAGTTGCACTTAATGATCTGGAACAAAAAAATATTATATCAAGAGTAGAATATCCTACTGATTGGGTTAATTCTTTAATGATAGTTGAAAAACCTAATGGTAAACTACGACTGTGCTTGGATCCTAAACCTTTAAATCTTTACATTTGTAGGGAAATCTATAGTATTCCAAAATGTGACCAGCTTCTTAGCCAGCTGGATGGTAAAACTACATTTTCAGTAATTGATATGAAGGATGGATTTTGGCAGCTACAATTAAGTAAAAAAAGTTCTGATTTGTGCACCTTCAATACACCATTTGGTAGGTACAAGTTTAACAGGGTTCCGTTTGGACTTAGCAGTATTCCTGAAATTTAAAAAAAAAAATATGGAAATTTTTGGGGATATTCCTAATGTTTACATATATTTTGATGATTTGATTTGTTGTGGTATGAATGAAAAAGAGCATGATGAAGCTTTTAAAAAAATTTTAGAAAGGGCCTTAAAATACAATATTAAATTTAATTTAGAAAAATTGCAATACAAGTTAAGTGAGGTAAATTTTTTGGGAACAAACATATCAAGTAATGGTATACAACCTTCTAAAAAAAATATTGAAGCTGTCATGGCTATTGAAAAGCCATTAAACAAAAAAGATTTGCTTAGAATACTAGGACTGTTTAAATTTTTTTCAAAATTTTTGCCAAACTTATCTCAATTAACTGCAAATATGAGAAATTTGACACGAAATGATGTAAAATTTCAGTGGAATGACTCTCATCAAAAAGAGTTGGATGCACTTAAGGCACTTATAACTAATAAACCAATTTTAAAACCTTTTGATGACAATAAACCTATATTAATTCAAACAGATTCCTCTAGTAAAGGTATTGGTAGTGTGTTATTGCAAGATATGCATCCTGTAAGTTTTGCTTCTCGTTCAATGAATAGTTCTGAAATTCGATACGCTTAAATTGAGAAAGAACTGTTGGGCATAGTATTTGCGTGTGAGAAATTTCATTTCTGGATATATGGTCGTGAAATACTTGTTCACACAGACCATAAGCCATTAATTTCAATTTTTAAAAAGAATCTTAATGATGTATCTGCTCGTTTACAAAGAATGTTGTTAAAATTGTTAAAATATAACATTAAAGTTGAATATTTACCGGGGTCAAAAATGTATGTTGCAGATACTTTAAGCAGATCTTTTATAAAAACCGAAACTCCAATTGACAAAGAATTAGAATATACTGTTCATGCTCTTTCTCTGTCAGTACCAATGACAAAAGAAAAAAAGAATAGTTTTCAAAAGGCCATAGAAAATGATCCGGTTTTGACTCAAGTGAAAAAGTTTTGTTTATCAAACTGGCCTTAAAATCCTCATAAACTTGAACCTGATGTAAAATATTACTATAACCTTAAAGAACATATTCATTTGTCAGATAATTTGCTTTTCTTTGATAAAAAAATTATTATTCCTGCTCAACTGAGAAAAAAAAATGCTGTGTCTAATACATGCTGCACATTTTGGTATACAAAAATCAAAACTAAGGGCTAGGGAAATAATGTACTGGCCAAAAATGTCAAAAAAAATTGAATTTTATATTGAAAACTGTGAACCATGTCAGTTGAACAAACCTTTAAATCAAAAAGAAACGCTGATAATCACAAGCAACCTGAAAGGCCATGGCAGTTTTTATTTTCAGATTTTTTAGATTATAAGTCAAAAAGTTATCTTTTAATTGTTGATTTGTACTCTCACTGGATAGAGTTATTTCCTGTGAATGACAAAACTGCTAATACGGTTATAAGGTGTTGCAAAGAAACTTTTTCAAAATTTGGTATCCCAGATATATTTTTTGCAGATAATGTTCCTTTTAATAGTTTTTGTATGAAACAATTTGCTCGGGAATGGAATTTTGAATTAGAGTTCTCAAGTCCTGATCACCACCAATCAAACGGTTTTGCAGAAAAATATGTTCAGATATGTAAAAATATGCTAAAAAAAATTAGTAACGTAAACGAGCTGCAAAACTGTTTGATGGAATACAGAAATACGCCTCTTACAGGTATAGGTTTCGCTCCCTCTCAATTATTGTTGCACCGTATTGTCAAAACAAAACTGCCGATTTCTTCTGAAAATTTAAAATCTAATATTGTTGATCCACAAGTAGTTTCAGAAAAATTAAAAGCAAATTCACAAAAAATGAAAGATTACTATGATTTTTGTAAAGATGAACAGCTAAAAATTTACCTACTCTTCAGAAAGGCGATAATGTATTATTCCGGAAGAATAATTCATGGCAAAAAGGTAAAGTAGTTGATAGGTATTATGGGAGGTCATATTTGTTAGTTGATACAAAAGGCCAACAATTCAGAAGAAATCGAAAGTTATTAAATAAAACTAACCTGCCAGTTACAGTTTCTGAGTCTTATTTTTCAAATTTATTATATGATGATGCTCCTAGTTCTAGTTTGATGTGCCATGTTGAAAAGAATGAGACTGTAAATATGTCATCTGAGATGGAATCTGCTGATGAATTAGAAAACACAGTCATAGAAACACAAAATACCTCAACTGAAACAGCACAGAATGAGGACTCCAAAGATATTGCTAATTGCTGTGACAATCCTGTTGGTAATAATGAGGAAAAGCCGTCCATCTCGGGTAACATACATCAAGTAACTGAGAGTAACATAGAGCTGGTGTTTGAGAGTGACTCAGAAACTGATAAAAATAGTGAAAGAAACGAATACCCTTCTGACAGACGTAAAACTAAAAAACCAAATTATCTTAAGGACTTTTTCTTGTATTAATGTTTTTGTTAAAAAAAAAAAAAAAAGAAAAAGCGTGTTGTATATTTAGGAATTAAGTTTTATGTTTAGAGTAGAATCTAAGTTGTATTTTAGACATTACTGTTTGTGTTAGTCTGTATGCAGCTTAAGATCATGAACTTTAGTGTGTAGACAGCTTAAGCTGACAGCTGACAGAGAACGATGATGGCCGCTAGTTAGAGCCCGTAATGTAAGTTATATGTTTAAAAATTAAAGAAAATAAAGTTCTCCAGAATAGTTATTTTTATAATATCCACCACCAACGAAATAAAACATGCTTAGAAGCTATAGAAACATGCTATAAAAGTAGCTTAGAGTAGCATGCGGTTGGTTTGTCACTTACCAGAGTCGGAGTAAGGCCTTCGCCGCCGCAGCTTAAAATGACTTCACATAATGTAAACACACCTTCCGATCTAACCAGTCCAGTAAATCAACGTTCGAATATCACAAACAGTTATGTTTCAGCCGCTTTACATTCTTTTTCGAGTAAGACCCAAGCAATTGTATTTAGTTGTATCGATAATGCTAAACTGCAGGATCCTATCATTCCTTTGAGTAGAATTATCAACCCAAAAAATATTATTTTTTCATCTAGATTATCTCATAACAGAATCTGCATGTATTTGGCAAACAAAACCATAGTAAATAACTTTATGACACAACATGGCTCTATAGAAGTACTCGGCAAAGTTGTAACAGCACGAAGACTTGTCTCTCCAGCAGAAAGACTAGTCTTATCTGGAGTCTGCTCGTCAATTCCTCATCAAGTATTAGTTGAAGAATTACAGAATTTTGGCGTAAAGCTTTTTTCCCTAATAACATTTCTGAAATTTAGCCGGACTCTCTTCGGGACTATATTCCTAAATATAGTCACATATTGAGCTTTCAGAGGCAAGTTTACATAAGCCCTATAATATCACAATTCTATATTCTATTTTAATAAATTTCGACCAAACACCTTACCGCATATTTTTGTCACAGGGTATACTGACCTGCATTATTTGCAAAAATACGGGACACATATCATCCCAATGCAATAACAGTTCAGTAAGGACATCAACTCATATTGAGTCATACAATAAAGTACCAAATCGAAC
Organism: Diabrotica balteata; assembly: GCA_918026665.1. Taxonomy (NCBI): domain Eukaryota; kingdom Metazoa; phylum Arthropoda; class Insecta; order Coleoptera; family Chrysomelidae; genus Diabrotica; species Diabrotica balteata. The sequence goes on along the minus strand of OU898282.1, from coordinate 83,882,095 downwards.
AGCTTCAACAAGTATACTACACAAGGTACCAAATATCTAGCAGTTATCAAGTTATCCATTATCAAATATGAGCATATCACCTACATCTACAAATCTCCATGACAAAGAAATTACTAATACTGCTTGTTACGAATATTTATTATTTGTATACGATATATAAAGTTAATTTTTCTCTAATCTTTTTATTAGTATACACTGTATTTATTACTCAATGTTTACTCGGACCTGTTATTTAAAAAGTCACTTGAGAGACAAACCATCTGAAATAGAAATCAACAGGGAACTACTTAATGCGATTGGATATACAGACGTTCAATAATTCTGTCAGATAATATTGAAGGTCTGTAAATTCTGCTTAATCATATTCACGATGTAGGGGAGGAAATGATCATTAAAATAAACTTAAACAAAACCAAATTTTTAGTGTTTAGTCGTGACCCACATCCCGATGCAAAGCATCAATTAACCGGACAAGTTCACAAAACAAGAAAGTTCACAAAATGACATATTTGGGAACTGTGATAATGGACCAACTAGATCCAGACGTACAAATTAAACGTAAAATAGCAATGACTAAAACTACTTTTATGAAAATAAAGTCATTTCTTTGCAATAATCAGCTCAGTTTAGAAGTAAGACAAAGAATGATTATTAAGTGGTATGTTTGGTGCATACTTTTGTATAGTGCAGAATTGTGGACGCTAAAATTATCGATCATAAACAAAATTTAAGCATTGGAAATGTGGGTTGATAGAAGAATGCTAAAGATACCTTGGTCAGCAAGAAAAACTAATAAAGAAGTACTAAGGAGCGTCAACAGATATAGAGAACTGCTAAAGTAAAAGTAAAATAAATAAAGATTTTTATACACAGTAATAGAGTTGTAAATTTAGTACAACGAGTATTCAACAAAATTATATTTTATACCAAATTATTGTCGTATTTTCTTAATTAATTATTATTAGTAGGAAAATACAAGACTTTTTATATTGTTACATGTATGATTTATTTTGTTTAAAATAAACAAATCTTAAAACCATTATGTTTTATATTTGCAAATATCATATCCTCTTAAAAGCTTTTCAATGGGAAATGGAAATACTACTTTATTTTTTGCAGACATGTTACAAATCTCGAGAGACACTTTTATCTCAAAGTTTACACATAAAAAGACGCGTGTTATATTTTTCTTTCACCATAAAAACAATTTTAACGGATGAAGCTCAAAATGTAATTTCTTTATCTTTCTTTTTCACATTAAAATTTCTCTGAAAAAAAATCAAATTTCGTACCATTTCCTCTGAGCGATGTCGAATTCTTGCCAGCTCCTGAGCCGATCTTTAATCCACCGCCACGTTGAACTTCTTTCCAAGCAGGTCCTCCGCTCACAACCGAAACTATGAGGATATTTAATAGAAACGCCACTCTACGCATGTTTTTCAATATAGTTTTGTTTATTTTTCAAATATTTAGTTTATTTTAGTTTATACCGTTGTATTTATTATAAAGTTTTTATTTACATCCATATGTTACATGTTGATTTGATTTTTAGTCAGTCTATTTATGGAAAGTTTGTGTTTATTGTTTTTGATATAAGTTGCTACCTGTCAAATGATAGCTCGTTATTATACTTAAATCACAAGAATGCCTTATTACACAAAATTAACGATTAATAAAATAAATTATAACGATTATAATTTATTATATATAAATTTAATTATATTCGTCGAATTCAAAGCCTAATAATATTTTAAACGTAATTATCTTAAACAATTTTAATGATTTTTTACAAAACAGTCTATCAATTCATCATAAATATATTTTTTATCTTTTTGATATTGAAATAATTTAAGCTATACTCATATACCTCTATCCTAATTGGAGACAGTCCCACTGAAAAAATACCCATCAAACGTGGAGTACGGCAGGGTTGTGTTTTGTCACCCACTCTTTTTAATCTGTACTCTGAAGAAATCTTTAGGGAGGCTTTGGATGACAGACAAGAGGGAGTAAGACTAGGTGGAGAAGTAATCAACAATATTAGATACGCTGGCGATACAGCCATTCTTGCAGAAAGTTTACAAGATCTCCAAACATTACTAAATCTAGTCAGTGAAGCAAGTTATCGGAGAGGCCTAAAAATCAACATTTCAAAGACAAAGTGGATGGCAGTTGGATAGATCCATATAGATCAAGGTCTGCTTTCTCTTAATGGAGAAGAGATAGAAAGGGTAAATCATTTCAAGTACCTTGGCAGCTGGTTAAATGTAAATTGTGACTCTGATGAAGAGATAATATCCAGGATCGAAATATCACGTAAGGCTTTTATGACCTGGAAACCAGTTTTATGCAACAGAAACCTGTCAATGAACATTCGTAAGAAGGTCCTGAAATGTTATGTGTGGTCGATCCTATTGTATGGTTGTGAGAAATGGACGTTAAAAACCACAATGATAAACAAGTCGAAGTCGGTATTAACTATTACGCATAATGTGGCCAAAGCAACCTTCTGTTCTTTACGGTATTTCTTTATATTTTCTTATCCTTTTGAAAAACAGTTATGTGTTTAAGTAAGTAAAAGTTAGAAATTTCTATAGATGACAAAATATATTGTTGTGTAGAAATAAAAATAAGAACAGAGATGGCAAGATCATTAAAAGATAAATTTTAAAAATGCTTATGCCAGAGAAAGATTCCTTAAAGCTCGAGTTTTTGGATGGTAAAATATTATATATAGCCCAAAATAAGATAACTGGATAAAACATGTCTGTCAAATTAAAATCAATTAATTACGTTGAAGCATTCTAAATATGGACGTTGCTTAAGCTACTGCGTATCGCATAGATTGATTATGTGACAATAGAACAATGAAAAGCTTTCTATTTGGCAGATATAATAGGGGTTACAAAATGTAAATATTAAGATTAACTTTTATGTGAAAGACACAAAAAAAATAAACCCAGAGAAAAAGAAATATTTGTGGCTACAAATTATAAAAGTTAGGTGCAAAATTCGACATGCAGATAAAATTGTTACACATGCTTAAAAAAGTTAATTAGAAATAAATTGTAGACGAATTTCTACATTTTCGAAACGTACATTACTTAAATAATAAGAAGATTCTCCTTATAGTCCAGAATATGACGGTTTTCTGCGCAGAATTTTTTTTATATGCATGGATTTGCTTAATCCGTTAACAGTAGTTACAAACCAGCTCAAAAATCCAAATCTACTTTATGTTCTTTCACTTCTCGTGTGTGAGTGGTTACCACCTCAATGCAGGGATTAGAAAAAGTTTTTTAAAAAAAGTAGTCCCTGGAATAATAATTTCTAAGACCAAAACGTTTTTTTAGTTTTTAAAAGTCAATATTTTTGGAGGTATTCCTGTCTGAACGTTCACAAACAACACGTCAAAAATATATGTTTCTAAACAACGGTTTCTCACGAATAACTCAAAAAATTTAGATTTCATCTGGAAAACTGTTTGGATATAAAATCATGCATATAAAACACAACAGTTATTTTTTTTACTATTGTTGTAAACTTGTTAGTGTTAACAAGGTAATGGCTGTCCTAAAGTATATTTTCATTTATCGAATACAAAAATTTAAATATATGATGTTGAATAGCCAGAAAATGATAAGTTATTCATGGAAAACTTTTTTAAATGCACTAAAAAACACTTTGAAAAATTACTGGTAAAACTGTTTTGCATGAAAATTAGACGCAGAAAATATCAAACTCACACCAGCCCAAAACCACCCTGGTTAAACCCATTTATTGCTTATTAACAACCTACTTTATTTATATACAAACATTACATTTTGATAATTCAGCTGGTTTAAAGTGTTTAGGGTTGAAAAAATCTGAGTTTATTTCGACCTTATTTTCGGATTTTTTTAAAAATTCCAGTTATTTAAATAACCTAACAACTAAGAAAGGTAAAAAAAACTGTTAAACGCGATGTGATTGTTTAAAGGTTGTATTCGCATGCGTTAAGCACTATCTTCAAGCCCTTTTAGCGCATCCTTTTTACAAAGCAAGAGAATAAAAAAATTTAATATACACAACTTTGTAGCTAATTTTAATAGCTACAAAGTTATGTATCATAATTTTTTTGTATCCTTTATTTTAAAACTAGTTGCGTTGAAGGGGCTTGAAGATGGTGCTAAACGCATCCGAATATAACCTTGAAACAATCACATCTCGTTTAATTTTTAGTCTATAGAAATAAAAAAAAAATAACCTTTACTAAAAAAATGCTGCTTTTTGTATTCTAGTGTGTTTTGTGTTTTTTTTTTTCAGTTGTTAAAGTATTTTAAGAAAATTGTGATTTTTAACAAATATTGAAAATAGTGTCTTCATTTTAAAATCAATTACATTTACATTTACAAATCAGTCATCAGACCAATAATGACATACGCGGTAGAAACAAGACCTGACACAGAGAAAATAAAAAATAATCTTAGAAACAACAGAGATGAAAACACTTAAAAAAATTAATGGTAAGGCACTATGGAACAGAGCTATATATACAGATATACGACGTAGATGCAAGGTGGAGAACATCAAGAACTGTGTAAAAAATAGAATAGTAACATAGACTGATCATATAAGCCGAACAACAACAAAAATTGTAGTAAAGACGGCAAGATACGGTTCCCCAATAAGAAGATGATCAATAGGAAGACCACGAAAACGATGGAATGACAACTTACTGGAGGCACATTGAAATAGTTAGACAGACATGTCTCAACTAAACCTGCTAAATAAGTTAAATTTCCAGAAGATTATGACTATATAAATAAAGTTAACTCTTAATGACCAACAAACAATTTTAACCAGAGTGTTTTTGACAGGGATGAGTTTGGTACTTTTTGCCTTACAAAAAATATAAGCAGACTTTATTTTAGTTATATCTTACCTTAATTTGCATTTGCATTTTACCGGTGGTCATACTGGTTTCTCATAAAAAACGTACTGTTTTCTGGTTATTTAACATAATCGGTTGTTGCAACACTAAAAGTTGCTAGGTAGACACAATAAACTAGATTGCGTTGCTCAGAATCAAAAGGGATGTTAACGTGGTTCTTTGGATATTTCCATTGTTACACAAACTTAAGTGGAATTGGGGAGAAAAAAAGAAAAGAATAAAACATAGTAGCTAGTTAAGCTAAATTAATAATATTAAATGAACAGAACAAAGAAACAAATTACAATCTTGTCGCCGAAAAGACGCCACGGATTATTTTTATCTTTGTCAACCATTTTCCACCCACTCCTGAATGTAGGTCTCTCCCAATTGCTTCCATCTTTCTCTATCTTACGCCAATCTAATCCACTGTTTGCCTGCCACTGCTCTTATGTTATCTACTCATCTGTTTTAAGTTCTTTTATACTACTTGTTGTCGTCCTTGGTCTCCAATCTAGAATTCTCCGTGTTCACCTGTAGTCATTATATCGGGCTGCGTGACCTGCCCAGCGCCATTTCATTTTTGTAATATCTTTCACAATATTTCTAATCTTCATTCTACGTCTTATCTCGGTGTTTCTAATCTTGTCTCTCAGTGATATTCCAAGCATGATTTGTTCTATTGCTCTTTGCGTTGTTTCTAATTTTTTAGCAGATTTTTTGGTAAGGGCTACTGTATCCAAGCCGTAGGTAAAAAATGGTAGTATGCATGTGTTATACACCTTTTTCTTTACGTTTACAGGAATGGAGATGTTAGGATTAAAATTTCTAAAAAAAAGAAGACAAGATACGAAGAAAAAAGACAAGCCATATTAAAAACGTTATATACCAAATTAATATTAAAATAGGGATGTTATATTATATATATATATATATATATATATATATATATATATATATATATATATATATATATAGTAGTATTTAAATATATATTTATTTATACTTACGGCAAATTCAACTTTACCAAAATTATGGGTATAAAACAAGATATTCTATATTTTAATTTCTGAAAATACTTTGACTCTACTTTTAATCAAATGAAAAACTAACAACTAGCTTAATTAAATACTTCATAGTCTTCAATGTTCTCTCATAAATTAATTTAATTTTTACACAAACTTCAGAAAAACCTACATAAACAAAAATGAATAATTTAAAAGCATTACCTTATTACAAGAACCTTGGTACATTTGTTTAAAGCTATAAAAAATTAATATAATTTAAGTTTTGTAAACTTCTTTTATGATGCTGATGCTAAGGATTTTCAGTAGAATAAAAAAAGTGAGATACAATATAATCTCTGTTAGAAAGAAAAGAATTCCTCTGCTGTCTCTGTGTCCAAAATTTTAACAAGAGGTGAAGTGAAATATATCCATATCCATAAGTTTATGTATTGGTTAGTTCCGAGAATTCATAAATCCAAAAATTTGTTAAAGCAAAATAAATCAATATACCAATACTCGTAGGTATTAAAGAAATTTAAAAAAATGTATATTCGTAATTTGTAAAGCCAAAGTTCGACCAGAAGGAATATTAGTAAAAATAGACAAAGATCTGACGAATTTATTTTTTTTTTCTGATTTTTACTTTTAAACAACTATAACTTTGTTAGTGTTTGTTAATCTCTTTCTTTTATAAGATTCATTTTATAGCCAAACAGTTTTTCCGGTGAAATTTAAATTTTTGGAAACATTTTTTAACGCGAAATACTGTTTTGAAGACCTGTTTTAATTAAAAAAAAAGCGTTTAATTTGTGAACATTCAGTCACGAATAACTTCAATATTATTGACTTAAAAAAAAACTCCAAAAACATTTTCATTTTAAAATTCACTATTCTAGCGACTACCATCATTTTTTTGTATAAAATTTTTTCATCACCAAGTTGGGGTAGTAACTACTCCCAGAGAAAAAGAATATATTGTCGTATGGTAGATTTTAATCTTTGAGTTATTTTATACTTACTGTCAACAGTTCAAGCAAATTCATGCATATAAAAAATTTTTAGAGGTTTCTACTATTTTTACCATCATATTTACCAACTATTAGTAATATACGTAACAGAACCTCCATTGGATATTGACGTAGGGACTTTCATACTCATGATAATGTTGAGGCAATCCAAGTTTTTTGTATCACTGAAAGAAAAAAATTAGTTAAAGAACAAAACCATTTGAGTCGGTTTATGTGTTGAATATGAAATCAGAGCACTGTAAGAGCTCTTCAACAAATATTTAAACCAAGAAATCAACTTTCTATAATGCTAATAATAATACTAAAAATCGGAATGTAACCGATAATGAATATAAGAAATAAAGAATAATATAAATATGTGTGGAGAATAAACTGGTTATAACAAATACAAAATTTAAACATAAAAGGTACATAAATACACGAGAGTACAGGAAAGCAGAAATGAAAAATCAATCATAGATTACTTTTTGGTAAGCAGGAACAAATGGAAAATAATACAAGACACGAAAGTAAAAAGAGGCTCAGACATTGGCAGTGATCATCATTTAGTAATTATGAGAATGCGAACAGCAAAAGAAAAGGAAGAAAAGAGAAGAAGGGTAGTAAATGAAAAAGCAAAAAGCTACAAATTAAAAGAAGAAAGATATAAGAAGATATTCCAAGAAAAATTAGACAATATTTTGAAAGGTAGGGCAAAAACTGCAAATATAGAAGAAAAGTGGGAGAATCTCAAGACCAACTTAATCATAGCTGCTGAGGAAACTTGCTGGAAGTTAAAAATAGCAATTACTAGCATGAGGAGAACTGAATGGTGGACGGGCGAAATACAAAGGAAAATAACGAATAAAAAAGAAAAATGGAAGAGATATCTAGGTATAAAGCGCCCTGAAGACTATGAGGCATATAAGGAAAAAAGAAAAGAGGTTAAAATAGCTGTTAAAGCAGAAAAAGAAAGGTTTGGACTAAAAATGACAAATAATTATAGGGAAAATCAAAAACTCCTCTACAGCGCATTAAAACAGCTCAGACAAAAAAAAAGAACACTTGATGCCAAATAGACAAGCAAAAAGACAAGAATGTAAAGCTAATAACAGAAGAAAACCAAATAATGGAAAGACGGAGAGAACATTTCAAAGAGATCATACAGACGTAGACAACATAGTGGGGATACAAGAAATAAATGAAGAACAAAAAGTAGAACCCATAACAACAGAGGAACTAGAAAAGGCAATTAAAAGAGTTAAATTAGGCAAAGCACCAGGTAAGGATCATATCACCCCGGAAAAGATAAAATTGATGGAAATAGAGGGAGAGGACAGCATAAAAAAACTAATGAATGATATCATAAAGAGAGCAAAAATACCACAGGACTGGAAGACAGATATTTTACTACCAACACACAAAAAGGGCGACAAGAGAAACTGTAATAATTAATGAGGTATTGCTATATCAAGTATTCCTGGGAAGGTATTTGCAAGAATAATAGAAACAAGAATAAAAACCCAAATACAACCAACTATGGAAGATACACAATGTGGATTCGGGAAGGATAGAATCGCGCAAGACCACATATTCACAATAAAACAAGTAAGCGAGAAAGTAATCAATAAAAATAGATAAATACATATATGCTTTATTGATCTGGAAAAGGCGATTGACAGAATCCAAAAAAAGGACGTATGGAGGACATTAAAAAAAAGAGGAGTTGACAGGACAACAATTGATATAAGAATTGATATAAGAATCTGTACAATAATAATACAAATACGGTGAGAACCAATAACGAGGAATTCGAAGAATTTACTACAAGTCAAGGCGTCAAACAGGAATGCATGTTGAGCCCACTGCTGTTCTTAGTGGTACTGGATGAAGCAATAAAGAAAGCCAAGAGAAGAATGAGATAACTTACATTAGGATACTAGCAAATGAAACAGACTCAACTATCAGAGCTTCTATTTGCAGACGACATGATTTTGACAGCAGAAAACAGATAAGACCTACAGAAGAACCTTGAAATCCCAGAAGAAGAACTGTTAAATATAAATATGAATACAAATACAGAGAAAACATAAACAATGATAATTTCAAATAAGAGAAAGACACACGCAATACAAGTAAAAGGAAAACAACTAGAACAAGTAGAACATTTTAAATACCTATAGGAGTAATAATTAAATCAAACGGTAAACAAGGCAAGGAAATAAATGAGAGAATGGGATGAACAGGAAACTTATTTAACCCTATGAAAATAACATTTTTGTGGAAAAAATAAATACTTGAGAATGTAAAAACGGCAGTCGTTATATCAGTAGTTAGACCTACAATCATGTATAATAGCGAGTCATAGACATTGGTTGGGTGACAAAAATCTCGAGTCAATGCTATGGAAATGAGGTTCTTGAGGAAAATAGTAAACAGAAAGAGGACAGACAAAATAAGAAACGAAACAATTATACAAAACCTAAAACTAGAACCAATAAACGAAAAAATAGTAGAGGGGCAACTAAGATGGTTCGGGGACGCGTGTAGAATATCGAATAAAGATTAACAAAACGAGTGTTTGAAACGAGAGTGCCAGGGAAAAATCAATGAGGAAGACCAAGAGTTAGGTGGGTAGACGAAATCAGAAAAGAAGTTGAGAAGAAAGGATTGATATGGGAAAGTGCACGAAATCTAACACAAGACCCGAAAGCATGGAGACAACAGTGCAAAACTTAACTCTAGCAGCCTTACACCTAACGGTAGAAAGGCTTAGGACTAAGTAAGTAAGTAAGTAACTTTTATATGAGAAAAATAGGAATATATTTAATACTAAACTCTATTATTATTTAAATTGGTATTAAGTATTGAACAGTCGCCAATATAAAACAGAACGAGAGAACTTCACAAATATCTAGGACCATACTGAGTTAGATAACAGTTTTCTTATTCTTCTTAGGTTGCCTGGTCGTTTCGAACAATGGCGATCATTCTGGCTATGATGACTTTATTGGTTGCTCTACGAAATAGTTGTGTTGAGGTTTTTGTATACCATTCCCTCAAGTTAGCAAGCCAGGATATTCTTCTTCGTCCTGGGGCCCTTTTACCTTCAATTTTTCTTTATCTGCCTTGATTTTTTATTATGTCCCAAGTACTGCAGCTTACGGCCCTTTACAATGCTGACCAAATCCGCGATTGTGTTGATCCTCCACAGTACTTCTTTATTGGTGATTTTGTCTGTCCATGGTATTTTCAGGATCCTTCTGTATTACTATAGCTCAAAAGCCTGAAGTTTTGATTAAGTTTCTGCCTTTAATGTCCACGTTTCTACTCCGTACAGAAGCACTGAGTATATGTAACATTTAAGGAGCCTTATTTTTGTTTCTAGGGTGAGGTCGTGGCTCTTGAACACAGAGCTCATAGTCAAGAATGTAATGTTTGCCTTTCCGATGCGGCGTTTAATCTCTTGGGCATTGTTTTGTGACTCATTGATTATAGTTTCCAAGTAGTTGTACTGTGAGACCCGTTTAATTCTCATTTGGATCACATACAGATTTGCTCCAGTTATGAATTCCTTGCTGATGATCATTAGCTTCGTGTTGCTTGTGTTTATATCCAATCCATATATTCTACTTGTTTCCGTTATTTTATTCATTAAGTATTGCAGTCCTTCTTTGGTATTAAAAAACATTATTGTGTCATCTGCGTACCGCAGGTTATTGAGCTTGACTCCATTTATTTGATAAATGATATTGTTAAAGATTGCTAGAATAAACCTAAAAGATATTGCCTTCATCAATATCTTTTAGAGTCTCTTTAAAAATCTGCTCCGAGTACAGATTGAATATCAGTGGTGAAATTATAAACCAATGTCTCACTTCCCCTTAAGATTTTGACATGATCTGTATATTCTCGATCTTTCCATAACCATATTTAAAATATGGATACAAAATTCCACCTCTCATTTTGAATTATTGTTACTAAAATACTATAAAAATAATATGCAGTCTTTAGTCGGTTTGTTAAAAATTTACTATTATAAGTACTATGCTTAAGAAAAATATTAAAGAGAATGAAATTTAGACAAACACTGTATGATCCATAAGATAAAAGAATTGTTTAAAATTGGGAAACAAATTATTAGCCAGCAATAATTTTTAAATTCGTAAAATTGTTGATACGATTGGGAGATTTTAAATTATGGAAACGATTTGAATCATTCAAAAAGAGTAAAGCAACAAAAAATACATTCAGTCAAACTGTTTTCTTCTAAGTTTATAAAATAAAGGGTTCTGCTGCCACCCGGCGTCCCGACAAAAACTTGGGATCTGTGTCCTATAAGTTGCCATGAAAGTGACAGCAAACAAATTTTGCCAACTGGTAACAACTAATGGAGTGTTGAAACGTTTTGTACAAGGTAGGAATGATAAATGAAATTGTATGTCGTAGCAGAACTTTAAAAATTGAGCATGGGTTATGTCATATTTAAAATATTACCACCAAACATTTTGTATTTATAACTTTTTATTTGTTGTGTTTTGTTAAAACAATTTAAATTTTTTTGTAATAAGTATATTTTATTATTAAATAAAAACTAAAATTTTAGAACAGGATTTTTTACTCAATTGAAAAAAAAATATATAATTGGAGCAAGTTTTGAAATTAAGACTTAACTGGCTATCACTAACAAATCAACTATTTTTCTTACAAATCATATTATTGGTATTGTTGTCGAAAGAGAAAAAGTGTAAAAATGCTACAACTTTAAGATATTAATCATTTAAATCAGATTGAATTATATTTTATTTAGGTTATCTTTTTTTATATATAGATTGTAACACGTGTTTTCTTTTATTTATATTAATTCGTATATCTCTCTCTTCTGTTCATTTTGCTCGATTTTTAAAATTTTTATGATTTCGAAGTCCAATTTATGCTTCCTCTCATTCTTATGCCTTGTGAGAGTGGTGTTGTTGTCTTATGCAGTGGTGTTGTTTTGTCGTATTTTGTGAGAACGAATGCTAGATTGAAGCAGTTGACTAGTTTGCCCATTAGAGACACCTTCACCGTTAGTACATAGTATCTTGTAAATAACATGTGATTTAGTTGTCTGTTTGAGTTTCTATTTTTATATAACTGAACACACTGAAAACTTTGTTTTCAAAACTTTCATAATATTTATAATAGCTTATCACTATAGCTGTTTCTTCACAGTAACTTTCTTAAGGGATGTATTTTGGGTATGTCTTTTCACTTTGTGAAAACTATTCGTCTTAAGTTGGTTATTCAAAATTATGTCTGTATTTTATTAAATTGCTTAGCTTTTATATAATACAATAAACATAGCTTAAGGTCTTTATTTTAGGTGTGAAGAATTTTAAATTCGTCATTAAAATAATGAATATGGTTTAGGTGAGTTGGATATGTAGGATCTGTTTTTTAATTATTGAAAGCACTTTTATATTCTGCTATATGTTTGTCAAACGGTTTTCTCAATAATAATAAAAGTCTTAATGATACAAAAACAGATTCTACGTACGCACTTCATCTTATACCATAATTATTCTTTTAATGACAAATCTCAAATTCTTCACATCCAAAATATAGGTTTTAAGCTAATTTTATTAAAATCTATAGAAATTGACAAATTAAAGAAGACAGTGATAATTCTGAATAATAAGCTTTACCGTATTAAAATATACTAGTTGACCAACTCGACATCGAATTTTTTAAATGAAATTTTTATTTTTTTAAATATTACGAAATATTTCGTCGAAAACAATGTTTTTTGTTACAATGTCTCCATTTTCTGAAAACTTTTGCTTGGCACTGAGAGTTATGTAAACTTTTACTTTTTACTTTTTAATAAAAACGAAACCGGATCACTTCCGGTGTCGGATCGCAACCGAAAGTACATATTTAGATTCGTCTCGACGAGACCTTTCGATCCATATATACATTGTGGGGTCTAAAACTTAAAGTAAATTTTAACTTCCGGTCATCTCAAAACCGGAAGTGAATTTTTGTACCAAAAGTATATCTTGACAATCTCATACATAATACTGATAATATTCCGAAAAAATATTTTAATTATCTGATATGGTTTTTGAGTAAAGTGGTGGACAAGAAAAGGGCTTAGCGTCTTAGTATATAAGATTTTGTGGAATTTTTGAATACAAATTTTTCAATATTTTATTGTTTTTTGTTGTTTATTGGCTTTGGCTTCAAACCTTTAGCCAAGTAATTACATAGAAATATTAGTATTCATTTTTATAGGTTTGTACAAAGAGCATACTTGTCATGCTCAGGGATTCATCAGAGCGGATTTATTGTAACAAACAAGTCATAAACCACGGTTTATTTTCGGATTTTTTTAAAAATTCCAGTTATTTAAATAACCTAACAACTAAGAAAGGTAAAAAAAACTGTTAAACGCGATGTGATTGTTTAAAGGTTGTATTCGCATGCGTTAAGCACTATCTTCAAGCCCTTTTAGCGCATCCTTTTTACAAAGCAAGAGAATAAAAAAATTTAATATACACAACTTTGTAGCTAATTTTAATAGCTACAAAGTTATGTATCATAATTTTTTTGTATCCTTTATTTTAAAACTAGTTGCGTTGAAGGGGCTTGAAGATGGTGCTAAACGCATCCGAATATAACCTTGAAACAATCACATCTCGTTTAATTTTTAGTCTATAGAAATAAAAAAAAATTAACCTTTAGTAAAAAAATGCTGCTTTTTGTATTCTAGTGTGTTTTGTGTATCTTTTTCAGTTGTTAAAGTATTTTAAGAAAAATGTGATTTTTAACAAATATCGAAAATAGTGTCTTCATTTTAAAATCATTTACATTTACATTTACAAATCAGTCATCAGACCAATAATGACATACGCGGTAGAAACAAGACCTGACACAGAGAAAACAAAAATAATCTCAGAAACAACAGAGATGAAAACACTTAAAAAAATTAATGGTAAGGCACTATGGAACAGAGCTATATATACAGATATACGACGTAGATGCAAGGTGGAGAACATCAAGAACTGTGTAAAAAATAGAATAGTAACATAGACTGATCATATAAGCCGAACAACAACAAAAATTGTAGTAAAGACGGCAAGATACGGTTCCCCAATTAGAAGATAATCAATAGGAAGACCACGAAAACAATGTTTTTTGTTACAATGTCTCCATTTTCTGAAAACTTTTGCTTGGAACCGAAAGTTATGTAAACTTTTACTTTTTACTTTTTAATAAAAACGAAACCGGATAACTTCCGGTGTCGGATTGCAACCGGAAGTACATATTTAGATTCGTCTCGACGAGACCTTTCGATCCATATATACATTGTGGTGTCTAAAACTTAAGTAAATTTTAACTTCCGGTCATCTCAAAACCGGAAGTGAATTTTTGTACCAAAAGTATATCTTGACAATCTCATACGTAATACTAATAATATTCCGAAAAAATATTTTAATTATCTAATATGGTTTTTGAGTAAAGTGGTGGACAAGAAAAGGGCTTAGCGTTTTAGTATATAAGATTTTGTGAAATTTTTGAATACAAATGTTTCAATATTTTATTGTTTTTTGTTGTTTATTGGCTTTGGCTTCAAACCTTTAGCCAAGTAATTACATAGAAATATTAGTATTCATTTTTATAGGTTTGTACAAAGAGCATACTTGTCATGCTCAGGGATTCATCAGAGCGGATTTATTGTAACAAATAAGTCATAAACCACGGTTAGGTAGGTAAGCAACATATATGGTAAACATACAAAGGAAATGTTTATTCATACGGTCAATTTTACACTCATACCTGTAATTAAATAGCGAATTAACAAAACGAATTAACAAAATATATTAAAACGAAAATTATAACCAACCAACCAGAAGAATTAATTATTACAATTGCAAAAACAACTATAGACAACAACAATTAAAAGAATATGTATATGTGGGACAACTAGTTAAATTAAATAAAGAAAGTCAGACCGGAGAAATAAAGAGAAGGATACGGTTGGCTTGGGTATTCTTCGGAAAACTTTTTTATATACTAAAAAATAGAAAATACCCCAAATATTTAAAAATAAGGGTCTTCAAACAATATACAGTTCTCAAATTTGGACATTTAAAAAGGAAAACATGAAAAAAATAGCAAAGATTCAAAGAGCCATGGAAAGGCAAATGCTGAACAGCGGGCTATCAGACAAGAAAATAAATACTTGGATCTGCAACAGCACAAAAGTGACCGATGTATCAACGCAGATAGCAAAACTTAAGTGGAAGTTAGCTGGACATACCATAAGACAGAAAGACGACAGATGGAATAAGATGATTATACACTGGAGACCATATAGTTACAAAAGAAAAAGAGGAAGGCCACAAATTAGATGGTCAGATGACTTGAAGTAACACGCAGGCCTGAAGTGGACACAAACTGCCTACAACAGAGAGACGTGGAAAAAGAAAGAGAAAGCCTATGTCCAAAATTGGACAACAAGGGCTTTATAGATAGAATAGATAGATACCTTTTATTAAATGTTTACAAGAAATAACATAATTAATTTTAAAATTGTGATAGTGTCTTCACGTAAAAGAAGAATTACGTTTTATGGTGTACTTAAACCCTCTTTTATCAATTTTTTAAGCAGCTACGTGCTTGCATTACGATGTAGTGGGCAGTTGAAAAAGATGTGATTTAAATCAGCTATACTAGTTCCACACTCACATAGATGTTTCAGAAAACAATCATAATCTACTTTTGATCTATTTGACAGTAAACACTATGTTTCTGCTTAGTGTAACATCTTTGTAAAATTGCTCATAGCTACTGTTGGTTGTAATTTGTATAAATTAGTGCCTGTGCTTTCACTAACCTGAATCCGTCGTCTGTACCATTTAAATTTAATATGTTGTTTGATATAGGCAAGTAGATCACATGAATTATTCAAGTGTCCCTAATAAAAATAATCTTTAGGATTGACATTAGGTGAACGTGAAGGCCATTCAATTCTACCTCGTCTACCAATCCATCGTCCGGGAAATATCTCATCTAAATAACGCTGAACATTTACACCAAAATGAGGTGAAATCTTACTGAAACCATATCTGATTAAAATTGGCCCCAAACAAGTTTCTAAATATAGTTACAATTCATTTTTAAATAACATTTCGTAACTATTTGACGTTAAATTTCCTTCGATAAAAAATGGCCCAATTAACTGAGTACCTACTACACCTGACCATAGATTTAATTTTTGTAATCTTTGAGTATGGTTTTCACGCATTCATGTGGATTTACGTCATTCCAGTTCCTTTAATTATGTCGATTTACACTTCTACACAGTGTAAAGATTGCTTCATCAGAAAAACTTATTCTGTTAACAAAATTTTCATCATTTTATGAAAGGCTCTCTATTTTGCCTTTAAGGATCAGTTGTAAAATTTTATATCGACTTCCCCTTACTATATATTACAGATAAGACATTTTTCGATGTTTAACAGTCTTAACCAGTTCTCTGTCTTTGTTGACGTTCCTTATTACTTCTTCATTAGTTTTTCTTGCTGTCCAAGGTATATTCAGCATTCCTCTATGAACCCACATTTCCAGTGCTTTAATTTTGTTCATGATCGATACTTTTAGCGTCCACACTTCTGCACTATACAAAAGTACAGACCAAACATAGCGCTTAACCATTATTTGTCTTAGTTCAAAACTGAGAAGGTTCTTGCAAAGAAATGATTTAATTTTCATAAAAGTAGATTTAATCATTGCTATTCTACGTTTTATTTTTTTGGCTGGATCTAGTTGGTCCGTTACCACAGTTCCCAAATATGTCATTTTGTATACTTTCGCAGCTTGGACTACGTTCAGTTGAAGCTTTGCATCGGGTTGTTGGTCACGACTAAACACTAAAAATTTGGTTTAGTTTGAGTTTATTTTCATGCCTATTTCCTCTCCTACCCCGTGAATACGATAAAGCAGAATATCGTCTGCAGATCTAATCACATTAAGTAGTTCCCCGTTGATTTTTATTTCATATGGTTGTCTCTCAAGTGCCTTTTTAAATAACTGGTCCAAGTAAACATTGAACAATGTTGGCGACAAAATGTAACCTTGTCTGACTCCTCGTTGTATGGGTATTTCATTGATGTAGTTATCTCCAATTTTTACGATAGCAGTACAAATTTTTAATGATATCAATATCCTTGTCATCTATTCCAAAATTTTTCAGTATTTGCAATAATTTTACATGCTGTACTTTATCGAATACCTTTTCAAAGTCCACGAAACATGCAAATACATCTTTCTTTTGGTCACGGCATTTTTGTAATAAGATGTTAAGCGCAAAAAGTGCCTCCCTGGTTCCCATAGCATTTCTAAAACCAAATTGGGTATGTTCAAGATCTTCTTCGCATTTGCGCCTAATTCTGTTGTGAAGTATTCTAGAGAAAATTTTAAAAGTGTTATTAGGCTAACTAATCGATATTCAAAGTATTTTCTTGCGATGTGTTTTATAGGTATTGCGATAAAGATGGATTTGAGCCAATCTACGGGAATCACTCCGGTGTTATATATTGAATTAAAAAGTGTTACTACAACTTTTATGTTATTATTCTCTATTAGTTTTAGCAACTCAGTTGGTGTATTATCTGGACCACAAGCTTGTCTAATTTTAGCATTATTTATAGCATGTTCTACTTTGCATTTCATAATTTCTGGGCCGTCAGTACAGTTATGATAAAATTCGGCAATATTATTTCTGTCATCTTCAAACAACTCTGATATATACAACTGTCATTCTTTCTTTATTTGTGCTCATTTACAATAATTTTGTTATTATCATCCACTAGGAAACTAAGTTCCTGTAGCTGGCTGTATACCATATATCACAAAAATTTTTATTTCAAATCCTTTATAAAAGGTATATAATAAAATGCCCAAACATACTATTACAATTATATTACAGAACGTTTTCGGAATGTTAGTTCCATCATCAGTGTAAACGGGGTATACACGCTATGAGCCACCAAAATATATGGGTCAAAACCCGTTAAATGTTACAATTTTATAGTTGTTTTACATTATATTATATAATTAAAAATTTGGATGTTTAAGTTACCGTTGGAATTGGTACCATGGCGACGTATGGCACTACATAGGTTATAATTTTGTTATTAGTATCAACAAGTACAAAGGAAACTCGTTTTTTAAATACATTACTCTTTTTTCAATTTCAATTTCTTTCAGTTCTTCTTTCAATTTCTTTCAGTTTTTTTGTGCACATTAAATAAGTCCTGTTTAGATATTACATCCTCCATTTCGTCACACCTTCCTCTCATCCATTTTTCTTTGGCTATTTGATTTGATGAATTATATTATATAATTAAAAATTTGGATGTTTAAGTTACCGTTGGAATTGGTAACATGGCGACGTATGACACTACATAGGTTATAATTTTGTTATTAGTATCAACAAGTACAAAGGAAACTCGTTTTTTAAATACATTACTCTTTTTTTAATTTCAATTTCTTTCAGTTCTTCTTTCAATTTCTTTCAGTTTTTTTGTGCACATTAAATAAGTCCTGTTTAGATATTACATCCTCCATTTCGTCACACCTTCCTCTCATCCATTTTTCTTTGGCTATTTGATTTGATGAATTATATTATATAATTAAAAATTTGGATGTTTAAGTTACCGTTGGAATTGGTAACATGGCGACGTATGACACTACATAGGTTATAATTTTGTTATTAGTATCAACAAGTACAAAGGAAACTCGTTTTTTAAATACATTACTCTTTTTTCAATTTCAATTTCTTTCAGTTCTTCTTTCAATTTCTTTCAGTTTTTTTGTGCACATTAAATAAGTCCTGTTTAGATATTACATCCTCCATTTCGTCACACCTTCCTCTCATCCATTTTTCTTTGGCTAATTTGATCTCCATTTTTATTCTTCTCTGCAGGTGTCTATATTCTGTTATATTAGATTCTATCAGTCGACGTTGTTCCATTAATTTTAAGATGTAGCCTGTCATCCATTTATTTTTCTTAATTAAGTTTTTTCTATAATCATTGTTTGTGAAGATTTCGTTAACTTGGTTTTTAAATTCACTCCATAGTTCTTCTGGATCTTCTAGTTGTTCTCAGATGTTTTTTATTCTATTGTTAAATTCTTTTTTAATGTCATGTCCTATGTTTTTATCGTGAAAATTAAGTACATTGGTTTTTGGTTTTTGTCGCTGAATTCGTTTTAACCTTAGTTTGATATCTGCTACGAGTGGTAGATGATCAGATCCAATATCTACCCCAGGATATATAGTGACTTTTTTGACGGCATTTTGGAAACGCTTATTTATAAGTATATAGTCTATTTAATTTTTTGAAAACTCAGGATCATTACCGTCATTAAATGGGACTTTCCAAGTGTATAGTCGTCGCTTGGGTAGTTTATACCAGGTGTTTGCAATGATCATATAGTTTCTTTACAAAATTTATATAATCTCTGTCCTCGATCGTTAGGTTGTTCTAAAATAGAAGAACCTATAATCTGACCTTGTCGACCATTCCCAATTTTTGCATTGAAGTCGCCTATAATATATAAAATTTTGTGTTTATTAAGTTTCTGTAAGATGTATTGGATCATACAACTTCTCGACTTCATCGTCATATTTTCTATCTACAGTTGGGGCATAGATTTGAAGTATGTTAGTTTTAAATGGTTGGGTATTAATTTGGAGTAATAATATTCCATCCGAGACTGGTACGAAATTGGTCACATATTTACTTTGTTCTAATGTTACTAATATACCTTCACCATTTTTGTGATGCAGGTCTTCTCTGCTGTTACCGGAATAATATAATACACTCGTGTCTTTTTACATGATCCTTACTCTGGAAATCTCATTTCGCTGATTCCCAGTAGGTCTATTTTCATTTTTTTCATTACATGAATTGCGTTGTCAAGTTTCCCATCCGTAAATATACTTCTAGCATTCCATGTGCACATTCTAAAATTCGACAAAACTATTAAATTTTGAACTAAACTCGTGTTAAAAAAATATTACCACCATGCAAAGATAATATGTAATATATGTAATAAAAATCGAAATTCTAAAATTATTTTCGAATAATAATAAAGTCACAAAATGAAATCAATTTTTTAAGAATATTTATATGAAAAC
Organism: Diabrotica balteata; assembly: GCA_918026665.1. Taxonomy (NCBI): domain Eukaryota; kingdom Metazoa; phylum Arthropoda; class Insecta; order Coleoptera; family Chrysomelidae; genus Diabrotica; species Diabrotica balteata. Next base: position 83,861,977 of record OU898282.1, on the reverse strand, counting down.
TAGATACTATTTTATCGGGAATAAGCCACAAATGAAGTTTAAAATAAATTTATTGACGTTTCAATTTCCACTTCGAAAACCGTTCCCAAAATACAAAACATAATAAATTAAATAACGTTTGTATTTTGAGAACAATTTCCGAAGTGGAAATTGAAACGCCAGTAGACTTAACCTTCAATTGTGGCTTATTTCCAATAAAAAAGTTTCTGCTTTAAAAGGCCACAAAAAAGTAGCTTCAGAACAATATTTATATGAAAAGTCTATCAGGCTGAGTAAATATAAAAACACATGTAAATCAAATTTATATAAAGATTTTGTTAAATATATTTTAATACAAATACAGTAAAAAATACCAGCTTTTAAGAAGCTGTGTGGAAAAGGTGGGAGAAAATAGGATACTTTCTAATTTTAAAATACAAATTCAAATAAATCAAACATTTATTATTAGCTAATTTATAGAGTAGAACATAAGGGTGCCTCTTTTTCCATCACTTCGATGTAGAAAGTCTTATAAAAACTTTAATGCAGGTTTACATTTCATTTTATACCCAAATAAAATATTTATTTTACTGCATACACATCTAGTTATAAAGCAACCTCGTTTATTTCAAAAAGCAAAGCATTTCTCAAAACATTTTAAACGAACAGCAAATCTTTGTACGTCTGAAGCATTTCAAATTATCTTTAATGGCGTGTCCTTTCATTAATGTGTTAGGTATACAAGTAAATATAGGACAAAGTTAATTTTATTACTTTTACTCCTTTTACTGCCTTCGCTCCAGTTAACCAGATGTCACGCACTATAACAAGTAATTGTTCTTGTTTATTTGACAATAAAAGAAGCAAATACCTTTATCTTAAGTAAGGTAGTTCGAGTAAGAAAGAATTTTATGAATATATCATCCGAACTATATAATTAAAAGTTCCATTTCATCCTATAATTTTAATTGGAGAGAAAACGTATTTAAAGGACAATGGCAAAAATTTTCGAGATAAATAAATCATGTTTTACGGATTACAAAAAGAGACTTGAAAATATATAAAAAGTTAAAGAATATAAATTAATATCGAGACAAACGCAAAACAAATTACGGAAATTAGGTGGATAGCACATCTTAAACAAATGAACCAGACAACAAAAATAACGGAATAATTCAAACATCAGAGATTACATCAAATTAATTAATAATACAGATGAGCCAAAAGAAGAATTAATTGAAATAAAAACTAAAAAACTTTAAGAAATTTTGATATAGTTAACAAGCTTTAAAAGGTGACGGATAGTAACTAATACAGCACCTACTAATCAATATATAAATCAATATATAGTATGATCAAAATCGCCCAAGGTATTGAGAATGGGCATTTTTATCCCATCTTTACAAGAGAGAAATAATAACTTAAATAACAAAAAAATAATAATAAACCTACTAACAACTATTATGAAACTCTATAAAAGGGTAATTTGAGAAAAACACTTAATGCATACTGCGTAAATAAGGATTACCAAGGATGTAGAATTAAAAATATTCTATCCAAATGATACCGCTCCGAGCGCATAGAATGAAAGTAAAATAAAGAATCTTACAAAACCACTTACTAGGTTTCTTGTCTGTTGAATTTTTTAAGTTTTCTTGTGTACTTGGCTTGGCACTTCTGTGCCTTCTTTAGAGCGTCCACCAATATTTTGTTCAGCTGTTAAATATTTGTTTCATCTTGCATGTCTTTCTGTAGGCGACCCTCTATTTTTCCTTGGTTTGCTCTTGTGTACGTAGTCGCAGTGAATGTGACATTTTTAGTCGTCGTTGCCATATTTCTTCTTTACGTTAAAGACTATCTTCGCTCTTACCATTCTATGGTCACTTGATTGAAAATTAATTTAATAGTTACATCTTGAACAGCACCTTTTTTGTTGGTAAATATAAAGTTAATTTCGTTCTTGTTGAAGGTATTTGGTGATTACCAAGTTCACTTCGTATGAGGACTTTTCTAAAATGAGTGTTCATGACATATTATACCCTGTGTTGCAGAAAACATGATATAATAGTTTGACCTCTTCCGTTTCTGTCGCCATATCTATGAGGTCCAAGTACAAACCCCAAGTCATCCTTTTTGGATGGTATATTTGGTGTTTAGGTTTTCTGTATGTATAGTATAGTAAAAAGTTTCTTCTTGTATCGCTGTGGTAACGTTATGGTCGAACAACTTAGCTTCTTCATCTGTGTCTACTTTGTAGATAAGATATATAATTGTATCACTTTTGCTTTTAATTCTAAATATATTCTGTTTGCGTTTTTATTTACTATAAATCCGACGGTATCATTAGACGATTCTGCTATAATTATAATACAATATGTTTTCCGTCCAAAGTACCATTTTACCCTTCCCTTTTGCCATAGTTTCACAAGTTTTTCGTTCTTTACCAATATGCTAGTGTTATATATTGCTATAAACCATATTCCTTGCCGTTGTACTTTATAAAAGTAAACCACGACTCGCGTATGAGAAATATCCTTAAGTAGACCTAACTTTACCGAGATCGTAAAGTGTATCTGCTCGCTTGCTTATATTATATCAATGATATGCCCACTACTCTGATGGTTAAAGTGGCCACTCTTACAGATGGCACGTCTGTTCTTAAAAATTAGTCTGCATAAAATTCAACACTGGTTATCCAAATGGCGCATGAAAGCAAACAAAGCAAAATCAACACACATAACCATCTCTCTTCTAACAGAAACATGTTCATTAGTCCGAACAAACAACCACATTTTACCTTAATAATGACGTTAAATATTTAGGAATGCATCTGGACAGACGATTGACTTGGCAAAAACATATTTGTTTAAGACCAACCAAGCAGGACACAAGTTAACTTAATTATATTGGATTAAAGGCAGAAACTTAAAGTTGTGTCTTATCTTGAGAAAACACACAGATAATCTGCAAAGCCATTTTAAAACTAATCGGGAGCTAGGTTTAACTAAAATTAAGGTACAAACCTCTCAGCATAATATAGAGTAGATATTGTAATTAGTAACTAATCAAATTTTTATTAAATAGCAACTAATCAAACATGTTAGCTAAACTAATTTTATAAGGATTTTTACCCAATGAGTTATCCTGTATAAGTTAATAGTGTGAGAACAAACAGTTATTGTCCATATAGCAAATTGCCACATAAAGTAGTAAAAAAATATTAATAATAAATATAATTTCACAATTTGCTTGTGGTGTCTTAATGTTTACTTTTTTTGATATTTTAAAATTCCTTGTTTATAAATGACTATGGATAGTCACTTTTTGTTAAATTTTTGTTGGTGGATTTCCTGAAATCTATTTTTACTGAGGTAGGTGTTTCGGGCTTTATAGTATATTGATAAATATTAGAAAACAATTTATAGTATCAATATTGTAATAGAGCCTATAACACCTACTCCAATAAAAAGGCATTTCACGAAAAAAAAACTGTCAATAAAAGTTTTGATAAAATTGGCTACAAATTGTCTTTTGTAAACAAGAAATTTCACAAGATTAAAGTGAATAAACAACAAAACTTCAACTACACACTTCTTCTTCTTTGGGTGCCGTGTCCGTATTCAGACGTTAGCCGTCATCATGTTTACAATTTCTTGAAACCTTTCTCTGTCGGCTGCTGCGCGAAATAATTCTTCTACTGTGGAACCACACCATTGTCTAATATTACGCAGCCATGAAAGTTTCTTTCGACCAATCCATCTCTTTCTTTCCACTTTTCCTTGTACTATAAGGCGAAGTAAATGGTATTTAGGTCCTCTAATAATATGGCGGAAGTATTCTGTTTTTTTCCTTTTTATGGTGTTTATGAGCAGACGTTCTGAATTGATCATTTAAAGAACATCTTCATTGGAAGTGTGCGAAACCCACGATATCTTTAGGATTCGTCTATAGCACCACAATTGGAATGCTTCTAACTTGTTTAGCGTTGTGGTTTTTAACGTCCATGTCTCACAACCATAAAATAGGATCGACCACACATAACATTTCAGGACCTTCATAACTACACACAAAAAAGTTCAAATAACTGAATGTAGAAAATACCCTGTGAATGCAACAGTTTCTATGTGGGAGAAACCGCAAAACTACAAAGTGTCAGATTAAACGAGGATGCAACATACATTAGAAACAGAGACATTGACAAATCTCAGACATGCAAATAACCTTAAACAACGAGCACAAAGTACAATCAATACAGTACAATCAATAAAAGCATCAATAAGCATAAAACAAACAGACATCAAAAAGAGAAAAGACCAAGAAACAGCTCTCAATCTACTAATTAAATGTATAGCACACTCATTAACAGAATGTAGGAAGTTTAAGTTGCCAAGACTAAAATAAGAAGTCAACAAAAAGAATATATTACCAATAGAGGATTCATAGGAAGTCAAAAACATATCGTCTAAATGATGAAAGCGATTTGCCTCCAGATATGACTCAAACCGCGAATAAACCATTCAACACATAGTGTAATATTTTAAATTATAATCACATATATAATTATAATTTAAATATAATTATAATTTATATATGTATTTTGGTGTATGACCGTCATGGCTGGCTCTGACATAGCCTAATCTGAAAATCTAATTTTCGATATTTTTTTCAATATTTGCCGCCGTATATCAGCAATAATGCAGCAAATGGTGTCATCCAAATACTCAATCGTTTCATGCTTCACGTTGTAGACCAGCGTCTCTACATATTTCCACAAAAATAGTCTAGTAGTGTTTTAGCTGGTCAATTAGTCCGAAACGTGAAACTATGCGGTTACTTAACGTTTTCTTCAATAAATAAACTGTGGCATGAGCTGTGCGATATGTTGCGCCGCGCCGTGCATATTAAAACGACAGCTCCTGCACATCATGGTTGTTCAATTCCACCAGATCATAAATCACACCAACCAGTCAGTTTTTCTCGATGTTTTCTCGATGGTTACTCGATGATTTTTTGATGGTTTCTCAACATACATTCAAGGAATATCTTAATTTAAATGGTGTAGCTTTATTGAAGCTTTATCGTTAAACAAAATTCGCTTATTAAAATCGGAATTAACGGCAATCTCTTTTTACTTATCCACAAGGAATCTACGTTCCTGTAGTTGGCTGTATACCATGTATTAAAAATTTAATTAAAAATCCTTTGTAATAGGTATATATTTTAAAATATACCTATTACAAAGGATTTTTAATTAAATCTTTTTACTTACTTACCGAATCTACCCCTTGATAGGTGATGATCAAGATCTTTACGTAAAATCTTCGATAAAGTGGATGGACACATATCCAAAATTGTTGAGCATAAGACTAGTTCAGGTGTTCCTGTATGCTACGCTCTACAGCAGCAACAACTTTTGTGCGCACTATACGACTTGTCTGTCAATGCATATTATCATATAAGTATACATGGTGCCAAAACATTCCATGGTTAATCAAATTACTTGCTCTAATGGACTATTTTGTTGACCATAAAATGGAAGTTATGCACGATACGTATTTTAAAGACAACCACATAAATTTGTACAATTTAAAAGCGTTGTTAACAGCTTAAAAGTGCTGTTGTTAAAAGCACTTGACAGCTGTCAAAATGGCTGACAGAAAAAAAAGTGTTACCAACTCACATTTCTATACCTTTAAAAAAACATCCTTTACAATACACAAACATAAAATCTACGTAAATAAACATTAAACATACAAACAATACAAAAAACACACAAAACTGTCAGAATTTGATATTCCAAGGGTTAAAACATCACTCTCAGAATTTGTTTTAACCATTTGCTATTGCCTACAAACTCGAGGCCAAGTAAGTTATCCATTAATTTAGAAAAATATAACCTGCTAACAACTCGTTAGTTATATATTTTAGCCTAATTTTTTAAATATCGTTTTTTTGATAACGATTTCCAAAGCAGAAGTTTGAAACATGACTCGGAGTAGAAATTGGGTCAAAACAAATATAAAAATTTTCTTTGTCATAGCTAGTTTAATGCCCAGGTCAGATAATATTAAAGAATGCGATAAGGACAGAAAGGGTATACAACATGGGATTAATAATTAAATAAAACCTAAATGAAGGCATTTATAAGAAAGAAGGGTCACGCCAATTTACGCCCAAACGTGGCTGAGGATATTTTTTATTTATATTGTAGTTACTCAAAAAACTAGACAGTGTGGAAGAAAAGAATTTTATACTGCAAAGGGAAGGATACGAAGTGTGTAAGGACACCAATAAATATAAATACTTAAGCTGTCCCCAAAAAAAATGGCAAAATAAAGACAAATATGACCTACATTCTTGAAAACATATTCTATAATCTTAATTTATATAAAATATAAATAAGGAAATATGACTAATACGTTAGGATGTGCCTAAAGTAAGTGTTACTAAAAATTTAACGTACTCTTATTATGTACATGTTGTTTTATAAGAGTTAGAGTATTTATAAATAGAACAAAACTGAACATATTACAATCCTCGTACCCCTCACTTTATCTAATACTACTCATCTTTTATGTGAATGTGAATTTTTAATCTGACATTTCGACTTTCATTACAGAAGTTAATTTTACAAATTGCTTCTATTTTGCTTCTATTTTATTAAAATTTACATACTAAACTACTCCTATTTTTCTCTTCTCCTAAACGTTAAAATTGCCAAGTTTATAAACAGTTTTAAGAATAACAATACTACTGAAATTATAATTATAATAAATTATAAAACGAAAAAGTAAAAAAGTGTACTTGAAGTAAAAAAAAGTAAAAAGAAGGAAACGAGACATGATGATTGCCAGTTTCTGTAAAGTATTTGCAGAAGGACTCAATAAATAATAAATTTATTAAAATATTTAAAGTCTTAAATTACTATTTTGTTTTTGTACTGATTAAGTAATTAAAATAAATAACATTAAAACTTGGCAGTGATCGTCTAAGACCAAAATGCAGCGTTTAATTTTGAATAGAAAAGAGTTTTAGTTAAGTGTGGCGTGTCACTGAAAAAACTCTTGGCTATTCAGTAGAATTATCTGGTATTCTGATGTACAAAAAAAGATAAATAGGAGCCGTTTAACTTCTTAAAGCGTCTCAGGACAAAATTTAAAACTTCTACTTCTTCTTTTTATATAGATCTCACTCTGTTAGTTTTTAATGTGCCTCCAGTAAGTTGTTGTTACGGGACCAACAGATTTTATTTACAAAAACTTAACCCGCATAAATTGCATAACTAGCAATATAATTAAGCTGCTAAGTAAAATATTTAAAATAAAAATAGCTTAATCTAACAACATCCAATTTTAGCTTATTCTTGAAGCTTAAAGACAAGACATCACTTATCAATTAGAGACATCTCTAGACGTTTCTTTACCATATCTTTAAAAACGTCTTTCTGGTGATATTAGATATATCCTAAAAAGATCTGTTGAGAACACCCACATTTCTTTCAAAGTTCCAAACAATATAGGACAATGTTTAACAAATACAAAAGATCCCATCAACTACATGGATCGTAGTGGTGTTTATAAATTACAGTGCTCTGATTGTGATGCTACATATATAGGTAGAACCTGTAGATCACTAACTTCCCGTTCCCTAGAACATACTAAAAAAGAGAACACTTCCACCTTCTCACAACACCTTGCACAACATAAACTTACCCTCAACATCCCAGAAGACGTCTCTTTGTCTCTTTTGAAGACGATATTCCTCAAAAAAATTTTCTAAAATTAGATCTATATGATGACTTGGAAATAGTCAAAGAAAAGCTAAGTAGCCCCAATTGCGTTAATCGTCATATATAGTTCAACCGGGACTTTCAACCCTTACATCGACAACTCTTCTCATAGTCCACGCTTCACAATATTTCCTTACTTTCTTTGCCCGACTATCCTATACAAAATTCGACACCTTTAATACTATACAATATTTGTGTTTCTTTAAACAACCTTCCTCTACAATATTACCACTCCTTCAACTAAAAAAAAAAAAAATTTTCAACCCCATTGTTAACTTCAGAACCATCCATATCTATTATAACAAAATATTCCAACATCTCCACTCTTCACATCTACATCACATTCCTATCCATTCCGTTCTCTTTCATTATTTCTTGGTCAACTTATTTATCAAACATGTACTCAATATTTTTAACTCTTTATTCCCTCAAACATTATCTAACATTTTATCAAAATTCATATTATTTGTGCTTCTTCAAACAACCAGTCTCTAAACTTTTGCCACTCCTTCCCCTCATTACTTTTCGACCCTAGTGTTAACTTTATAACCACCCACATCTATGATACCATAATATTTTATCATTTTCTTCACACTTCATATCTACATCACATTCCTGTCCTTTCTTTTCTTTCATTATTTCTTGGTCAACTCATATATCTAACATGCACTCAATAGTTTTAAAGTCAGTAATCATTCAAACATCATCTAACTGTTTTTCAAAATTCATATATTTTTTCCCCTATTAAAAAATCCTTATCCAACACTGCTCACCTTCTCTTGGTCAACAACTTAGTAGCACACTTACACATCAAGTTTTAGGTTTTTACAAACCGAATTTATTAATACTAAAATACATTTTGTTCAGGGTGCTAGATGCTGTAAGCATAAAGGACCCCTATTATTTCTAACTGTTGATTAACTCCTTTTCTCCTTTAACCATCCCCTCCTTCTTCAGTCATTTCCTCTACTTTTACTTTCATCAAGTCTCTGAGGAGCTCAGCCTCTTCAATTTTAAATTAATCACATGGGTTATAACTCTGATCTCTTCAGCCTGTAGATTTTCAATTTACCAAACTTGTTTTTATTAATTTCTTCACCATACTAACAGTCTTAAATAGTCAATTAAATACGAGGTCTTATATTAGCTTCAAATATTTGCTATTAAAAAAATATTTACCTGTCCTAGATGTGATAAAGATAAAAGGATAATTTTCATATATATATAATCAAACATAAAATACATTTTAGACTATATTCCATACGACAAAAAGCAACATAGGTTGCCTAATACACAGGTCATCCTCTTAAACATGACTTTATCACCATTGGTGATTTCACATCGATTATAACCCTGATTTTAAATCCCAACACCTAGATTGCTGTTATTATTTTTTAAAATCATCAAAAATAATTTTTGAATCTTTTGGCTGTAGTAATACTAGGTATAACTAATATAGTTCTATGTTACATTGACATTTTGTTTTTGACACCTTTCATAGACATATTGTAAATCAGTTTCGAGCTATTCTGCGTGCGTAGAGGTTTTCTCCCCGGCTCTGGAACTCAATTTTTTTGCAATGTATGTTACCTGAAGTTATATTTAATTTAATACTGAACATTACAGTTTTTTAACAATAAGATGTATATTCTTTTATAACTATATGTAATTTAAAGGGTTTTTACCCATGTATTTTTGGTGGCTCAGGCATTTTAACCTAGTAAGTATAGCCATTTTTTGCTTTTTAATCATAGTCAAAATTTCATAACCACGTTTGTTTTAACTAAATGGTTTATGCTTATTTTAGGCGATTTTAAAACCTGATGATGGACTGTTTAGTCCGAAAACGTTTGTTTTTTTGATGTAGCCCTTTTAAAGATTTTTAAATAAATATACCCACTTACGAAGACTAACCTCTTTTTTTTTTATTCTAATATCTTTCTACTACTACTACTACTACTACTACTACTACTCATTTCTACTACTTCTATTCTTTTTCTATATTTTTTCGTGATCTTCCAAACTTCTGCCCCATAAGTCATAATAAGCTCTACCAAGGTTCGATAGATTGTTAATTTTGTTTCTTGTCTAATATCTTTTGACCATAGTAGAGAGTTAAGAATGTTAACTGCTTTTTTTCCTGCTGCGTTCTGTTTTCGATGTCTCTTTTGGTAGTGTCCTCTTTAGATATTATAGATCCGAAATATTTATATTCATTGCATAATTTTGTGTTTTTAATTTCTAACTCTGGATCTTCTTCGTCATCTCCTATTTTAAGATACTCTGTCTTTGACATATTTATATTGAGGCCCCATTTTTCATATTCTTTCCTTAGTTTTCTAAACATGTACTCTATGTCTTCCTCATAATTCGCTATGAGTACCTGATCATCTGCGAAAAATAAAGTTGTTAGACATTATAGAATACTTGTTTTTTCCACTGCTCTAGCGATGATTAAATATATATATATTTTAAATAATTTCTCAGATAGACAACATCCTTGTTTAAGCCCCTTTATTATTGAAAATAATTCAGATATAAGGTTTTCTTCTTTAACTTTTCTCTTCCCTTCTCTTAACTTTTTGTATATATTTGCGATATGATTCACATATTCTCTAATGAGACCTCCTTTCGTCAATGTTTGAAACAATTTTTTCAAAGGTACCGTATCGTACGCCTTTTCTAAATCTACAAACAATAGGTGGGTAGATAGATTCCTTGCCTTCCGTTTTTCGATTACCTGCTGCAAAACGAATATACCATCAGTGCACGATCTTCCTGCACGAAATCCATTTTGTTCTTCTGTGTCTTCGTATTCTAATTTTATTCTTTATTTTATTATTCAACTGTACAACCTTCCCACTGACAGTTATTCATTATAACAGTTATTCCCCTATAATTAGAGCATTTGCGTTTATCCCCTTTCTTTAAAATTGAGCTGATGTATTAAATATTTCAATCGTCATGGATATTTTGTCCTTTTAAGCATTTGTCAAATAGTTGAACCAACATCTCATGTAATATTTTTGGTCCATACTTTACCAACGCAATTGGAATGTCTCCAAGTCTTGCTGCGTAACCATTTTTCGATCTTTTGGGGGCATCGTTTAACTCTCTGAGTTTAATATTAATTATTTGTGTATGTGTTCGGATATTTCTTCCATTTCGTTCTCTTGGAAATTACATCTATCTTCTGTCAGTAAGACCTCATAATGGTGTTTTTACTATTTCAGATCTATTAACTGTTAGATTTTTCCTTTTCTTCTCTCCGGACAGACTTTATCACCTTCCAAGCTTGTCCAACTCTTGTTCCACCCATATACCTATCAACCTCTGCAAATCTTTGATCCCACATCTTATTTTTATTTTTCACTACTTCTCTTTGTACATCCCGATTTAATTTTTAATACATCTTGTAATCTTCCTCCTTTCTCTTTGACATTCATTTCTGATAAACAGTTTTCTTCTTGTTGACTAACGTTTGCATATTCTCCGACCACCATTCTTGATTTTTTGTTTCATGTTTGTCTTTATAACCCAAAGCTTCACTGGCATCCTCATGAATGCATTTTTTAAGTTGCTGGTATAATTCTTTCGCTGATATATTTTCTCGATCCACATTTTGTGGTTTTGTAGCCAATCGTAATTTGTAAAAAAAATTGTTAAACCTTCTTTTAAGCTTTCTAGGTTATATTTAGGGGATGTTACTTCTTGTCCTTTTTATATATTATGTACCTAACTCTTGGTGTTTTTGCGATAGTTAACTATCACGTTGGCCATAACTAAACGATGGTAGGATCCACATTCTGATCTACTCTTAATATATAACATCTATAAAAAAAATATTTCTCGAAATGTAGACGACAGTAAAACTAGTTGGCATTAGGCGACACATGTTAAAGAAAGATCTAAATCAGTGCCGTTTTGTTTCTCGTAGAATATGTGTCGCTCTGACATAGCTAAATTTTTAAAATTAGGCACATTTCATAAGTTATGAAATTGTGAATGTAATGTTTGTATCTACTTAATATAATCTACAATATCTACAATGTAATGTGTAAGTTACTTTTGTATTATGTTTCTAACGAAGTAGAAAAAATTTGGTTAACAAAATATCCCACTAATAAAATAAATGTAGTTTCAATTTAAGCCATTGACTGCAGTTCCGATTCTAACACGATTCATTAGTGTTATATAACATGCTTACACACAGTCGACAACTACGAAGGATTTTAAATCCGATTATATATATATATATATATATATATATATATATATATATATATATATATATCTATATATATTTATATATATATATATATATATATATATATATATATATATATATGTATATATATATATATATATATATATATATATATATATATATATATATATATATATATATATATATTTAACGTAATTATTTCGACCAAAAAACAATTTATCAGTATGTTGGAAATATCGGGTATGTGGTCTATATTAAAATAAAAATCTTTGTTTTTTCTAAAACTCAATATTTCGCTCTTTATTTAAAAGCTTCATCGGGAGTAACTGTAAAAAATAAACATTTCAAAAAACTGACGTACACTTAGATTTACAATACTTACAGACTTAAAAGATTTCACACATAACTAAATTTAATATTAAAATAAACATTTTTTGATAATGTATAAGTGTGTTAAAATGTAAATATATATGAGCACGTTCGTTAATAGTAAGTAAATGAGATGGAAACAACTAAAAGTTATTTTAAATGCAAAAACTAACAATGTAAGAAAACATTAGAGGAATATTATTTCTTTAATTAATCATTAAGGCTAGTTAGTATGATTAATCATTAAGGTGAGTGAGTTTCAAATTTTGTTCAATATATTGCAATATATCTTGCTTAATTGCCCCGTGTCTGTTTTATAATTTAAAGTTTGTTTATTTTTGTTGATGTGGTACATCTCCAAAAATAACCTACTTTTGTAATTGTCAGTCTATGCCAGAATACGAGCATTGTTATAGTCCAACAGATGACCGGTGTTTTTATAATGCTCGACTACTGCACAACTATTTTTTCCCAAGCGGCAATCACTTTTGTGCTGTGTGATACGTTGTTTTAGCCACTGCGATGTATGGCCAATGTAGCTTTTTTCACATCCTAGATACGGTATTTCATATACCACATTACTCCTATATAAGGTTGGTACTGGATCTTTAATTTTGGAAAAAAGTTGTTTGCTATTTATGGTATTGTATTTAGCTATATTAATATTGGAAACATCTTTAAATATGGATATGACTGAATGAGTTAAACCATTGATAAAGGGAAGTTTTTTATATTTGATTAACTCATTGTTGGAATCAAGGACAGGACCATCATAGAAATTACTGCTGTTAATGAGTTTTTTTAAAATATGTTTAGGATAGCCGTTGTTTCGAAAAATTTTGTATAATATGTCCAGATTTTTCTGTAATAAATTATCATCAACAATGGACATTACCCTATTTTTCATACCCAATATTGTATTATATTTTTGACGAGTGGTGTGGTTTGAAAAGTAATTCAAACAGGGCAGGTATATGAATTACTTTTCCATATATATGATTCCAACAATGAGTCAATCAAGTATAAAAAACTTCCCTTTATCAATGGTCTAACTTATTCAGTCATATCCATATTTAAAGATGTTTCCAATATTAATATAGCTAAATACAATACCATAAATAGCAAACAACTTTTTTCCAAAATTAACGATCCAGTACCAACCTTATATAGGAGTAATGTGGTATATGAAATACCGTGTCTAGGATGTGAAAAAATCTACATTGGCCATACATCGCAGTGGCTAAAACAACGTATCACACAGCACAAAAGCGATTGCCGCTTGGGAAAAAATAGTTGTGCAGTAGTCGAGCATTATAAAAACACCGGTCATCTGTTGGACTATAACAATGCTCGTATTCTGGCATAGACTGACAATTACAAAAGTAGGTTATTTTTGGAGATGTACCACATCAACAAAAATAAACAAACTTTAAATTATAAAACAGACACGGGGCAATTAAGCAACATATATTGCAATATATTGAACAAAATTTAAAACTCACTCACCTTAATGATTAATCATACTAACTAGCCTTAATGATTAATTAAAGAAATAATATTCCTCTAATATTTTCTTACATTGTTAGTTTTTGCGTTTAAAATAACTTTTAGTTGTTTCCATCTCATTTACTTACTATTAACTAACGTGCTCATATATATTTACATTTTAACAAACTTATACATTATCAAACAATTTTTATTTTAATATCAAATTTATTTATGTGTGAAATCTTTTAAGTCTGTAAGTATTGTTAATCTAAGTGTACGTCAGTTTTTTGAAATGTTTGTTTTTTACAGTTACTCCTGATGAAGCTTTTAAATAAAGAGCGAAATATTGAGTTTTAGAAAAAACAAAGATTTTTATGTTAATATAGATCACATACCCGATATTTCCAACATACTGATATATATATATATATATATATATATATATATAATATATATATATATATATATATATATAAATATATATATATATATATATATATATATATATATTTTTATGTTAATATAGACCACATACCCGATATTTCCAACGTACTGATATATATATATATATATATATATATATATATATATATATATATATATATATATATATATATATATATATATATATATATATGTAGCATATCGCTGCTGCTCAGACTGCTCAATAATTTTTTTTTAGAAAAAGTGCCTGAAATACTTTTTCATTAGATTCATTTTTAGGTAGAAAGTTTGTAAGGTATCGAATGAAAATTTTGCTTCCTTAACTGACACCTTTTCATCCACACAAAGTCAGAAAAACTCACACCGATGATGTCAACTAATGGTTCAATTACTGGTTCTTCATCATCCATAAGTATTGGATGATTTTTCTGAGTTTTTAAAAATCGGATTTTTTTTCAAGCAGTTGAGAATTGTAAGGAGTGTTACACCCCTCCATGCCTTGTCAATCAGTAAAACAGCTGTCAGAACCATGATATTTGCAGTTAGCTACTTGTCGAGAGATTCTAAAACGGGCTTAACAATTTTTTTGCAATAGAACGTCTTTAAACTATGGATGATCCCTTGGTCCATAGTTGTACTTTTAAAATTGAATTTGGCGAAAAGAGGTAGAGTTCCACGTTAAAAAATGTAGTAGGACTGTGGTGGATAGTTCAATTGTCTAAAACTAATAAAAATTTCCACATTTGTCATTTCATGTTCCCATTAACTATTAACTTGTTAAAAGTTTCGTCGTTATTAAATCTTTTTCGTTAGCACGGTAATCAGTAGGAAACGATTTCACACCATTGAAACATCGCAGTTTCATTGGTTTTCCTATTACTAAGGGTTCAAGTTTTTCAACCTCTCTTTATTATTTTCCCATGTGTCATATTTTATCTTTAAGAGTAAGCGTCTTCTCCGGTAAACATTTGAAAAATACGCTAGTTTCATCAGTATTAATAATGTCTCGCGCATCATAGTTTTTAACCAAGGCCTTCAACTTACCGTGCCAATCTAAGCAAACTGCATCATTGACACTTTCACTTTCTCCATAAACTTTTTTAAAGACAACTCTCTTTTCTCCATTTCTCGTTTTGAAATTTGTAAGCCACGCTTCACTTGCCACAAAGTTTTTGATTCTTAGAGTAGACGCGAAATCTTTTGTTTTTTCCTTTAACAAGTTTCCGCTAATAGACTCTTTTTGTCCTCTACACTGTCTTAGCCAAATGATCAGACTTTCTTCCAGACGAGGAAATTCACCTTTAGTAGTTCTTTTCCGTACTCGAGCAGTTTGATCAGGATTAATTTTCTCCTTGTGCTTTATTATGTTTGTGAGAGTACTCAGAGGAATCTTAAATGCTTTTGCAACATTACTTTTCTTCTCACCTTCCTCTAATATTTGAATTAACTTCTTGTTTTCAGCAATCGTCAAACATTTATACTTTCTAGGGCACATGACTAATAAAATTTTTTTCTGTATACCAACGAAAGAGCAACAGCAACTAAACAAACCTAGAACAAAGACAATGGCGCGTTGATACATACAACTTTACGCCTCTTTTTCTCTGCAACTTTGAATTGTCCAGTATTCGACGCCGATAAGTTCGAATTAACGCGTCCTTTTGTTATATAGCAATGATTTTTTTCTTCGAATTAGTGCATAAAAATGTATTGATTTAGTTCCACATATAAAGAGATTTTGTAAGGAACCCGTGATAACTTTAAATTATAGAGATTTTCAAATTATCGCAGGTTTGAATTAACGCGAGTCGAATACATATATACTTTCTCTTCTGCTTTTCATTGTTAGCTTAATCCAATAGAATGTCTTTAAGTTTAAATTAGGGTAAAAGTTACGCGGAAAGGTACTACTTTTAAAGAACTTATATATAATGATAATTTAATCTTTCAAAGTGCTCAAGTCCCGTGAGCAAAATTTGTTACAGAAAAGTATAGATCATATGTTTTCAAAGAAGAACTAATTATGTTAAAAATTCGAAGTTACTTCATCATAACAAAACAAAGGTACCGGTTTTATAAACCCACTAGCGAATATTCTTGCGTATGTAGTCTGTATGCCAAATAGCTATCTAAAACTATAAAAATCTTCTTATATTATATATATATATATATATATATATATATATATATATATATATATATATTTGTAGAATTAAATACAAAATCACAAACAATTTTAGCGTTGATAAAACTACTGAATAGCTTCGTCTCGGTTGCAGACTTTATTCTCACAAAGATAAAACACCCAAAAATTATCAAAAACAAAATTAATGGTTTATTTGAACTTCTTTTCAATTAGAATCATTATAAAATCAACACAAAAGCGCTAAAAGAGCCTTTTCGGAACAAAGCAAATAATTTAGGTACTCTAGTGTTCCCGTTTATGGAGAAGAGATAAGAAAAGAATTATGTAATTTAGAAGTTTTTAGGGATTTTATAAAAAACGTAACTCTCTAGATAAAAATACCACTGCTCGACGCTAAGGCGAGAACTCGAAACTTGACTCGGACTGAAATTCACAGTTTGTCCGATGAACTTCGGGGAAAGAATACTAAGTGTAAGGCGCGGTTAATATGACAGAAAATTAGAAAACTTTTACAATATTACGGCAATTTATTACAAACATAATTTTAAGAAATATTTTTATTATTTTGAAGATATTAACTTTATAAAAAAAATGAATGACAAAAAATGTACAACTTTTTAAATTAAGAATTACACAGATGAATTTCAGTTTATTTTTTAACACACAAAATACAAATAATTGATTCTAAACAATCCTTCCAAAATCCATCTATAATATTACTAAGGATAATAAAAGAGGCAATAATAAATTACTGCGTCGTAATAATATAATATTAATCCATAAAATGCTCGCTTTGTAAAATGTTATATTTACTCCATACTTCTATATGGTGTAGAAACCTTAACCATAAAGGCCAATGTGACAAACCGATTGAAGGCCTTTGAAATGTGGGTATTTAGAAGACTACTTAAAGTTTCCTGGACAGATCGCACAACAAATGTCGAATTATAAAATCGAATGGGCAGAGAACGAGAATTGTTGCCAATAATAAAAAGCAGAAAAACTGCTTATCTGGGTCATATATTTCGAAATTCCAACCACCAGTTCTTAAAGCATATTATGGAAGGGAAGATAAAAGGAAAACGGGGCATCGGAAGAAAGAAATGACTTAAAAACATAAAGGATTGGACAAACCTTGATGTCCATGCACTCTTTAGAGCCACACAAGATCGAGAAGAGTAGAAGCCAGAATTGTCTCCAACAACCACTAATTAGATAGGGCACTGTAAGAAGAAGAAGATTCCATAAAATATACTCAAACGTAACTGCAAAAATTCAGCCGGACTAAGCTTCACAAACAAAATTTGTTAGAGTTAGCGGAGAAGTAAGAAAAGAGGTTATATTATAATTGTCCAACTATTTTGTCTAGTATTGAAAGATATTTTTAGATGCAAGTCTATGGACAACGACAATAAAGAAATATGCGCCAAGTAAAAATAATCAAATATAATAGCAAATAGCAAAGTTTAATAAGCAATTGAACTTCGTAAGTCCAAGGTTTTCACCCAAAGTGCCCGAAAAGTCGGTATTTGAACTCTTCGTGGAATTTTGCATCGATTGATGTACCGATGTGATGATGAAAATAATTTTGAGCTATTTTTGCCAAAAATTTGATTTAATAATTTGACATTCTATGGAACAATATCACTCCTTCCAGTGATGTTAAAACGATTTAAAAAAACTTCTATTGAAACGATTAAAACCAATAATCTAAAGAAAAAAATTTAAATTTTAAAACAAATCATCAATTTAGTATATATATTCAGATATAAATATAACACTATAGATCAAGTTCACAGAATAACAAATATTATAAAAAAACCATTAGAAAAAAAGAAAGTCTGCTTTACAATCTTCTTGGACGTATCACAGGCGTTTGATAAAGTCTGGCATGAGGATCTAAACTATAAACCAAACACGTTCATGCCTAAACAGTATTTAGAAGTATTAGAATCACACATTGCGAATAGATATTTCAGAGTAAAACAAGAAGTGTACACCGACTTAAGGGAGATCAAAGCTGGCGTGCCACAAGAAAGTGAATTAGGTCCGGTCCTGTCACTATTGTATACGTGTGACATTCCAGAGCTAAAACAAAACACTATTGCCACCTTCACGGATGATACAGCCGTACTCGCGATAGAAGACACTAGTGAAGAAGTAACTGATAAGTTGCAACTATCAGTAAAGACAATACATAACTGGGCCAGAAAATTGCGACAAAAACTTAAATAAGACTAAATCTGCACTTATTAACTTAACAAATAAAAAATAGAAAATTTCCCAGTTCGAATAAATCATACCGAAGTTCCGTATGCAACATCAGCAAAATACTTGGGGATCACCCTAGATGCGAGGCTGCGCTGGAAAGTCCATGTCAGAAAGAAAAGAGGGAAGCTTTATATTAGATATAAGAAATTGTATTGTCTGATTGAAAACAATTTAACATTATTAATTTATAATAAATTATCCATTTACAAGCAGGTATTGAGGCCAGTATGGGTATGTGGGTGCCAACGGTGGGGCTGTACCAAAGCTAGTAATCTACATATTATCCAAAGATTTCAAAACAAAGTACTGAGGAATATTAATTGTAGATGCTCCTTGATATATCCGTAACAGCAACCTCCACCAAGATCTAGGTATGCAAACTGTGACCAAAGTAATCAACAGAATAGCAGCAAGCCACGAGCAAAGACTATATTATGGTCATATAAATGTCGAGGCAATCCAGCTTTTTGACAATACTATTCTAAAGAGAAGACTCATAAGGACAAACTATTTAAGTTAGTGTTAATGTATAACAGCTTAGTGTAAAAAATAGAGGAGAGTGCTGTGATGTTATTGCATGTTAGTTGTAGTGGATTAGTAAATAGATAAAATAAAAGTAAGCCATAGAGTAAGCCCTTAGATTTAACTATTTGCTGTTTATTAAGTTAGGTCAAAAAATAATTGAAAATTGGTCATTTGTGACCAGATATGTGTTATAAAAAAAAAACTGCCAACCTTTCGCTCATACCACTCAATAATAACTAAAGCATATTTCAGGCAATATTGAAAAGAGATAATAGAACAGCAAACATTCTTCGATTCTAAAATGTTCCATTTCAAATGGGGACTTCACATGGTGAAGCATACTTAATACAGTACCTAATAAAGATTTTGGTTGTGAAGCTATTATGTTGTAGCATGTTTTAAAAGAAATAAATAGTATATTTTTATATTAAAAGCGATTCATAATTATCAAAAATTCATTATTATCATAAAGTAATTCATAAAAATTATCTATAATTTTTTTCACCTGAAGTAAAATAGTACTCATATTATCATTTAGAAGCATATTTGCATTTAGATGAACAATATTATAGAATCAAAATTGATTTAATTATTTTTCTGTTTTTTTACTTTATTACTTTATTTTATACAGTAATAAAAAATATGCAATATGTTAAGTATAAAAATAAATAAATAAGGTTCGGAAACTGTTTTCTCGTGGCACTTTAAGTTAAACACTATGTTTATATGGTAAGAAACCAAAGTTTATTGCAATGGCAATAATATTCACCTCAAAATTTGACGTTTCGGTCTTCACTTCGGATATATTTTTCAAAAACTGTTTTTTAATTAATTTTGTTGATAAAAATTGATAGTTATCAACAGGGTAATGATAGTTATTTAAGAAATTTATTGTAGGATAAGTAAATAAGAAAAATTTTAATAGATTTTGTCTGTATATAAGAGAGATACTTCTAGGAATAAAAAATCGATCAAACATATCTACCAAAATAAAACAATTATAGTAAAAGTAGAAGAAGACCTAACCGACCCTGTTCAAGTTGGCAATGGGATAAGAGAGGGAGATTCCGTGAGTCCTCTATTGTTCAATTTGCTTATGGATGAAATAATAAAGAAAGTAAGAACTTAACAAGGATACCAAATGGAAGAAAAACAACTTAAAATATTCTGCTATGCCGACGACGCAATACTGCTCTCTAAAAGTAGAGATGATTTACAACGTATGCTACAAGAATTTAATATAACCGCCAGAAAATTTAACATTATCTATTTACGGAAAGCTCGAAACTCAAGTCGAAAGGAAAGGCAGAATTTACAAAACAGTTATCAGACCAATATACGCAGCAGAAATAAGACCTGACACAGAGAGGACAATATTGATGGTAAGATACTATGGGACAGAGCTAAAATTGCAGATTTACGACATAGATGCAAGTTGGAGAACATCAAGAACTGGGTAAGTAATAGAAGAGTAAAATGGAACTATCATATAACCAATATAAGGTTGAATGTTCGAATAATTGAACTTTGATCGTATACAAGGCAAATATCGAACACAGTAATTAATTAAATCTTGCCCAAGTACTTTCGATCAATAGATCATCCTCAGGGGCATCTGAAATAAGCCAAGAAACGTTTTTTTATAAAAAAGGAAATTAATTCACTTCGATAAAAAACTCGAAGTTTATGGTTGAAAAAAGTTTTTATGTGATAAACGTTTATAGACTTACTTCGTCAGTTGTGGCCTATCCGACATGAGCAGAATGTCATACATGAAAATTTGGACATAACAATACAATACACAAAGACAAACAAACATTTTAAAATTTTTAAAAATAGAGAAGCTACATGTTATATAGAAGCCGGAGACAGAATGGTTCCCGGTCTGGCGGAAATATTGAGATGACATGTGACAAATGACAGCTTATAAAGGGCGGTTACAATAGATATGTGATCTGCACCTTTCAAAATTCTATGAAACTAAGTATTGACCAAAGGTCCAACTGACACCACTATAGGAAATCAACTGATGAAATATAAAATTATATAGGTAGTATATTTTTTTATGTAGATTGAATAATCCAAATCTCACACTCAAACCTGTCTATAATAATTAGGATGTTAGTTTGAGAGCAATTGAAGTTGACATAAAGTATGAATGTAAGAAAAAGACTAAACAATATATTAGACAGTGGATGGTTGACTACAATAAAATAGTCCACCAAGCGCTATCAGTACTGTAAAAAATAAAAAATCTGAAATGCAGTTAAATTACTAAAAGTTAAAATCAAAATTAAAAGCAAAATATATAAATGGGTTATAATCCAAGTAGTTCAGTTGAATCCACAGTCAATGGAAGAACTTTAAAATTAATATCAAAATGCTCACTGCATGAAGTCTAAACAGTCGAGCTGGGTCCTCTACGAGGTAAAGCTGTAATTTGAGTATTAAGACAGTGAGAGTTTTCATTTGTTTCCCTTGTAATCTCCAAATCTTCCAATAAATCCAACTCAAGATAGTTTTTCTTTCTACCAATGTCATGTAAGATAGATGAACCGGAATTGATGTTAAAATTGTGGTTGTTGGATACTAACTGTTGACCTCAACTTGAAGAGTTTGGTCTTTTCAAATGTTCAGAGACTCTAGTGGATAACTTTCTGATGGTGCTACCTACATAAGAGGCATCACAATCATCACATTTTAATTTGCAAATGCCACTTTTATCAAGTGTATTCATCCTATCTTTGGTATTGATTAAGAAGGAACCTAGAGTGTTATGTGATTTAAAGGAAATTTTGATGTTATCAATTGTAGAAGTAAAAAGTTTAGATATTTTATTGGAAATGCTACTCATATAAGTGAAGGAGAAATATCTGATGTTGTCTGAAGCATTAGTTTGAAAAAACTGTGATGAATATGCAAGCTTTTCTGCAATTTTTAGTTTAGCTCTATTTAGAAGTTTATATATAATGTTAGGATCATAGCCATTATTGAAAGCAATCTGCTTAAAAGTATTAAGTTCTGTATTAAAATTATCATCACAAAGAGGAAGTTTAAGTAACCGATGAATATAACTGTTGAAAGCAGCCATTTTATGTTGAGTTGGGTGATTAGACGTTCCATGTATAACGTGATCTGTTTGGGTGGGTTTTCAATAAATGTTGTACTCGAAAGAATCTTTATTACGGGAAATAGTCATATCCAAGAAGTTATTGTCAGATTCTGGTTCCAGAGTAAAAGAGATGTTAGGATGGAGGTTATTGAGATCATCCAGAATCTGTAAAGCATCATCTTGGGTTCCCTGTATAAGAGCTATACAATCATCCACATATCTTGACCAAAAAACTATTTTGTTGTTGTTATTAACAAAATTCTGTTCTAAGCTCTCTAAGAAAATATCAGCTAGAAAAGGTGATAATGGAGATTCCATTGCTAAACCTGTTAGTTGTTTATATATCTTTTGATTGAATTGGAAGAAGTCCTGATCCAGACAGAATTTAAACATAGTTAATATAGCATCTTTATCCTTTGCAGACATGTTGCAATAAAGAATGAGAATTTTTAATGGAGAAATTAGGTTTAAAATTAGTGATAGACTGAATTGTGTTGTAAATAAACTTTGATAAAATAGAAACTGGAGTGTTACGAAAACTTACTACAGGCCTTATGGGACAATTGTGTTTATGGATTTTAGGAAGTCCATATAACCTAGGTGTTATAGGATTAGATACAGTTAACTTTCTGTTGTTATATTTAGTAATAGTGTCATTAAACAATTTAACCATTGCTTTTGTTTTATTAATAAAGGTGTTAATTGGTTTTTTTCCAAAACTACAAAACTGTTATCTGAAAGAAAAGATTCTACTTTCTCAATTGAATGTATCAATTCTGTATTGAATTTGTTCTAAGGTTACAACACAATTACCCTTATCAGCCTTGCTTAGTACAAGAGAATCTTTATCAATTTTATGTTTTATTGATTTTAGCAAATCCTTTTGTTTTTTAAAATTATGGTGATGTCTATGAAAATTGCGTTTGTACTTACATTGTTGTTGTTGAAGTCAGCTAATGCAAGAGTTTCTCAAATATTGTTTATTTATTGTTTATTGCTTATATTTAAATAACTATCATATAAGCCGAATTAAAAGTAGTAAAGATGGCAAGAGACGGTTCCTTTAGACCTAGAAAGACGATCAGTAGGAAAACCACGAAAACGATGAAACGACAACTTACTAGAGGCACATTGAAAAACAGACAGAGGCATATGTACATAAAAAAAACAAGAAGAAGCAGATTTTAAGAAAATTAAAGAGTAACAAAAAATGAGAGCGACAATATTCGTACACGGATAAATTAATTCTAAAGAAGAAAAAGTTCAAATGAAAAAATAATAAAGTAATGGGACCATAACGGGTAACAAATTTATGAGATTTGTGATTTTGTAAAAAGTTTTAGCGAAAAAGTTGGTTAGTGAAAAAGAAAATTTAGTAAAAGGAATAGTGAAAGAAAATTAAATTTGTATTTTTTTTTTGTAACAACGTTAGTACTCTACCGTTATGTAGTTTGGTTTTGGTGAAAGTGTACAATTTAATTTTATAAATTTTAACTTAAAATAAATTGACTGATCTGTTATGATTTATTTTGATTGATTTTCCATTTAATTTTTTGTATTCAATCCTCCATAATATTTGCAAAGATATATAAATTAATTTCGCAGAAGATTACAGAAAAGCCCAACTAATTTTACCGATTATGATGAAATTATAACGGACATTACAAAATAACGGAAATATGAACTGATTGAGTAGAATGAAAAATACATTATTTATTTGGAATCCTTGACCAACGTCTACGTTACGAGCGTCGTGTATAATCCCGGTCAGGTTTAGGACTACTAGGATCGATAAGAGACTTAAAACACATGTGTACGAAAAAATGAATATTAAGTAAGTAGCGACTAGGAAAATAAGAGAAAATATCTAAATATTATCGAATCATGTACGGATCTGAATGAAGAATATAAGTTAATTTGTTAGAATTAATAATATTCCATTCTTAATTCACTCGTATGTCGTTCACTCTACGAGAATCGTTGAGAGCCTTGATTAAAAGTGTGTGCGAGATGAAATTATTAGATAAATAAAATCATAAAAAATGATGCTTTATTTTTATGAATCGACAGCTCTATATCACTCTGATTCTCTCGACAAAAGTAAGAAAATCAAATTTCTGTAGGTGGCTGTATAACATTAATTACAATTTTTTTAAAGCCACTGTTAATCTTACAGGATTGCTTTGTCCGATCTATTCCGTATCCTAAATATTTATAAGATATCACGTATTCGATGTCTACATTATGGATACATATGAACATTAATAACACTTATTACTTCTTTTACTTACTATTATTGTTTATAACTCCGCTTTCGGTAAGTGCTGGGTGGATTGATTAGCTCAGTAAATGCCGGTGCCGGTTCCAAGCCCGGATAAAGGAGGAGGGTTGAGACCATGGGCTAGCAACTCATAACTTGTTAAAACAAATAAATGCTAAAAATTTCGACCACAAGCCTCGAAATACAAGGGATGGATTAAAACAAAGACGACTAATGCAACGAAGAAGGAAAATGATATTAGCTACATGGAATTTACAAGGACTTAGAACCAAACAAGTAGAAGTTTTCAGAAAATTGGCGGAAAAAAAATAAATATATGTATTCTTACCGAGACCATGAAAAAGGAAAAAGGAAACAATTTTAAAAACAATACAAAATCATGAACTGAAGTAAATAAACAACTGCTAATACTGGAAACGAAAAACAATAGGCACAACATCGTAATTGTCGAAGAGTGTGCCTCAAATGAAGATGCGTATCCAAAAAGTAAAAACGATTTCTACAACAAGATGAATGAAATACTCTTTGAAGTTAAAGAAAACTGTGAAATCTTAATACTAGGAGATTTAAAAGGCAAAATAGAGAAGAAAGAAAATAACAGAGTCGTAGGAAGATATCGAAAGCAAATAACCAATCTGAATATTTGTGAATCAATGTCTCTCAAAATTATTCATGGATTTTTTCGACATAGATTCATCCACAAATTTACATGGATACAACCTACTAGGAAACTGCATTCGAAATCAACTATGTAATCCAATGTTAATCTTTCCAGCTGAAAACAACTGACGTAAGGGTATACCGTGGATCAGAATGTGGATCCGACCATTGTTTACTACAACAATGTAGTAAACGATGCAACAAACGTGATAGTTAACTATCTCCAAAGCAATATTACTCAGATACAAAATATAGAAAAATGACAAGAATTAACATCCCCTAAATATATACTTTCTTCTTCTTCTTCTGGTTCCTATCCGTTTCGGATGTTGGAAATCATATTGGCAATCATAACCTTGCTCGCTGCGGCTCGAAATAGCTCAGTTTAGGTTTTCTTAAACCATGTTCTTAAATTCCGCAGAAATGATATTCTCCTTCTACCGGGTCCTCGCTTACCTTCGACTTTACCTTGCAATATAGACTGTAGCAGGGAGTAACGGTGCTCATTTCTCATAACGTGTCCCAGATATTGCAATTTTATGCGTTTGATTGTAAACACAATCTCTGGTTCCTTCTTCATTTTTCCGAGAATTTCCTTGTTCTTGATCCTTGCTGTCCATGATATTCTCAGCATTCTTCTATAGAGCCACATCTCAAATGCTTCAAGTTTTTTAATAGTGGTGTCTGTAAGCGTCCATGCCTCCGCCCCATACAACAACACAGAGAAAACATAGCATCTCAAATGTCTCATTTTGTATCAAGGGATATGTTGTGACTTTTGAAGATGGCGCTCATTTTGTTAAAGACCGTTCTTACCTTTCCCATGCGGCACTTTATTTCCTATAAATTGCTCCACTGTTCGTTAATAATATTTCCCAAATAACAATACTGTTTTACTCGCTCTATCTGCGTCCCATTAATGTATAGATGAGCCCCGTTTATACTCTCCTTGCTGATAATCAGTTGTGTCGTTTTGTGGGTAGTAATGTTTAGTCCGTACTGTTGACTGTACTCGTTTAATCTGTCCATTAGCCTCTGAAGTCCCTCTAAACTATCTGCTATCACCATGGTGTCGTCGGCATATCTAACATTGTTTACTCTTTCACCATTTAGAAGGATGCCTTTGTCTATTCCGTTAAGAGCCTCGTTAAAAATTTTCCCTGAGTACATATTAAATATCAACGGCGATAAGATACATCCCTGTCTAACTCCACGTAGTATTTTTATGTGATCTGTTTCTTCTCCGTTAATTTTCTTGTAGGCGGTCTGATTCCAGTAGAGTTCTGAAATTATTCTGAGGTCTTTGTCGTCCAGGTCTGCCTCTTTTAATATGTTTATCATCTTTTGATGTTAAACTCTGTCAAATGCCTTTTCATAGTCGATCAAGCACGCGTATATGTCGCAGTTAACGTCCCTGCATCTTTGAATCCGTACCTGTACTCCGAAATGTGCCTCTCTGGTACCCACTGCGTTAATGAAGCCGAACTGTCTGTCCGATATTTGTTCCTCGCATTTCTTATAAATTCTTCCATGGATGACTCTAAGAAACAGTTTCAACATGTGGCTCATTAGGCTGACCGTTCGATATTCTTCGCACTTTTTAGCCCCCTGTTTTTTAGGTATCGGTATGAATTCTGATTCTAGCCATTTATCAGGGATGATTCCTGTATTGTATATTTTATTGAAGATAGCCGTGATCCAAGTTATTCCTTCTTCCTCCAAGAGTTTTAAAAATTCAGCTTAGATATTATCAGGCCCTACAGCTTTCCTGCTTTTCATCCGTTTTATTGCTTCGTCTACCTCGGATTTAAGTATGTCCGGGCCCGTCATCCTCTCTGAAAATGGATGCCTATAATCCGTTCTTTGATCTTGAAAAATTGTCTCCAAATATATTCTCCATTTGTCTTTCATCTCTTGGGTGTCAATGATTAATTTTCCATTAGTGTCTATGAGTTTCATTTGTGTTCGCTTTTTAAAAGTACCCGTTATTTCTTTTACCTTTTTGTGTACATTAAAATTTTCATGCTTGGCTTGTAGTCTTTCTATTTCTTTACATTTCTCTACAGCTTCTTTTTCTTTAGCTTCTTTAATTTTTTTTCTGATGTAAGCCTGCATTTTTTTATACTTATCTTTATTTCCCTTAATTAACCTTCTGCGTTCCATTAAGTGAAGTATTTTTGGAGTCATCCAAGATTTCTTCTTTGTTTCTTTGTTTGGTTTTAGCAGATCTTGTTTGGTTTTTTTAATTATTTCTTCGAATTGATTGATTTCTCGTTGGATGTTATTTTCTTCTTTTAGTTGTTTAACTTGGTTGTTAATATATTCCCCCACTTGCTTTTTAACTTCCGGATGTTGCAGGGCTGTCATGTCGTAGTCAGGTCTAGACTTTTTCTTTATTGTCTTCAGTCTCACATCCATGACTCCCACTAAAGGTATGTGGTCAAATTCAATGTCCGCTCCTGGATATGTTTTGGCAGATTTAAAACTGTTTCTGAATCTTCTATTTACCAATATATAATCTATCTGGTTTCTAATTACGTTATGGGGTTTATCTGCTGGTGCCTTCCATGTATACAATCTCCTCGGTGGTAGTTTATAAAATGTGTTCAGAACCACGAGCTTGTTATCTTCTGCAAATATTTCTAGTCTGTCACCTCTTTCGTTTATTTGTCCTAACCCAAAAGGTCCAATTAGATACGTTTTCCGTTCTGCTCCAAGTTTTGCATTGAAATCCGCCAATATAATGATGACTTCATGTTTAGGTATTCGTTCTAATATATCCTCTATGCTTTGGTAGAGAGTCTCTACTTCCTTGTCGTCTTTATCTACAATGGGAGCGTATATTTGTATTATAAGCTAGAAAGCCTAAAAGAAGATTTAACGAAATTTCTTTACAAATTACGACTGGCGACGAAATTACAAAATGTGGATAGAGAAAATATATTAGCAGAATGACTATACAAGCAACTTAAAAAATGCATTCATGAGGCTACAAGTAAAGCTTTGAGGTATAAAGACAAACATAAGACAAAAAATCAAGAATGGTGGTCGAAAAATATGCAAACATTAGCAAACAAGAAGAAAACGGTTAAAAATAGATGTCAACAAGAAAGGAAGAAGATATCAAGATATAAAAAAAATAATGTGCCAGTCCAGTGGGACTGCCGCCGGTAGAAGTTATACTTCTATATACGCGTTCGCCGTTACAAATTTATTAATATTAATTAATAATTAATAATTATTATTAATTATTAATACAAAAATTACAATACAATAAATACACAGCAACATAATTCAATATAATAATACAATATAAATTAAAATGCAATATCCATAAGTATTTAAAACTGCTAATATAAATAACTTACTTTACGAAGATATAAACTAAAAACCAACAACTCGAATTATGTTGTAAATTTTCATTTTATTTAGCATTTTTGCGTATATTACATATATTTAATAAGATTAACGCGAGGTTTTTAAATATTTCAAAAATAAAAAAGAAAATTCAGATTGGGATTCGAACTCACAAATACCAGCGTATGAAGCTAACACGTTAAGGATTTGCCAATTAGACATGACACTAACGGATTTCATGATTGACAGTTCTCGGTCAAACAGTAATTATTTTGAAATACAAACGCCTAAAATAATTAAAAACATTTAATAAATAATACAAAACATATCCCATAAATTACAATATTGATACATTCACAATTCAGATTGGGATTCGAACTCATAAATACCAGCGTATAAACCAAACACGTAAAGGATTTGACAATTAGACATGACACTAACTGATTTTATAATTGACAGTTCTCGGTCAAACAGTGATTATTTTGAAATACAAACGCCTAAAATAATTATAAACATTTAATAAATAATACAAAACATATCCCATAAATTACAATATTGATACATATTATATTATATATATATAATATTATATATATATATATATATAATATTAAATATATATACAAAGACAAAGAACATTTTTATTCTCGAGATAGGAAGAGAGAGAAAATACATCTTCTGTCTCTCTCTTACTCATTATCTTACATATGTAATGGTTTTACAGATTCACTCCTATGCAAATTTTCAACGCCGACGGTGCTTATAGAAGTATAACTTCAAAAATTAAATCGAGATGTAAAAAATAAAGTAAAAATTCGAAGTGGGATCGAAAATGTACATATGTGGATAGGTATAAGGGTGGAACAAGAGTTAGGCAAGCGTAAAAGGTGATAAAGTCTCTCCGAAGGGAAGGAAAGAAAAAATCTAACTTACAGTTAATAAATTAAAAACAGTGGAAACATTATTATGAGGTCTTACTGACAGAGTATAGATGTACATTCCAAGAGATCAAAATGAGAGAAAAATGCGCACATACACAAATAATTGAGATAGCAACCGGAGAGTTAATCGATGTCCATAAAAGATAGAAAAACGGTTAAGCAGCAGGACCTGGAGACATCCCAGCTGAGTTAGTACAGTATGAATTAAACATATTGTATGAGATATTGGTTGAACTAGTAAACACATGCTTAAAAGGACAAAATAACACTGATGATTGGAATGTAGGAAGATATATCAGCTCAATAAAAAAATAGATAAACGCAAATGCTCTAATTATAGGGGAACAACTGTTATCAGCTCAGTGGAGAGGACGTACAATCAAATAGTAAAAGAAAGAATAGAATCAGAATGCAAAGACATAGCAGAACAAAATGGATTTCGTGCAGGAAGATCATGAACTGATGGTATATTCGTTATACAACACGCATTCGAAAAACAGCAGGCAAGGAATCTATATACCCACCTATTGTTTATAGATTTAGAAAAGGCATACTATACGGTACCTTTGAAAAAACTGTTTTAAACATTGTCGAAAGTAGGTCTCAGTAGGGAGTATATGGATGCTATCGCAAACATATACAAAAATTAAGGAAGTGTCGTTAAAGTAGGAAACTTTATATCTGAATCATTTCCATTAACAAAGCTGCTTAAATAAGGATGTTGTCTATCTCCGACCTCATTTAATTTTTTTTTAAATATTTAAAAATATTTAAATATTTAAAATTTATAAATAATAATTTATAAAATATTTTAAAACATTTAAATTTTTTTGCATTCAACTCTTTTCATACATATATGAAAATAAAAATATAAATTTTCATAAAAATATTGATTCAATTTTTCATTTACTATACTCCTATTACAGGTCAAATGTTTATATACAGCAAACAATGCACCATATACCTATATACCTAATTATATTTCTCTTTCTGCTCCCTATTACGTATAGAATTACATATGTCATGATTCTGTAGATTGACTCCCATATAAATTTGTAACGGCGCACGCATGTATAGAAGTATAACTTCTACCGGCAGTCCCACTGGACTCCGACTCCCGTGATTTTTTTTATTACTTATTTTATGTTATCTGTTTTTCAGTGAGAATTTACGAGACTTAGATTTTATAGGTAAAAAAGTTCAAAACGATTATAAAATTATGGAACTGAAGAAGCTTAATTTATTTTTACTTTATTTCAAAAACGGTTTTAAAATTAAACAATTTCTCGTTAGTTTTGAAATACCAACTTTTACTGCACTGATTATTATATAATTATAATTAATATTTATAATGTTTAACATTTGTATTATTGGATGCAATGTTTACCCATTTTCCATATTAAATACGGCCATAACTTACAAGTCAAATTTATTACTTAAATTAAAACGTCAAGTTTTAACACCAAAATAATTTATTAAATGTCTTACTAAAAGCCAAAATAATGTATTCACAAAATAGGAATAAAATTTCGTTAACTCGGTCAGAAGTCAAATAGGTGCTAAAATCGGGTCATAGAATTTATCCTAAAAAAAAACAAGAACTTACTGTAGCGGAGTGGCATATTAATCCCTCTTTAATTTTGAAAAGCGAGTACTTTATGCTACTATGTATAATATATATATATATATATATATATATATATATATATATATATATATATATATATATATATATATATATATATAATATATAATATATAAAATAAGTGTTTCTTGGGTTTAGGTTCAATAAAGATATATTACTTGTAGAACTAGATTTTATTTTCCATAGCACTCAACGTTCTAAAATGTACATGTATAAGGACAAACAAATATTACAAAGAATATTGTGCTACGTTTTATGAAAATTTTTCAATTAATAAACTTATACGATCAAAAGTGGTAATGCATTTTTTATCCTTCAATCTAGCGTTCAATATCGGTTAAACAATACTCGATATTACAAGAACCACTGATCTCGTTGGTATACAGAGAAATTCCACATTTTGAAACGGTTTTCAGCCATAATCAATCAGCAGGAGTAATCAAAAGCAGATTCACATGGATGACAACTGTCAGGATACTACAAACATGAAATGACAAACAGCCACTCAAACAAACTAATTTACCACTATATAATGAGTTTTAGCTATTATCAAAAGGTTGTTTAAACCGACAATTTCATGTAAGGTATTAAAAATTATGTTAAAAAAGGTAACATAAAATTACTTAAATTTAAAATAGTATGTTAAATGAAATACTAATTTAAAAAATGATAAATAATATTACCAGTATGTAATAAATTAATCTTTGTTCCAATCAGAGACGTATACTTTTCAATTTTCTGTTATCAAGGCACCTATTGAGTTTGTTTGAGTCAGAATTCTTTGCAGACTTATGATGATGCATTCCGTAAAATTCTTTAGGGCTCTTTAAATATATTCAAGATTTAAATTTAAAATACAGTGCACTCACTGAAGTTTAATGAAAAATATCCGTATATCGTGTACCTAAAATGGTCAAAAATCGACTTTCAAACCGAAGCATAAAATTTAATTTTTTTCATGAGGATAATAAAAAAAAATTCAAAATTTTCATAGAAAAAAAATCCAATACAAAAATTGATCAAATTTTGACTTATTGTCAAACTGGCTTATGGTCAACTGGCAAATATAACAACTGTTTTGCTAAATTCTGAAACCGCCACCAATATTTTTAAATGGCTGACACCTATTAAAATATTACCAAAACTTAAAACGAAGTAAAAACTTTATAAAGCAGTATAAAATTTTACTAAAATTTAATAATAATCAAAAATGGTAAAACCAACTATTGGTTGTTGCCACTCAGGGCGTATGGTTTTGCCTTTTTCGAGCTGTGAAAATGCACGTTCCCTCAAAAAATGTAATTCTTGATCATAGATCTAACGTGTTAATAATAATTATAATGTTCATTACTCTAATTATGTAATTTATAGGTCATCTCACCTCATTATGTGGCTAGTTGCAACTACTTCATAAACGTTTTTTACTGATGATCATCTAATAAGATCGAAAACGTTCTGAAAATTTAGAAAACAATTCTGTTTAATTTTACAATTTTAATAAAAATTTTATACCATTTTCCAAAGGAAGGTTTTACTTCATTGTAAGTTTCTTATCTCTCTATTAAATTTTATAAAAGACTCTTGTGAAAATCAAAGAAATGCCTGCAAAGTTAAAACACCCTGATTACACAAAAATCACATGTGGTTTACGAATAAACTTAGCCTCTATTTTAGAATACGTTATTTAACCATTATAGTGCAATGCAGTAGTAGTAGTGCAGTGTACGGGAGACAGATACCTCGGAAGGCATGAAGAAGACATCAGAGAGGATGTCCAAAGCTCGGGACAATGGAAACCAACGCGGTTCAACGCGGAAAACTGGTGAGTTAAATATTATTAATTTTTATAATAGTAGTAATCTTAGCTCCATGTTTAATATGTAGTAATACATACAAAATATGCGTGTATATATATACACGCATATTTTGTATGTATTACTATTATTGTTATCGGATGATTATGCCCATCGACCAACATCCATTTCTCGAGTCAGAGGCCCCCTGTGTGGATTATATTACTCTTCGGTAGTAATCATTTTAATAACACCCCTGGGGCCTAAATAACTATTAAACTATGGTTTTCTAATTAATAATAAAGCGTGTATAGTAATGCGGGCAATTATTTTTACAATGAGAATTTAAACCAGCATAGATTTGTGCCCTAGATCGTGTTTCTCTCTTTTTTACACACTGTAGACCGAGCAACCGACCTGTCATAAGCACTTCATTAACAATTAAATAACAACGTTTTAAAATAAGGTGGACCTAAAAAACTTACCAAAAACTGATCATAGAATAATTTTTGAAATACAAATTAGGTCCTTGTTGAGTTAAAAAATAATGTTTTATACTTGTGTTTTTGAGCTTTAAAAATCGTAATTTTGGGTTTTCCTTAGTTTTCAATTATTTATAACTTAAAAATGATCAAGTTAACATAAAAACTACAACAGAACTATTTTGTTCAAAATGATTTGTCCAAAGAATTTAAAAAAATGTCCAGACCGACAAGGTTGATTGGTACAATTTGTTTAAAAAAAATGTTTAAAAAAATTTGAAAAACTTTTCGCTTGGGCGACCTCCTAAACCTTATTTTTGGGTATGCCATGAAAGTGATTATGGCAAAAAATTCCATGGGAATATTTTTCCAAGCGAACCCTAGTTTTTCGCCTTGTCTAACTAACGAATTGGTCTGGGTAGAATTTCGACACAAATTTAGTTGGGATATTTCGCTTAAGTCGCTATTGCCCTGACAAATCTGAGTAAGTACTTAAGAAAATATTAGAAAAAAAAAACAATTAAAAGTCGACACCTTTCATATTTTCTTTGATTTTCAATTAGCTCATAATCGCACACTAAGAAATAAACTGTATGAAGCTAATGACAAATCATGCATCCCCTGATGGTAAGACCCCTGAAACTAAGGTGAGGTGTACAATGTAGTTGTAGAAGTTATCTATTAAGTACAAGTAAACGGCGAATATTTACACATCTCGCAACTATTATAGGGTGATCCATTATTGTCTTTCCATCTAAACATATTATTAAACATAAGAGACACAAAATTAGATACCAGCAGACTTATTTTTAATAAATATATGTAGATAGTAGAACACAAGAAATGTTTAATTGATTAAAAATTTTTAAGTTACTTCAGGCCTGTAAATAAATTACGAGCAATGTAGACGTTTATGTATTTTGGCTCCCTTTTGGTCAATCCGATCTCTATTTCAGAAGAAATCAAGCATTTAAGCTAGACAGTCATACAAAAAACAAAATTTATAGTTCAATTTTTTACTTCGGAAATCAAATTATAGTTTGGCTAAGAATAAGTTTAAAATTACATTTGTAACTAATATTTGAAAATCGTTTTCAAAAAAGATTATTTAAATTTTTTTTAAAAAGAGTATATCCACCAGAGTTGCTGTAGGGGTTGTCTGTTCAAAATTGTCATAGTTGACTTACTTGACCACGGTTTTATAAGTCACAGATATGCTTTTAGCTAAAAAATCTGAGGGTAGATTTTGTGCCCTCAAAACATTAAATTTTAGTATTTGGGTATGTTTCCGTATTATTTGTATGGGTATTAAGCATTTATGTATATATGTTCATGTATTATGTTTGTGTATTGTGTATTGCGCATGTATTATGTATAAATGTTGACTTCTTCCTTTAACCTTTTCCTTCATTAAGTAAATTAGTTACTATTTAACTGGGAATAAGCCACAATTAAAGATAAAAATACGTTTATTGACGTTTCAATTTCCACTTTGGAAATCGTTCTCAAAATACAAACAGTAAATTAAACAAATTTTGTTTTTTGTTACATAGTGAAAAGTTCTTCTAATTATTTAATTTTATCTGACTCATTTATATTGACAATTCAGACATACATTATGCATTTTAAAGTAGACGACTTTAAAATGATATTGCCAATATTGTTGAGTTGCGCTCCTGGGACGACTTTACTTATAAGATAGTTCATTAGATTACATGAAATCAACTTTAACTTGAGAATATCCGTCAGAAAAAATTATACCATGTAATTCGTCTTTAAAAAGACAAATACATGACATGATGACAGTAAAATTCTCCTGTTAGTGATTCCATAGTAAATTATGAGGGAAAAACCAGGAAAAAAACCTCATAATACTATCCCGACATTGTAAGTATTTGTTCGTGAATTTAGTTTACCTTCAACAAACATCAAAATTCTGATTTTATATGTTACGTTATTTAAAAAACATAAATGATGTATCCTCTATATGTTACTGACTTACTAATACTGGTATTTTCTTATTAATAACTTCCTCTTTCAATATTGGTAACCAGATCCTACTACATTCTGCCGAGGAATTTGCGACACAATTGGCCTCATTTAGCATAATTAGAGCCGCTTCTTTGATTTTTCTTTTTTTACCATCCGTTTCTTTTAGGACTACATTTGAATTATTCCATTGAAACCTATGTTCATTATCCCATGCGTGTTTACATATTTGAGATCTATCAAATTCTCTATTTTTAATATAAGATTGATTCTAACTTTTAATGGCCTTGATGATTCACCTAAATAAAACTAATCGCATTCATAAGGTATTTTATAAATACAATTCTTTGTCCTTTCTTGTTCATTGCTAGGTTTGGTTTTGGACAAAATAGATCTCAACGTGTTTGTTCTTTTGAATGTTGTTAAAATGTTGAATTTATTTCCTATCCTTTTAAGTTTTTCTGATAATCCTTTTATACACGGTATTGTTATTTTCCTCATATTATTCCTTGTGTATGCTGTAGGATCTCGTTATAAGTTGTTCTGTTCTATTCGATCGATTGTTAAAAATTTCTTATTTAAAAACGATAAAGGATAATCATTTTTTAATAAAACAGATGTTAACAAATGTTTCTACTCCAAGAACGAATTTTCGTTAGAACAAGTAATTTTGGCTCTATCGTATAAGGATTTAATTATTCCCTTTTTTACATTAATATTGTGATTTGATTTGAAATTTAAATATCTATTGGTGTGTGTTGGTTTTCTATACACCTGAGTCTCATATCCAGTATCGTTCTTAGAGATTAAAACATCCAGAAAGGTTATTATATTCCTTTTCCATGGTAAATGTTATTATCTCTTCTTTATCGTTTATATCAGTTAGGAATGTATCCAGCAACTCTGATCCATGAGGCCATATTCAGAATACATCATCTACATACCTCCACCATACTGTGGGTTTGAAATTTTGTTTAGAAATGATATTTGTTTCAAAATCTTCCATAAATATATCGGCTTAGATTGGAGATAAACTAGAGCCCATTACTAGACCAAAATTTTGTTTATAGAATTCATTATTTAGTTGAAAATATGTATTATCAGTACATAATGTTAATAACTCCATTATAGCCGATATGTTTAGTCAACAAACGTATTTTTATCTTTAATTGTGGCTTATTCCCAGTACCCCGATGAGTAATTAATTTACAATGCCACAAGAAAATAGCTTCAGAACAATATTCGTTAGTAAGTAAGGTGAGAATTGCTTTTTTGATTTTTTTCTTATTTTGTTTCTGTTTCTTTTATGATTATTAATATATCTTTCCATTGTACGTTATGCTTATTGCTTTAGATATGTTTTTATATCTGTGATTTGTCGAAGTTCCTGTTTTTGATTTATGTCATATGCTCATCTCTCTTGACACTTGGTTATCTTGCGATTTCTATAAATTTTATAGAAGTTGTTTTACTCCACAGTATTATATAAACTTTATGTATAATATACTTTTTTACACTCAATTTTTTACAGAATTCTGAAATAATCTTTTTTTAAAACGATTTCCTGAGTAAAAATCGAAACGTCAAGTATCAGTTAAAAAATTAATTTTCATTACAATCAGTTGGAGCTTGATCCCTTACAAACACAATGTTTAAATTGGACACAAAATATCACAAGAAAACAGTTTCAGAACCTTATGAAACTTATTATATGTTACCGTTATTAAATTTTATTTATGAATTTGTTTCTAAGATTAATGATTACCTATGATCTAAATTTCTTAGTTTACTGATTTAATTAGGTAAACCATCAAAGTAACATTTATTTTTACTCTTACCCAATAATTCTGCTATATATAAAACGTAGATCATAAATTTACTTGTTTGCAAAAGTTTTGTAAAAGGGTCCTTTTTGTTCAGGTCAAATATTTCTTGCCCCGATGAGTGTAAATTTACTCGAGTGGGTGAATCGTTTACTGATTCAAAAGGTTTCTAAAGATAGATATATGTTTCTCTATGGTGATATATTTATCGAAATGTGCTTTTGATGTTGGTCACGCTATATATGTAATTGCCTACAAGATATGACCTGCTACTGGTAACCATTTCGTTAATTAAAATACATAAATCAAACCAAATAATGATCGGAAAGTTTAAATAATTTTCTAATAAAAAATTTAAAAGAGTTGTTTTAATTCATCCATAGAATTTTATATTTATCTGTGATATCTCTATGGAGAAGTACGGTGACTATTTAAAGTAACTTTACATAATTTATGTAATATTAAATTCCACCTACACAGAGAAAATATTATTTAAAGGAAAATGTTACTATCCAAATGACTAATTTTTTTAATAATGAAATGGGAATACTTCTGTTATTAACGGTAATGTAAATTGGCAAAAATTGTAGATGCTGGTAGCATAATGCTCGTTGGATGCGCCTATCAGTATCCAGAAAAAAATAATGTATGGGCAGAAATATTAGGTGACTTTTTCTCAAGTGAAGTAAGCAAAATTGAACAAGAGAGATAGAGGAAGTACGATGGGGATTAATAATTTAGTCTTTTAAGCCTCTTTAAGGAATGGTATCCTAATTTGGATTGGGTCAGATAATTATTTTTTAAATGTAGGGGTGGCAACGTAGTGAATGCTTCGTTTTAAAAGCGATGGTGTTGTCTTAACTGCTATTAGGTATTTCTAAAATTCTTCTGCAACTCCTCGAAAGTATTAAAAATCTTTTAGTGTTTCTTAATTATTCGAGTGGAGGGAAACATTGTTTATTTCCGAGTCGATTCATGTGTTATGAGATACTACTGACATTTGCAGACGATATCGATCTAATAGGAAATACACGATTAAGGACAGAATCGGTCAGATCATCACCATCGATGACTTTAACTTTGAGCGTGTTAGAGAATTCAAGTATCTTGGAACAACAATAACTGAAGAAAATAACGGATTACAAGAAATAAACAACAGGATTCAGGCCGGCAACAGATGCCTTTTTGTCCTCAAAAACTTGAGGACAATCTACTATGAAATCGAAACAAGTAACACGACGTACGAAGATACAGGTCTATAAAACAATCATACGATCCGTTGTGATGTATGGAAGTGAAACGTGGACAATAACAAAGGCAAACAAAGATAGACTATGTGTTTGGGAAAGAAAAATCCTAAGGAAGATCTTTGGTCCTGTGCTGGATGAAGCATCAGGACAATATAGGATAAGAACTAACAAAAAGCTAGAAGAACTTTACCCAGACGCCAACATCATAAAAGAAATAAAGTCCAGAAGACTCCAATGGGCAGGACACTGCAGAAGACATTCTGATGAACGAACAGTAAGACTGGTGTGCGAGGAAGTCCCCACTGGAAGGAGACCACGCGGACGCCCTCGTCTTTGGTGGCGAGATAATATAGCAGGAGACCTAAGCACTATGGGCATGGAGAATTGGATGGAGGTTGCTCAAGACAGAAAACAGTGGAGGCATGTTGTCAAGTCGGCTAAAACCCACGAATGGTTGTAACGCCACGGAGTAAGTAAGTAAGTAAACCACCTATTTAACCTAAAACGAAATAAGTATGATAGAAACTAGGCCCAAGTTAATGTACATTGAATATATTTAAACCGGTTTCAAAGATCGAAAGATCTGTATACTATCACCATTATTATACAATATATATTCTGAATATACAATAAGGAAAGTACTAAATGAACGGGAATGAGGACTGACTCACTATAGGAAGCAGAAAAATCAATAACATGCGATATGCAGATGTCAAGCCATCACTGAACGACTAAACTGGATAAGCAAAAAACTTTGACTTTAGTTCAACACAGAAAAAACAAAAATATTAATGGTAGATATGGCAAATAATAATCTACCGCACATAAACCAAGTGGCGAATTAGAAAGTTGTAGACAGATTTTTATACTTGGGTTTTCTTATTACCAACAATGGGAATAGTTCCTCAGAAATCAAGTCCAGATTAGCAATGGATCGAAATGCATTAGCTAGATTAGTCAAAATGTAATCAAAAAACGATCAGTACCTAACAAGAATACTAAGTTAAGGTTCGTTAATGCTCTTAATTTTCTTATTGCTGCAACATTTATGCAGCTGAAACTTAAACTCTCAAAAAGATCGGTAGAACTGTGATCAAAAACCTTAAAAATGTGGATTTAAAGAAGAATGTTATATGTTTTCTGGTTAAAAAAATAGAACCAACCTGTCAATTCTAAATGAGCTTTATATAAATGGCAGGCTATTTTAATAAGTCAACCGAGCACACTTAAACTACTTCGTCCTTGCAAAAAAAATAAAATTATGCACCTATTGGTAAAAGAATGCCAAATGAAAACTCTAGAGGGAAAATCCTTACATAAAGTCGTCCATCTGGAATAGGATCGCAGCCAATGTAGACAGCAAGATAATAATATTTCGAGTATCACCACGCCCTGACAAGGTACAAAGTACAAAAAGTAAGTAACAAAAAATAAGTATAACAAATACATAATAAAACTACTAAACCAAGGCAATAAATATTTTTTTATCGTTATTTTGGTACATATGCTTCTTCAAATGGAGGATTTTACAAAATGTCACCAGGTGTGCAACGATTTTATTTATCTAACCCTTTTATAATAATGACAGTAGGTGTTAATTTGATGCAGACTCGTAAACATCGTATCTGTTTATGTTATCATGTGATGCTATGTGTAAGTAAAATATTTTTTTGCAGCCATGCCAAAAATAAAACTTCGGTATGATTTATTAAATCAAAAGTACCATTTTACACAACTTGTACCGAAAGTAGATACTTTCGGGACTAATTTTTTCACTTTCGGGACGATTTTGGGTAGCTAGGTAACGGCTTTGACAATATCATCAACTTCGTATTTTATTACCACAACGCTTGTTGTTTAAGATACGTGTGTTTTCGCTCATTTTT
The DNA here is from genome assembly GCA_918026665.1 of Diabrotica balteata. NCBI lineage: Eukaryota > Metazoa > Arthropoda > Insecta > Coleoptera > Chrysomelidae > Diabrotica > Diabrotica balteata. The sequence continues at coordinate 83,821,519 of OU898282.1, read as the reverse complement.
CTGTTTTTTAATTTCAAGACATGGAAGTCAGCAGTGAAAATGAAGCCGAAATGATGACAGATGAGATTAAGGAAACTGCTAAAGCCGCTATTTATGAGTTATTACCGGTAAAGTCAAGAAAGAGGTATCAATTGGTCTACGATTTATTTCAAAAATAAAACAATGATAAGAATCAATATACTTTAAATGAAAAACTGATTCTTGCATATCTAATGGAATTTAAAGACTACTATTTCTGTTAATATTTCTAACAATATCAATGTAAATAATTGTTATAATTATGTTATTAATAGGGTAACGGGTACAGTTGTTGGCCGGTCACTAGCGATTGGCCACTTTCACAAAAATCCGAAATAATAAGATTTTCAGAAACTAGCTATCATCTGTCTCAGTTAATATTATCTAGTTGTTACGACGTGTGTTGTTTGAACCTTAACAGGTACATCCAGTTTTAAGAGTTTTTTAAAGAATCTGTTAAGGAAGGCTATTCACAAGGTGAGTTATCTTGGCTAATTGTATTATGTATCTGGGGATATTAATGTTTTATGGCGATAAGTGGGGTACATTTAACATTATCAGTGGTTTTAATAGTTAAGTTAGCATTTTTGGCAGTAAATTTGAGTGGCCAAGTACTGTATCTTAAATATATCCCTGTTATAATGATTGGCTTGCCGGCCAATTACTGTACCTATATTGAATTAAAATATTTATTATAATTTAGACTTTTTTAGCCTAGTTTGGTCCAAGATAAGATATTTCAAACATTTTTTCTTATTGTTTAAGGCAATAACCAGTGGTTGGCCGATTGCCAATCACTAAACCACAGTGTGGCCAATAAATGTAATGTGTAATAAGAATATATTTTTTGTCCACATTTATATTTATAAAATTTGAATTGTTTTAGTTGGTATAAAATTAGTGCTAATGTGGACATATTAAATCAAATTTGGAACGTCCGTATTGTAGCTATCATTATTACTAATAAACGATTTTTATTTTAATATCAAAAATTCCAGATATCCGGAAAGATAAAACGTATCACATACAATATACAGAACAAGAGTTTCAGTCTACTTTTCAGGCCATAAAAAAATGGTATGAGCCAACGAAAAGCCGCTGAACAATTTAATGCGCCAGGTGCAACATTGTAGTTTAGAGCAATTAAAAGTTGTTTGGAGGAAAAAAATCGTTTAAAGCATTGGATCATAACATGCCAAGACAAAGGTTTTCCATTAAGAGTGGAAGATATACAAAACTCGGTTAAAGGTTTATATCCTTTTACTGACAATCGGCCCGGAAGAGGTTTTTTTTTTAAAGCAGTAACGGCAGCAAGTTCAGTTGTGTCTGAAAAAGTTAAAGGGAAGCAAAAATGTATATCGAATAGAGCATAACTCTAAAGTTAATTTGACGGTTATGTTTACCTTTGAAGCATCTGGAGAAATAACAGCACCAATAAGTATTTACCCTTATAAACGAATTCCTAGCAATATTTTAAATTCCGTTCCACGAGAATGGGGCATAGGATGTAGCAATACGGGATGGATGAAGAATAAAAACTTCTATGAACACATAGGAAACGTCTTACCTAGTTGCGAAAAATACTAATTTTTTAGTCATATTTTTCGTTAATGGACATAAAACTTACTTAACCATTCAAACCAGTGAATTACGTTCAAAATAAATTATTTTAGTGGTCTTATATCTCAATCCAACGAGAATTATACAACCTGCAGATATTGCTGCATTTAAACTATTAAAGGCAAATTGGAACCGGGCAGTATTAAAGTTTAGACGCGAAAACCCGAACTCAGTAGTTACCAAAGAGAATTTTGCATTGCTACTAAACATAGCCAGTAGTCAATTAAAATCAGATTCCATAATTGATGGCTTTAAAGCATCTAGATTATATCCATGAAACTCTGAGGTAATAGACTATTCCAAATGTTTAGGGGAAATCAAAGACCCGCATAAGGATATGAATCACACTATTTCTATGACAAAATCAATAACATATGAAGATTTTGTAGACACAGTTGGAGCCGCAAACTATTAGAATTTCAAAGATTTGGAACTAAGTCGAGATTTAAAAGTGCTCTTTAATATATTTAATTTATTTCAAAATACCATAGATCTACCCACGATTGAGACTACAGAGATAGGTGGAATGACAAATGATTTACAAAATACCTCTACCATCACAGAAACCCATATATCTTTAGATATTACACTTAACCCTGTAGGTGGCAATGAAATGATATGCAACTTACAAAATATTTCTGTTATTACAGAAGAAAATCTACTTTCAGATTTTTGAATTCAACTTCCAGAAAACGTTGATATTACAGATAAAATAAAAGATGTCACAGAAGATACAATGACGGAAGATATTCAATGGCCATCCAATAATCTGCCTTTAGTTAATCAAGACAACTCATTAGCTAAACAAATTGCCACCTCAATCAATAAATTCATTTTTTTTTGGCCAAAAACTAATAAAAAAAGGGCAAAAAGCAAAAAGAAAGATTGCCTTTCGTGCTCACTTATTCAGATCGTCAAAATGCAGAAAGGCGTAAAATTATAGAAAAATCAGAACAAGAAAAAATAAAATTAGAACGAAAACAAAAGCGAATTGACGCAAAAGCAAGCAATAAATGTCAAAAACAGGGAAATCAAGATGAAAGTAATAAAAAAAATTGCTACAAGAGTTAATTCCGGGAGCAAAAAATGTCAAACTGTATGAAAAAGTGGAGTTAAAGTACATATACATATACCAGATGCTGTTGTCCTCAAAGAAAAACAATAATTGTCACGAAACCAATTTCTTGACTCTGTAGAGGAAAATGTTAATCTGCCCACAATTGATAACGTATTTTTTTATGTCTGAAACAATATGAATTCATCAAATTTTATGAATACATCCCAAAGCAAATGTACAAAATTGGAAACCAGCAAAGAAAAACGTGCGGTGAGTGAGTTAAATAAAAGTTATTTTTTGAAACTGGGAGATATCCAGAACATGAAAAAATACAACATCTCTTAAATGTAACGGTGCAACAATCAGACGACACCCACCACCTGTAAATAATCTTTGCTATAAAGGATTGTGTTATTCTTGTTCCTGTAATATATCTAAATTAAAAATTGGAATAAAATGCCTATTTTGTGTTAGAGGTTACCATATTGGTACTTGTACAAAGAAACAACAAGAAATTGAAAACTTAAATACAGTAAAATCTCCCTTAACCGAAACACTTTTAACCGAAACATCGTTTAACCAAAACGGCCGACAGTTCGTCAATAAAAAGTAAATTTTTATCGCAAAACGTAGGCAATTCTATTAATTTGACTACCGATTGATGCTTATGTGTGTTGGAAAATCAAAAAAACCAAGACTTCTAAAATATATTTACAAAAAAGGACTTACAGTTTTTTATAGAAGCCAAAAAGCTCATGGATGTCGACCACTTTATTTTCAGAATGGTTCGAAAATGAATTCGTTCCAAGTGTAAAATACTTTTTAAAATAAAAAAAACTTCCCATCAAAGCATTGTTGCTTGTTGACAATGCGCCGAACTCATCCTCAAAATCTACAAAATAGGGACAATTGTCAGATTTTTGCCACCGAATGTCACGAACTTATTTCAGCCATTAGACCAGGGAGTAATAGAGACATTCAAGGGACATTATAAAGGAGCAATCATAAGACATTTATTATTACTAAAGACGAATGAATCCAAAAGTGTCCCCGAAATTCTCAAATCTTTAACAATGAAACATGTTTATTGGTGTGCTGAGTCGTGAACCAAGATCAAATCTTCAACTCTAGAAAAATACTGGAACAAACTTTTTGATGGTATTTTGATTGACGATCTTTAAGAAGAAAATGATAAAGAAACGACAGAAGAAATTAAACATAATAAAAAATTTGCCGGGATATGACGAAATTAACAAAGAAGAGATACGTGAACAGCCGATGACTCAGAAAGTGAACTCATCGACCAGGATATCATTGATATGGTTCTTAATCCAGACGACCTAAGCGTATCAGACGACAAAGATGATGACCCAACAGACAACAGGCGGCACGAGACCGCTGACGAGATTTTCAATGCCTAGAGCTAAGACATTTATATAGTAGGCCTAATTAGTTAGGGACACGACTAGGTTCTTAATTTTTGTTGTAATTGCAGGAAGTTTTGTCCTTTACAGATTGCTTTACTTTTCGTCGAACAACCGAATAAGGCAAACTCATGACTTTCTGCAAATAAACGATGGACAGACATAGCTACAAGACATCGTTGTCAAATGAAAACGCAAACGAAAATAGAAGATTTCTTTAAAAAAGTATGTTAAACTTGTTCATTTTCCTTAATTTTATTACTTTATTTTGCATTTACTTATTAGAAAACATTACGAAATCACCTCATAGTATTTTTAATACCAATACTTTGAACAAGAATACTATAAAAAACAATGTTATTTTTAACCGAAATTCTTGTTAACCGAAACGGCCTACCCCCCAATTATTTCGGTTAACGGAGGTTTTACTGTAGTTTTGTGTGCCTTACCTGCACGAACAAAAAAAGAAAATTAGATATTTTATGAATGGCCAATGACTGTAATTTTATATGCCAATAATTATGTTTGTATGGGCAATAACTGTGTAGTTCTGTAAGTTTTTAGATTTTTGTTTATTTTTAATATACATTATTATTTCTGATCAAAATAACCTGAGTTTTTATAAAATCTGATGTTTCATTACTATTAAAAAACCTGTACAAAATATTTCACTTTAAAAGATACCAATTTACAATTTTAATTCAATTGGCAATTTCTTAAGTGGCTAATCACTCTACCCGTTACTCTATTCATAAGTAGATTTTTCTAATGTTGAATTCACGAGAGTAACTTTAAAGTGGTTAATAAAAGTTCATTAGTAAAGTTTATCCATATATTCTTTTTAACATACAAAACGGCTACAGAAAAAATATTCTAGTAAAAAACCTTTTAGACCAAAATAGTACAAATCCAATAATTACATATGAAATTTTACATCTTCTTGAAGTTTGCATAAACCAGGACTACTTTGAATTTAATGATTAAATATATACAAATAACAATGCAGGACTTATAATGGGCAATCATCTAAGCTTATTACTATCAGATATTTTTATGGACAATCTAGAGACAAAGATTTCAAAACATCCCGTGTTCAAACAATTTCTATATTGGTGGAGATAAGTAGACGACGTACTGGTATGTTTCACAGGAACTAACAGGCAACTCGACTAATTTTTATCGTATATTTATTCACTTTATAGTCATATTGAATTTACAATAGAAACAGAACAAAATTAATCCATACATTTTTTAGATATAAAGATTATCAGACTTAAAAACAAACATGACTTCTCCATATTTCATAAACCTACACATACTGACACGACTATACACAATTCATCATCCCATCCAACACAACATAAACTGGCAGCTTATCATAGTATGTTACATAGATTAACAGAAATTCCGATGTCAAAATACAACTTTGAGACAGAATTAAATATAATTAAGCAAATAGCAGTAAACAACGGATACAACGAACAAACAATTAATAAAATGTTAAATCAAAAACTACACAAGAAAGCGCTGAAATTATCCACCACCAGAGAAAAAACCCAGTAACTTCTGCTTCTCTTTGTTAGAATCTATGGAAATCAACAAATTAAAAAACACAGATATAATTCTGAATGACCAACTTGAGACAAACAGTTCCCCCTCCTCAACCTATTTCATTAGAGATTATAAATTGTAAACGCATGCCAAAAATAGATCACTTGAGAAAGGTAATCAGCCTTTCTATAAATATATTTTGTAGAAGTTTGAAAACAAAGTTTTCAGTGTTTTATTGTTAGAGAGAAAATATTGTACGTAACACGATCCAAAAGTAATTTTACAAAACTCGCAGGATTCCAGGACTCACCTACGGCTCACTCCGGAAACTTCCTACTCGTCTCGTAAAATATCACTTTCGAAACTTGTTACGTTAATTATCATATAAGTATTTTTAGAAATTTACCAAAATAAAATAAGTGGTTACCGAACTCACTGAACAAATATAAGATAATTATTTCACAATCAATATAGCAATACAGCTTCATTTTAAAATAGTTTAAATTTATTATCAAAGTATTTAAAACATATATTCTGATGTTTTCTGCTATATAATACTAAATATACATTTCTAAAAATGATTTTCTTCCTCGTGTCAGGCAAGAACAAAAATTTTAACTGACTTCTTATTTATTACAACAAAATTAAAGTTATAAAACTACATCTACATTTAGAACATAAGTCAAAAGTCTGAAAAAATTTATTGGGATCTTAACTAAACATATTAACAATAAACCTACGCTTTAAAATTAAAAAAGTCATTCGGAGTCCATTTAACAAATATGTTTCATAAGAAATAATAAAAATTATCAAAGAAAGGTTTTCAATGCTAATTAACGAAAGATCGTAGAGTATTTCGTTAAAAATAAACGAAAATAAATATTACATAAGGAAACTTATAATTGGAAGACTCTTTAAAAGATTTAATTAAGAGACCTAAAATTATAAGAATTAAAACAATACCAAATAGAGCACAGAAAGAATGACTATTACCGGTGAAAACTGAAAATAAATATATCACAATTAGTGACCAATATTTACTACGGATACACGACCGACGATGCGATGTTGTAAATTAAATATAGACGACAGGAAAATTATTTTAGATAAATTTAAAGCAATAAAATAGCCACTAGCCATTTTAATTCCCAAGACCATTTTCTAAAATAAAGATAAGGACAAAAGAAATACAAACATAATCAACAATGTGGGCGTGGCGTAAACACACACACTTAATATTTTACGATTTAATATGTAAAATTTTGTGTAAAGGTTTTAAAGTAAATAATAATAAACTAATGAAAACATGGTTTTAATTTAATATTTGATTAGCACAAATGCTTACGATTCAACACGTAGTAAATGTTGTCTGTTGTAAATTTAGGCTGATTTCTTAAAAAAATAAGTAAATACACAAACATTTTTAAAAAAGTTTTATAGAGAAATCAAGACGTTTTAGAAATATATAAAATTAAGCAAAAATAATACAAAACTTTCTTTTTTAGATCAATGTATGTAAAAAAGTATTTATACAATACTAAGTTAAACTAATTTTATATGAAGTAACAGATGTGTATAAAATTTATTTTATTTTATTAATAATTTCTGAAACTTGTTTCTAAAAAAACTTTAAAGGAAGGTTGCACAGATCTTCACGAGTTTATATTTAAATAGAAGCAAATAATATACTGTAACGTTATATTTTTATCTAAAAGTTACAAAAAAAAATGACAGAATCACCATTTTTGACGTCATTACTGTTATTTTAATACTCGTTATATATAAATTATTAACATACAACTAGCTATTTTTTAGTTAAATTTTTTTAATCATTAGTTTAAAATCTGTTATAAATAAAGACTTTTATTTTTTTCATGTGCCCATAATCTATTTACCATTTTTTTACTGCGTAAGTATATTTATCTTTTTACACTTTTAATAACTTTTTAAAACTTTTAAAATGAAATTTTTCGTTAATATCGGCATTTTTGTGAACGAGCTATCATTAACACTTTAGCGCACTCACCCTCATTAAAATTATTTTAAAATGTCGATATCTATACACGCGTTAACCAGAAAACCGCTGCCGAAGCGAAACATTTTAAAAGAACAGTCGGACAACTAAAAGTGGGAGTGTCGGATGGAGTTTTCTGATCCAAATGACGTACGTCGCGACGAGAGGATCTAAGCGCCGGAGAAGCGATTCAGCTAGACTGAAAACGAAGAGATCCCTATGCGGAACACACAGCATCCCCCGCCCTAAAAGGGCTTGCGCGCAGACAATGTTTTTGTTTTTGGTTTTTGAATTTTTTTATGTCTTTTTACGTTGTTATTTTGGAATTATGACGCGTGTGTCAAGTTCAGCTGTGCACATACTGTCAACGCGAATAGAATTTTTTGGTTAAACGTTTTTCGTATTTATTATTTTTCTATAGTTCACATATAAAAATACTTTAATACTGGCGTAAACGATTGCAGTTTAAATATAAAACCATAATAGACACTTTTGTCTTGTTTGCGATTTTTAAATACTCGAAAAAATAAGGATATTGCTAATATGCAAATAACATATGTCCCATACAAAACTTTTCGTAATTTTTAGATTAAATCTTTAAACTAGTAAAAAGGTATCCCGTGTCTAAAGGTCTAAACTCATTGATAACATGCTCACCGATAGACCTTTTCAAGTCACAATGGGCAATGGGCTGCCACAGAGATCTGTTTTGGCACCCTTACTGTTCAATTTAGACATCGCGGACCTACCTGAGACAACCTTGTAACATTGCAACAAGACATAATGACATGGATATCACAAAAACAATACTAACGGATTATCTTACCATTATGGGAGAATACTATTACAATGCAATGAAAACCAAAGTGTGCTGTTTCCATCTGAATAATGCCCAAGCCAAAAAAACTCTCCATATACTTTGAAAACAGACTGCTCACTCATAATTCAACATCAAAATATCTTTGACTCTGGACAAAGTGACTCTGGACAGAACATTGGGTTTTAAAGAAAATCTACAAAGAACGACAGCAAAACTAAAAACGAGAAATAATATAGTCCAAAAGCTATGTGGGACTACATGGGGGTCCTCAGCCTCCGTACTCAGATCATCCGCTCTCAGACTTTTATACTCGGTGGCTGAATATGCTTCCCCGGTGTGGCTCATTAGGAAACACAAGATTATTCACACTTAATTAAACCAGACAATGCACATAATCTCAGGTACAATTAGACCCACACCGAACTATTAGCTTCCCATTCTGAGTCACATTCCACCGCCGAAACTGCGAATATTCTCAGAGAATATTGAAAAATCGAGGCTACCCATCCACCATGATAAGCTTGATATCTAAATAAACAGACTGCGCTCCAGATACTCTTCATTGCTAAGTGCCAACTCCTTACATCAGGAACATTTCAACCTTATCATTGATTGGAGAAGACAATGGGAGAGCGACTCGCCATAAGAAGCACACCAAATGGCCAACGCTAAACAGAATAAGAACAAGCAGCGGTAGATGTGCTGACAGCCTATATAGATGGGGAAAAGCCCTTACTTCTGAGTGTGACTGTGGTGCGCAACGACAGACCGTCCATCACGTTGTTGAAGAATACCCCCGAAGGCGATTCACTGAAGTTTTCGATGAGTTCCTGAATGCGACCGAAAAGGTTTTACATTATATTAATAATACATTAGATGTTCGTTTGTAATACTCCATGTAACGTTTTATATTGATTTTTTAATTATGTGTTCTTTTTGTATGCCATACCATAAATAAAATAATTAGTAAAAGTTTTTTAATATCCAAGTTTTTATAACAGATGTTTTAAAGATATACATTGTCAAATGATAAGCTTGTTTTTCGGCACCACACAAGGATCTACTCTAAGTCCGACCCTCTTTCTAAATGCAATAAATAGTATTATACATCAAATAAAACTACCTGTATTTACTAGCCTATATGTACCTAGTTATATGCTAGCCTATATATAGTTATCTAAAAACAAACAATATAATTCTGGGAACAAATATACTGCAAACCACCTTACATACAATTGAAAACTGGTCGCAAACACCGGTTTTATATCCTCTAGTGAAAAGGCAAGGTATTTAATTTTTAGCAAAAGGAAAAATTATCCTAATGTTCAATTAACACTAAATGGAGTTGTACTGGAAAACGCAGAAGAAATAAATTTCTTAGGATTTTCTTTTGAACCTAACTTAAACTGGAAAAGCTACATAACCAATCTGCAACGTTCTTGCCAATCCAAAATTAATCTACAGAAATGCTGTCAAATACCTCTTGGAGGGCAGATACAACAACTTTACTTACTCTATACAGATCACTTATAAGAAGTAAACTAGATTACGGCTGTTTATGCTACGATACTGCAACAAAACATATTTAAAGAAAACTTGTCTACATTCAAAATATGTGCAACGAAGGCAACTCCTATCACTAAATTAAATTATCAGAATTTCACCAAACAACAGCAACATAACCTACTCAACAATACTTTGCAGAACAAATATATCGTCCGATTTTTATAGAAATATTGCAATAAAAAATCTACCAATTTCTTAGCGAATTAAACGTATTGGTCTTTATTTAGAACAGGTCAGTCTTACTATGCCTATTTATGTAAATTTTCCTCCTAGGATTATCAAACCTGTAAAAATAGACACGTCTCTAAAAGTACTCCCAAAACATTTCACAAATCCTTTTCTTATACAGGAAGCTTATAAAAATGTAATATCCAAATACCCAACAACCCATCAAATCTTTACTGATGCTTCCAAATGTGATGAAGGGCATGCTGCAGCCTATATCTACGACAATGTCAAGTCTGCCATACAAATCTCAACAAGTTGTTGTATATATACCGGAGAACTTACAGCAATTCACCAGACCATGAAAAAATGTGGTTCTGTCAATAAAAGCAAATTTGACATCGTCCCTGATTCAATGAGCGCATTACTTGAAATCAAACAGCTATATTCAACTCACGCTATACTTCTCAAGATCACAGAAGGGTTATCTTATCTACAGACTTAACAAAAACATATTTCCTTCATCTGGATACCTTCCCATATCGGAATAAGTGGTAATGAGGAAGTGAACTCTATGACAATCAATGGAACTATCGACTAAAGTACATGTACAGAGCGTGGCAAACTACTCGGAATCACAATGCCAATAAACTCAAAGAATGTCTAAGTCAAGTAGGAACCAAACTCATCTTATTAAGTAATAGAAAAGACCAAGTCATCATTAACCCACTCCGAATAGGACATACTTTTCTTATCCACAAAAATATCTTCAACCAAGTGGCTGCACCAAAGTATACCAAGTGCAACACTTAGTTGCCTGTGAAATATATAATTGTCGAGTGTCCAGTGTACCAAAATGAAAAAAACCGCGTGTGTCGTTAGTGACAATTTAAAATGTGTACTTACGTCAAACTTACAGTCTTTATGAAGTTATCTTAAAATGACTAAACTATATACCAGACTGTAAAAAATATTTTTTTATGTAACAATATGTATCTTACTGTTTGAATATATCCCCTCCAATAATAACCCTTGGTGGTTGATGCGGGTATATTTGTTTAAATAAAAAAAGTCTGTTTTAAATGGTATAAGCTGTGTTAAGAATGTTTCTTTTGCTAAAGTTGTATTTAAGTCCTTTCTAAAGATATAGCAAAAAACAAGGTAGCTGTTCACGAAAGTTTCGTGAAATTTATTAAAGTCAGATGTAAAATTCATGAAATTTTTAGTGGAGTTTAAAACCTCAGAACAGAACATTCGATATCCATTGGGCCAAGATTTTGACATCCTCTCTGATGTCTTCCTTAGGGCTTCCGAAGTTTCAGTCTCCCGAGCCCCCAGACACTACTACACTTGTCATTGTTTACTTCACTGTCACTACTACAGTAGTAGTGTATCAGTCTTTGTGAAGGATATTTCGGTTCAAGTTCGAAACAGATTTTACTGGATCAATTGCCGCCCAGATGTAAAAGATTAGTGTAAGAAATTCAATTTATGTAATAGTAGAAAATGCCCTAGATCAAGAAATCGTGGTAAAATGACACAATATTTTTCCGGAAAGCTTTTTGGACAACTTTCAGTGGATATTCTCGGTCCACTTTGGATGACAGAGGGAGAGAACTTGTAATTAAATTTAAAATTAAAATTTAACAAGGTAAAAAATAAATAATTAGACTTACTCAGAATTAATTTAATTTTACTACCTCAGACGACCGGTTTCGCTTTCTAAAATTTGCAAAGCATCATCAGGTCGGTGGTACAAAGTAAATTAAATGCTGAAATTATAAAAAGCCCATATTAGGGTGCTGTCTTATAAGATATATTAGAAACTTCTGTTGAATTGTGATATATTAGAAATAAACAAAATACTACTTACATTCCGGTACAAGAATTACTATATAGTGGTTGGTGATTCCTAGTTCAAACTTTCCTTTATTACTAATAATAATTGATCTTCGGTCAAAGTTGTAACTGTCTAAAAACTTAGGAGGAAGTTTCTTGAGGGGATGTGTGTTAACAGATGATGTAGGAGTAGGATATATGTTATTGTTTGTTGAAAGAAAATGTGATGTTTTATATTATTTAAAATATTATAGTTATTTATATATATTGAAGAGATATGAAAAATTTTGTTTTTTTTGAAATTTTTTTTTATTCATCGTCATATAAGTGTCCTCTTTCTTTATAAAAAATTTCAATAATTTAACACACATTTCAAAATATATCACTTCAATAAATATAAATAACTATAATATTTTAAATAATATAAAACATCACATTTTCTTTCAACAAACAATAGCATATACCCTACTCCTACATCATCTGTTAACAACCATGCCCTCAAGAAACTTCCTCCTAAGTTGTTAGACAGTTAGTTACAACTTTGACCGAAGAACACTTATTATTAGTAATAAAGGAAAGTTTGAACTAGGAATCACCAACCACTATATAGTAATTCTTGTACCGGAATGTAAGTAGTATTTTGTTTATTTCTAATATATCACAATTCAACAGAAGTTTTATCTTAACAAGTTGTGGGTTGTTACTCTGTGTCTGCAAACGCAATTTATGCATATTAATTAACACAGACATGTAATATTGGCATAATTACTAAAACTTTTTTGATCTATAACTTTTTTATCTATATCCTTATAAGATAGCACCCTAATATGGGCTTTTTATAATTTCAGCATTTAATTTACTTTGTACCACCGACGTGATGATGCTTTGCAAATTTTAGAAAGCGAAACCAGTCGTCTGAGGTAGTAAAATTAAATTGATTCTGAGTAAGTCTAATTATTTCTTTTTTACCTTTTTAAAATGAACTCACATAAGCAACACATTCATGATTTTAAAATTTAACCTTTTCTAGTAAAGAGACTGCTACAGTTTAAGTTACTTTAAAGTGACATTTTAATCAAGGACAAAATTTGGAATTAAAATTATGGCAAGAATTGATGAAAATCTTGGGTATAAATAAAATTCGTACTACGCCTCTTCATTCTCAATTAGACAAAACGGTCTAAAAATATAATAGAACTGTGTGTTTCAATGTTTGTTGCCGATAATTAAAAAGTTTTGGATACTTTCTTTATTCCTGTTAGTCTGTAGAAGTTCCGAATATAAAACAGTAGGTTAATCTCCATCGATGATGATCACCGAAAGAAAAATGAAGCTTCCTTAAGATCTTATTTTATAAAGATTGCCTCCTTGCAAAGAAGAACGTTTATTCTTGACGTAGGTACCTTTAAAATTTAAAAAAAATTAAACGTCTACGAATTTGCTCTTTAAAGTTTGAAGCTTTAAAGTGATAAAGCCAAGGCCGGGCTCGACATACTTCCTACTCGAAACAGGTGACCCTGTATGGTTATTTAATCCTACGAGTAAAAACAGACTTTCTCCAAAACTTCAACGAAACTGGAAAGGCTGGTATACCGTCCTGCAAAAAGTAAACGATCTAATTTACCACATCCACTGGACAATTATGATTTTTGACAACTTTTTAGAGTTATATATTGCAAATATTTGGGTGAATGTCTGTAGCAAAATTTCAACACAGATGGTTATTTAAGAAAATAATTGAGACCTTGCTAAAAGTAACACTTATAAATTTAAATGGTTTGAAGGGTCTCAAATGCCAGAGATTGTTTTTGACCATAAAACAGACGCTGGTCAAATGTATGATGAGCTAGGTGATACGATTTTTAATAGCAAATCTTCCCTCAATGCTTTGATTTCTTTTCTTTGGTGCTGGCATTAATAGTATTTTAAATTGTCTTTTCTAATTTTACCATACATTGTTTTAGGTCTGCTATGTGCGTTGCTTGTTTTTGCAGAAAAAAATGCGGCCAAAGCACTAACGTTTTTAGTACTTGTTGTTGTTAAGGTCGTGGTTGTTTTCCTTCTTGGCACCTTTTAGTAGCCTCTGTAGTTAGTTCTATAGGCTTCCCTACAGTTAACGTAATTATGGCTGTATTTCTATCCTTGGTACAATCTTTGTTTAAATGATGATTGACCAGGGCAAACTAGTAGTTTGCCCTGGTCAAATTTGGGCACACTGGTAGAACTTTTAACAAATGGATAACAGAGCAAAAAGGGCTTTTAATAATAGAAAAACAGATTCTACGTACGCACTTCGCCTTTCAGAACAAAATCATTTTTTTAATGACCAATTTCAAATTCTTCACATTCAAAATATTGTTTTAAACTATCTTTATTAGAATCTATTGAAATTAATAAATACACACATTTCTGATTGACTACTTTGAGTCAAACAGTTCTCCCCTCCTAAACTTATTTAGTTAAAGACTCTAAAGTGTAAATGCATGATAACAATAGATCCCTTAAGAAAGGCACTCTGTCGAAACTGCTGTAATGATAATAAATAAATTTTGTGAAAGTTTTCAAAACAAAAGTTTTCAGTCTTTTATTGTTAAATCTTTTAGTATTTTAGATCCATTTAAATTTTAATATAATAATAAGAATACGTTTTAACCACCATTTCTTATAATATGTTTTACATATCAAGTTCTAGTGGGTAAAGAAAAACAATAATATTAATTTTCTAATTATGTAAAACAGTTGCTTTGTAACAGGTTAAAGATGCCCTCTAAGGAACATATACCGCTATGTATCCCAAAAATCCGTTATTACAACACATTTTTGACATGTTACTGATGATTTAGGAGCTTAAACTTTTTCCTCAACTTTTTAGAAAGACTGGGGTAAACGAAAAAGGAAATTTTGCTTGAGGCGAAACGATAGAAAACTCGGAAAAGCCAAAACTGAAAGAACATTAATCATTTCTTATGCAAACCTTTATCAAATCAGTATAAGAATAATTTTTACAGTAAAAATGCCCATATATTTCACCTGGTATTTTAACTTGAAACATTTGAAAAACAAATGCTGGAATAACGTTAAATTACGGAATATTTATTCTAAATAAATTTTATCGTTATCACTATTTTTTACGAGTATACGAGTATATTAGTAACAACAATATTGTTTTTTTTATTTCTGGTAGTTTAACATTAATAAAACATATCTTGTTTGTCTCTAATTTTGAAAATTCTTAGGCTGTCTTAAAATGTCTATAAATTGAAGAGCTTGAAAGGTGAAGGTGCTGAGCTACAAATAACTAAATGTAAGGTAGTCTAGCGTAAAGTATTTTTATTGCATTTTTAGAAGAACGTGTTCCAAAGGCTCAGATTTTAAATATACACCTTTTCAAAACAAAGCTCTTACAAAAAATTTTTTCTTCAAAAATTTCATTTTTCAAAAACAGATCAAAATATGTATATAGCACCTTTATCCACCAACGTTGTAGGCTACATGAAAACCAGTACATTGTGCTATGTGTAGATCACAACGCAAGTCAAAATCATAGTTCAAAGCAATATTTTATTAAAAATAAATCCAAAGAACATTCTGTTTGTCAACGCAAATATGAGATACAAATATGTAGGACGTTACATTACGTCACGTTACATTTGTCCTGCAAAGAAACCACAAAGATTGTGGGTATAACACACATAGTTTTATTTGTCTTTTTGGTATAAGCATTTCCTCTATGCTGACCAACTTGCAATATTTGCTCAAGGAAACAGTTTTAAAGAAGTGGATGAGAAACTAGGAACTGCTTTAAAAACAATGACAGCGTACTACCTGCAGATGATTTTATAACAATCAAGAATATTGTAAACAATCAGTGAAAACAAGAATATTATGAATATAGTCACTTTGGGAAGAACTTTAAAAGAGTTGTGACAGGCTGAATGGAAAATGCCTATGCCAAAAAATATAAAAAAAAATCTGGTTTCCTGTGGTTATTTACAGTAATATCTGTCGATACTTATCGAATAAGAACAGATTATGCTTTCTTTGTAGGTTCTTTTCAAGATGACCAAAGTCACGGTCTCAATCTAGGTAAGAGTGATCCACCTCTGGAAATTTGTGTTATATATTGTGCTATAGTTTTAAAGCACTCTATTTGGTATAAGGACATAATTGGTGATTTACAAATTGGCACATGTTTTCATTTTACTCCAATACTGTACTTAAAAGGTGCAGTTTTATGTCTGATTGTACTCTTAAGTTTTCGCTTAGATTCAATTTGGGAAATTGATTTAAAAAGAATTAAATTTTTCATGTTAACATCATGTTTGTAGACGTCATAAAAAACTGAAACTCTTGTATCTTCGTTAATCCTAGTTCAACATTTTATTCGGCACTTATCATTACACAAATGTTATCCTCATTAATGCGCTTAGAAAGAATCAATACACCTTTACGAAATAAGTAAATTTCTCCACATTCTCCTTTCCATTGTTTTTATTTTTTCTGTCGTTTCCTGGATATTTTTTTGTACCTATGATTTCATATCTATATTAGCCTGGTCACTATTAACAGAGCTACTCACTACTCTATACTCAACACATCCACTGTTTGTAAACTTGAAGTGAGAATTTGTCAGTTTACCAACTAAGTTTGAGTATAAAATTAGTTTTTTTTTATTTTTATAAGAAAGAAACTTTATAAAACAGCACTCACGTCTTGTAGATCACTATCATCCTCACCATCACTAACGATGTCTGAGTTCAGTAAAAAATTTATCCGTCGAAAATACAGCTGACATTTTAAACTTCACCTGAAACCAAACAAATTCAAGAGCGTATAACTTTATATCATAATTATAACATTGTGGTTAACTTGTTAATTTAGTAAACTATTGTCTACCTAAACTTTTAGCATAACCTCAAATTCGTTGATGTGAGGAAAGCAATATAATGTTTGTAATGGTAATTTATTTTATTATATCATTTTAGTCTAGTTATTTTATCAAGCTTTCCTTCAAAACTGTATACTTCTTCTCATCTCAACAAGCAGCTGCACCTTAGTTTGAAAGTCAACAAAGCACAGTGACTAAGTGCATGAAGATTTTACGTGAATTATAAAGACACATCAAACATGCTGCATGTTAGTGTACCATAATTCCTTTACCAGCTGACTAGAAGTAGAAGTAGAAGTAAATGGAAGATGATGCCATCAAAAATTATAGCACATAACGCCTTTATCCACAAAGATATACAAATGTTTAAACAAATGTAATATAACACCTTCACCTTTTAAGCTCTTCAATTGATAACTGATGGAATAATTAATTAATTTTAATCTATTACATTTTTATGATAAAGAATACATTTTCTATCAGACTAAAATGTTAAGGATCCTAACCTGGAAGTTAACCAGTATAGTACGAAAATATTAACTCACTTAACATATTAACTAACTTAATTACAAATTCACTTAACTTAAGTTAAGTGAATTTTAAGTTAAATATACCCGTTTAAAAATTACAAGCGTGATTTGGTGAAGTTCCTGAGTAGCAGTTACGTCAGAGGCTCTATAAGCTACAAGTAACATTGCATTGCATTAAAAATCAGTAATAGCAAAATATCCATTTGTCAACAAAAGAAAAACCACCAAATATTTTAAATAAAAACAAGAACATATTATATTTTTTGCTTTTACACTCGCTTAATTGCCTTATTATAGTTTTTATACCAGACCGCATTCACATTTAATGATTCGTTTTAAAGTTTATTTAAATGGATAACAAAAATTCCAAATTAGCGTAAGAAATAAGCTGTATTTTTAAATAAGCTAACTTTCCATCAAGCAAGCAAGCTGATATATTTATTTCATAAGAAAATGTAAAATTAGAAGATTACTAATAATATTAATAAAATAATAATAATAATAATAATAATAATTTTTTTATTATTATTATTACGAAAATTTTTGGGAGATACTCCAACATACCAAGTCACCTAGGACTCGATAACATGGAAAGAGTCCCACCAGAGCTCAATCCTTTTGATACCGTAGGTATCTGAGATGAGTGAATTTTCCCCTTAGAGGGAGTGTGAGCCGTATGGCTAAATCTGGATAATAATAATATTTTATCACTAATATAATGTTCTCTTCGTGTAAAGCTAATAATTAGATTTGTATTTATTTCTTTAAAGAAGAATGATTTGACAAGTTTATTATTATTTATCAAGAAAAAATCATAGTAAATAATCAAATTATACAAGGAGGAAGATGAATTACTTCTAGCAAACGACTGTTATTCAATGTATGAACAAAAATTCCACATAACACAATTCCACACAATTTGCATATTATGCTTATTTACTGTGCAGCAACAGCAACAGCTAATATAACGGGAATTAAGATCAGAACACGACGGAGTACCAATGCCGGAAGGACTGATAACAGAGTTGCACCCTGGGAGAAACGGCTTCTAAACAAGATTGAATTACTGCGGAGGGACATTGGTCAAATGACAGAATATATACGAGGAGCAACAAGTAGAAAAGTCATTAAAAGAGCTGACCAAATAATGCTAAGCACTGCAAGACACTCGCAATATGATCCAGTAAACATCACAGCCCATCAGTGCCTAGATACATTAAAACAAAAACTCTCCGTTTATTCAGGACGACTAAGGAGGTACAAGGTTAGTAACAGCTGAAAATGTGACAATGCGCTTTTTGAGCATGCCGAGAAGGCGTTCTATCGGAAACTTAATTCCAGTGTCAAAAGTGCCAATAAATCATACCCAAGCCAAGAAGACATTCAGGAGTTTTGGGGAAATCAACTTTCCACACCAGCTGCTCTTAACACCAATGCTGGATGGATAGAAGATACGACGCACAGCTGTCAACACTACCGCACAACTGTTTATGAACCCTTCACCACAGAAGAAGTCTCTAATATCATCAAAGAGCTTCATAACTGGAAATCTCCTGGACCAGACGGCTTAAGAAGTTCTGGAGTGCTCATAAGTGCCTGTCAACCTTAATTAATCGTGTTATTTCTAATCTGCAGGAAATACCAGCATTCCTAACCCAGGGAACAACTTATTTAATACCGAAGGATCAAAATAATACCCAAGATCCAGCCAAATACTGCCCAATTACGGGTCTTCAAACTCTGTATAAATTGGTCACATCCTGTGTAGCTCAGCCTATCTACCAACACTGCGCTCTAAACAATATCATAGAACCTCAACAGAAACGATGCGCTAAGGGCTCCATGGGTTGCAAAGAACACCCTATTATCGACTCAGTCATTTCTAACCAGGCATACACCAAAAAAAGGAACCTCTTCACTGCCTTTATTGACTATAAGAAAGCCTTTGACTCAGTGCCGCATGAATGGCTGGGAAATATATTAAGAATATATAAAGTCGATGATAATATAGTGACCTTCTTAAGACATATAATGACAGATTGGAAGACTAAAATTCACCTCCAAATACCTGGTGAAAACAATATCGAAACGGAAAATATCGCAATTAACCGCGGCCTCTTCCAAGGAGACTCGCTAAGTCCCTTGTGGTTCTGTCTAGCGATGTACCTACTATCCCAGCTATTGAACTCCACTGACTCAGGTTTTAGCAATAAAAACAATAACACTGTAGTGGCGAAGCTTAATCATCTGTTGTATATGGATGATTTGAAACTAATGGCTTCCACTGGAACTCAGATCAAATGCTAAAAACTGTAGAAACTTTTTCAAATGATATCAGTATGTACTTTGGGTTAGACAAATGTCGTATACTAAATATAGTCAACGGAAAGGTTCAGCCCGGGGGATTCGATATACAAAATGACCAAAACATCGAGGCTATGAGCGAAAATGACATGTATAAATATCTAGGAGTAAAGCAAGCTCGGAAAATTGACCATAAACAAATGAAAATCGAATTAATATCACAGTTCATATGAAGGGTAAAACAGCTACTCCGCTCACATCTTAATAGTAAAAATTTGTTTAAGGCATTAAACACCTATGCATTTCCGCGCTTAGCTACTCATTTGGCATTATTAAGTGGACTAAAACGGATATAGAAACTCTTCAGGAAAAAGTACGAACACACCTCACAAAGGCACAAAAAAAACCATCCTCGAAGTGCAGTAGAAAGAACCACATTACCGCGGTATTTAGGAGGACGAGGACTTATTGATATAAGCGAGCAATTAGATAAACAGATTAATAATTTAAGAACTTATTTTCAGGTACAGGCGGAGACATCTACTCTTCATCGCGCAATTTGCACAGTAGATGACACAACACCGATCAACCTGAGGGAACAAGAAATGCACATAAACCATCTTATTAAGAACGAAAAAATTCGCATTTGGTTGGGTAAACCTCTGCACGGGCGACATCCGAATGAAGTCAGTCAAGACTATGTCAACAATATAGCGTCAAACTATTGGCTGACATCAAGAAAGATATTCCCTGAAACAGAAGGTTCATTACTCGCCATTCAGGATCAGGTTATACCAACCAAAAATTATCTGAAATATATCGTCAAAGACCCTCAGATCCAAAACGACAAATGCCGATATGGATGTCAAGCCCAAGAAACTATCCAACATCTTACTGGAGGCTGCCAGGCATTTGTTGCAACTGAATCTAAGGAACGTCATGACTCATTAGGGAAGATCCTCCATCAAGAGATAGCATTTAAACTGGGACTTCTACAAACAAACCATCTCCCATATTATCAATACGTTCCTGAGAGTATGCTTGAGAATAACAACTACAAGCTATACTGGGATCGCACTGTGCTCACAGACCAAACTGTACCACATATTAGACCAGATCTCGTGCTAGTTAATAAACTAACAAGACAAACAACTCTAATCGATGTGGCGATACATAACAACAATAATCTGCGTGTTAAGTACAACGAAAAGATCGCCAAGTACAGAGATCTGGAAATACAAATAAGAAGACAATGGAGAATGGAAAGAACCCAGACGATACCTATTATTCTTTCTACCACTGGGGTCATTCCGTAGAACCTCCTAGAAATCATAAAAAAGCTGGGTCTAAATGAACATCTACATAAGGTCATGCAGAAAGATGTGCTACTTTCGACGTCCAGATGCGTGCGAAAATTTTTAGGAGATACAAGGACGTACCAAGTCACCTAGGACTCGATAACACGAAAAGAGTCCTACCAGAGCTCAATCCTTTTGATACCGTAGATATCTGGGATAAGTGAATTTTCCCCTTAGAGGGAGTGTGAGCCGTATGGCTAAATCTGGAGAATAATATTTTATCACTAATATAATGTTCCCTTCGTGTAAAGCTAATAATTAGATTTGTATTTATTTCTCTAAAGAAGAATGGTTTGAAGTTTATTATTATTTATCAAGAAAAAATCATAGTACATAATCAAATAATACAAGAAGGAAGATGAATTACTCCTAGCAAACGACTGTTATTTATTGTATGTAACAAAAATTCCACATAATATACTAGGAACAGAACTACAGAAACAAGGTACTGATGTTATGTCTCCCAAATCATTCCTGAGAATTTTGACATCTCATCCCGAACTTTAACACGTGCTAAGTTTTCGTAGACAAGTATATATTTTGCCTTTTCTAAAATAATACTTCCTAAATCCTTATAAATTTGTCACGCCAATACACACTATAGAATTTGTATGCCTTTAGACCAACACTCCGGTATATGTGTAAAAATATTAATCATTTTGCCTTAAACTGTCCTCAAAAAAATAATATCTTCACTTTAATAATAAATGCCACCGTATATACATTAGACATTATAACTACTGTAACATAACATTCAGCACAAATACATTCAGAACCCAATCATTCTGTAGAAGAAACTCAATCTAAACATATATATATATATATATATATATATATATATATATATATATATATATATATATATATATATATATATATATATACCACGTCCTTCTATCATCCCATTGGCCGTCTCTAAGATCTCTTGTACTCATTGCTTTAGTTACCCCTTCTTTCCATGTATTTTTGGGTCTTCCTCGTTTTTGCGGTTTGGTGGTACCCACTGCATAATCTTCTTGGGTAGTCTTGTGTCTTCCATTCTTTGAACATGACCATACCTAATCAACTGTTTCCTCTCAATGTCTGTTGTTAAGTAACCATCTATTCCAATTCTTCGTCTTACTTCCTCATTTCGAACTCTTTCCCTGCGGGATATACCTAATGATCTTCTAAACACATCCATTTCTACAGCTTCTAATTTTTTTCTGTTGTTCTCGGTTATTCTCCAAGTTTCTGCTCCGTAAAGTAGACTGCTTTTAATTAGTGACTCATAGATGTTATATTTTCGCTTTATTCCTATTTCAGAGCTCCAAAGTGTTTCATTTAGGCAGCCAATTGTTCTTCTAGCTTGTGTAACCCTTTTTTTTATTGCCTCATCGTCTTTTCCCGTTCTATCGAAGGTTACTCCCAGGTACGTATATTCACTACAGGATGTGATTTCTTCATTATCCTTTAGTTCGATATTGGATAACTCAGCTCCTATGGGTAGGTATTTAATTTTTTCTACATTTATTTCCAATCCCCACTGTTCATATTCCTCCTTTAGTTTTCTTGCCATATACTCTAAATCGTCTTTATCATTGGCTATGATGACTTGGTCATCAGCAAATTGTAAGGTATATAAACAAACATCTCCGAGGTCTATACCCATACCGTGACATTTACGTTTCCACTGGTTTAGTGCTTTTGCAATATATATCTTGAACAACGTTGGTGAAATACAGCAGCCCTGGCGCAGACCGTTGTTAACGATGAACTTTTTAGATAGTGTGTTGCCAATTTTTATTTGTGATGTTGAATTTTCGTACAGATTTTTTAAGGCTTTGATTAAAGTGTAGCTAATGTTAGTTTCTTGTAGTCATTTTCACAATTTAGTCACAGGCACGCTGTCGTATGCTTTACGGAGATCAACAAACATGAGATGAGTCTCCTGATTGGTTGCTAATTTTTTTTCAATTAATTGTTTTAGGCAGAAGACATTATCTCTGCAAGTTCTTTCAGCTCGGAAACCAGCCTGTTCTTCTTCTTCTTGTTCCCTATACTCCATCTCAATGAGATTTCTAAGAATGCGTCCGTACACCCGGCTTAGTGTACTAGGTACCGATATTCCTCTGTAATTTGAGCAATCCAACTTATCTCCTTTTTTATGGATGGAAGAAATATAAGCTACTTTCCATAAACTGGGTGGTGTGACACCGTTTATATATTTGTTCATACACCAAGTAAGTGCTAGAAATAGTTTATCTGTGCCACATTTTATTAATTTTGCTGGAATATTTTCTGGGCCTAAAGCTCTACCATTTTTTAGTTCAGTTACAGCTTTCTTCAGCATATCAACTCCCACTACTATCTCTTCGCCGTCAACTGATACTTCCGTTGGTGATTGTGCGGTATATTTTGCTCTACTTTCTGTTAGAAAACTCTCGTAGTGTTCTTTCCATTTTTCTGTTGCTATTAACTGGATAGAAGTAGTATTTCTTTCTGTGTTCTTTATTTTGTTTAAAAGTTTCCATGTCTCCGAACACTTTCTTCCGCCCATGTAAGTGTTGATCTCTTGGCATGTCCTATCCCACATTTCGTTTTTTGCTGTTATTACTGCTCTTCTTGTTGTTCTTTGTAAGTCCAAATAATTGTCTTTGTCTACTTGATGTTTAGTACTTAGCCACCGTGTGTACTCTTTCTTTTTCTCCATTACTAGATTTTCTATATCTTCGGTCCACCAGAGCTTTTTACTGTGTCGTTCGGATTTTAAACCAAGCGCTTCTTTCGCGGCTTTTTGTATACTGTCTATTATATTTTTATATACTTCTTCCATGGATACATTTTGGATTATATCTTCTAATTTTTCATTTAGTCTTCGTTGATATAGTATTCTCGTACTTTCATGTTGTAAGCTGTCCAGATTGTACTTTGTCGTGTTATAAATTTTTGTGTCTTCAGGTGGTTCTTTTGTTTTCTTGAATCTAAACGGAAAAACTATTTCGGACTTTACCATAAAGTGATCCGAGTCGCATGATACTCCTCTATATACTCTTGTATCTATTACGTGTAATGTTGTATTTTGTTTTGTAATCACGTAATCTATGATCGATTTTAAATTTCTGGTTACCTGAATCCATGTATATTTGTGTATATACTTGTGTTTAAAAAACCCGCTTGTAATTTTTAGCTGATGGTTTTCGCATACTTGAATTAATCTTTCACCATTGTCATTTAGGGTTATTTCCCCATGTGGACCTACCACTTTGTTGTTTACCTTCTGTTCAACTCTACTATTTAGATCTCCTGCTATGATCACTTCTCTAGTACTTCCAATTTTAGTTATTTCGTCATTGATTTTCTCAAAAAATTCGTCTTTGACAACATAAGGTTGATCATCAGAGACTGCATATATTCCAAGAATAGTGACAGGTTTTTGGT
Source organism: Diabrotica balteata (assembly GCA_918026665.1). Classification (NCBI taxonomy): domain Eukaryota; kingdom Metazoa; phylum Arthropoda; class Insecta; order Coleoptera; family Chrysomelidae; genus Diabrotica; species Diabrotica balteata. The sequence goes on along the minus strand of OU898282.1, from coordinate 83,796,945 downwards.
TGGTTTTCATGTTAATTCTTATGATATTTTCATCTACGGCTTCAAAATCTGTTATTCTGCGTTGATGTTTTTTATGTATCATTACGGATACACCTCTTTTTGCTCGCTAATGTTTCTCAACCCCGCTATATATATGTACATAGTTCTTCAATATCTCTGTACCACAACCTTTCTACTTTGTTTCAGTCAATATAATTATGTCCATGTTCAATTTAGTAATTTTTTGGATGACTTCTTCCACCTTTCCGCTAATGCTCTGTACATTCCATGTGCCAATGTTCATTGTCCATTTCCGTAGCTGTTGTCGTCGTCTTTTTGATCCGTCCGAAGTTCCGAGGCAACTTTTAGGCTTTTTGGTAAATGCGGTTTTTTTTACAAGTAACAGGGAACCAACCTGACGTCTCAACCCCCAACCTAGAGGACCAGGTAATTTTTGTTTAAGGTATTCTTTCTTTAGACTGGTTGTCTTTCAGGACTCTGGAGACCAGTCTTCCCCTTTAGGAATGTGTGTCTGGTTTGGACGTTCTAAATGCAGTTTGATAGGTTGCACGACATGTATATGCCCCGCTTTCCCCACGTCCAGACAGCCCATGCCACTCACACACGGACAAAAGAACTCCAACTTCACGCGGGGTGAGTAGGAGATGGGTATCGGAGTTTTGTCGTTGAAAGTTAGGTATCGAAAGGATTTCAAGGAAGAGGACAGCGGTATGCTGCTCCTCCCTGATTAAGTCAGGAGATACTGTGGGTGAATTCTACTTGAGTGTCCCGCATCCCACACGGGGGCTTAATCTAAACAACATAACAATAAAGATGTAGATGTAAATAAACCAAGACCAGACATCGATAACCTACCCACAGATAAAGGTATAAACGTTAATTAAACAGAATAAAAACCAATGAATCATTGTTCACGTCACAAATTAGCGCAGAACCTACACTACAAACTGTAGTGTAGAAAAGCTCTGTAAAAGAGCTGTCTCCCGGTCACACCACCTAAACCTGAATATTTTACAGTCTGATAAAGATACACGTTCGAAAAAAAAAGAAGACTATTCCAACAACAGATCCTATTGATATACAGAAATATATGCAGCCAACTACAGCATTTTTTAAAGGCGACGCAAACAAAAGTGTTCTTAAATACCAAGAAATGATACACTTTTTTGAAGACGCGTATGATTCACCCGAGCCATTGAGTATTGCTAAAACGTTTCAAAATATATTAAGGGGTTACTAAAATAATTAGATAACATCTACCCTCGGTTCAATGAAAAAATAATGAAAACACATCGTACAAAAATTAAGCGCAAATTCAAATGGCTAGATACAAATACCTTCTTTGAATTAGAGAGGGATCAAGGACAAGAATAAATATTAACATATAAAACAAAAATGTCAATACTTTAGTAGGACAGAAACGGTCAAAATGAAACACATTTACATGTTATCATAAATACAGACGTGATTTTTAAAAAGCTAGTGGAGGAGTTTTTACTTATTTTAATAACTTATTGGTATGTAGACAAATAATTTTTCAGGCCAATCTTAAACCAGTAGCAGTAACCATAAAAACTCCCAAAATTAATCCCTTCTGTAACATATATTTTCCACCGAATACTGATATAAGTATAAAAGAGGTAACTCATAATACAGATCAAATTCCGTAGCTTAAGATTTTAATGGGAGATCTAAATGGACACAATCCACTTTGGGTATTTAATAGATATAATAAAATAGGACACAGAATACAAACTTATATATAGAAACTTAATATTAGGGGACACCGGGGTTGGTTGTCATACGGGGTACGTTGACATTGTGCATTTAAATTACGCGCCGTTCATAGTAAAACATAGCGCGCCGACCTGTGCATGCACAAACCGTTGGCGCTTGTATTACCATACTTTCAGTCGAAGTTGTAACGTTATCCAGTGAATATAGTGTTGATTTGTGGTTTTACATTTGGTGAGTAATTTTTCGTTGTCGTACACTTTTTTTAATATTATCTAGTACAAACGTTTAAGTTATTTTCTGTGATGATGGTATGAAAGTATATTGATAGCTTTTTAATCTGGCGTAAACAAATTAACAGTTTATGAATTCGTAAACACGTGTTAGCCATTTTAGTTGAAAAACCGTCATCGGGGTTGGTTGGCATTTTATGAATGGGGCAGGTTGTCACGATGTGCCAACCTGCCCCGTGTATAACTATGAAATGTATTTTTGTAACAAAAGTATTATCTAACTAGGTATATTATCTAATTATTTACAGACGTAACCATGCGAACCTATAAAAGAAAAACAGAGCGAGGAAAAACACCTGCTGACGTTATGGAACGAGCTGTACGTGCTCATATTATTGATAAGTTAAGTTTGAAGGTTGTTTCGCAAGACTATAATATAGGCGTGCGCACTCTTGCACGATATTGTAAAAAAATGAAAACGGATATACTGCAAACGGAACTTGGAGGTATTCCATCTGTGCTGCATGTAGGATATCAGAAGAACAGACAGGTATAAATATTTTTAAGAGTCTAAATTTTCTTAGGTAATAACTATGATATATTGTTTTAGATCTTTAACGTGCAAGACGAAGAGGCTTTATGTGAGTATCTAAAAACTGCATCTGATATTTATTATGGACTTACACCAAAGCAGGTTCGAAAGTTGGCTTTTCAATATGCTACGACTCTTAATATTACGGTTCCAACATCTTGGTCTACAAACCAAATGGCAGGGCCTGATTGGTTTACTTCGTTCTTAAAACGACAACAGACATTATCCATCAGAACTCCAGAGGCTACTAGCCAAGCTAGAGCTTCAAGTTTTAATGAACATAATGTGTCACAATTTTTTAAAAATCTTAAAACAGTTTTAGACCGACTGAAATTAACTGCGAGTGACATATATAACATGGATGAAACCGGTATCACCACCGTACAGAAACCTGATAGAGTAGTGGCTCGTAAAGGATTTAAACAAATTGGCAGAATAACGTCTGCAGAACGGGGTACCCTAGTGACACTGGCCATTGCTGTTTCAGCGTCAGGCAATTCAATTCCTCCGTATTTCATATTTCCTAGGAAAAACTATCGAGCGCACTTTGTTCGAAGCGGTCCACCTGGCAGTATAGGTGATGCGAATCCTTCGGGATGGATGACCGAGACACAGTTTATAAAATTTGCAGAGCATTTTATACACAACGTAAGATGTTCAAAAGAAAAACCAGTGTTATTGTTGCTCGATAATCATGATTCTCATTTGTCAATAACTGCACTCGATATTTTTAAACAAAACGGAGTTACTGTTTTATCGTTTCCACCTCATTGCAGCCATAAACTTCAGCCATTAGACCGAAGTGTTTATGGTCCTCTAAAAAAATACATCAACACCGCTTGCGATTTATGGATAACGAATAATCCGGGCCAAACAATGACCATATATGATATCCCAGCGGTGGTGAAGTCAGCTCTACCCAATGCAATTACTCCAAAGAATATTATGGCTGGCTTTCATGTATCTGGAATAAGTCCATTTAATTCGGATATATTCCCTCCTGAGGAGTTTATGGCTGCTTTTGCTACAGATCGACCAATTCAAACTGCTGCACTCATTGATCAATCTCGACCGGAACTAAATGAAGTTACTGTGCCAATTAACCATCCTCTACCTGATTTAAATCTGTCTTTGGAGCAGTGTGATCCGCCTCCACTCGTGCCGATTCAAGTTACTCCGCCAACTCAGGTTAATTCACATTCTATTCCTCTTACAATCTCAACTACCAAATTCTACTGTGCAGTATCAGCAACTTCGCCTATATCATCTGTTAACGATACATCGGCTATATCATTTCCTGATGGTGTCTCTGCCCTTCCATCAACTTCCAGCACCAAGTTATTGACAAACTTAAGACCATTTCCTAAAGCTGGCGACAGAAAAACAAATACCAAACGAGGAAGAAAAAGACGTTCCACTGCAATTCTTACAGACACACCAATCAAAAAAGCTTTAGAAGAGGAAAAAAAGGCAATACAGGAGAAGAAGGCAGCAGTTTCTGCTAGAAAAAAGAAAAGAATCACAAAAAACTCTGCTTCCACTTCAACCAAAACGACGGTTGATAATGCTAAAAAAGATTTATTCAAGAGAAAAATAAAGAAAAAGCGTTCAATAGTATCTTCAGATGAAGACTCAGACCAGGATAATGCTTTCTGTCTAGTTTGCATGGAGCCACATTCCAATAGTCGCCCTGGAGAACAGTGGATCGAATGCATTGAATGCAACTTTTCAGCGCACTTCAAATGCACTGATGGCAATACTGTACCATATAGATGTCAAAAGTGCGATTGTGATGAATACTAACAGTATTTCCAAATACAGATTTCTAATTATGTTATTAACTAAAAAAAGTTAACGTTGTTTGAATTCATACCTTCTTATTAAATACATTTACCTATATTTTTCGGCTTCTATTATTTTATATACCTACCCATTATTGATTACTGCTCCTTTGTATATTTTTCCAGTGAAGTTATGTTTTATACCTATATGCCAACCTACCCCAAGGGCTATGACAATTTACCCCAATCACGGGGTAAATTGACATAGGTTGTAGAGCTACTCTTATTATTTTATATGAGTATGTTGGAATACATCTAGGGATCTAGAAAAAAGGGCAATATTGAAGTAATGTTCACTCTATCTTACGGTAATGCGCACTTTTCAAAACAAGTAATACTAGTCTTAAAAAAATATATAATAGGCGAATCTATGACAACCAACCCCGGTCTCCCCTACTCTGCTTAACAGTAGATTTTTAACAAGATGTCATTCTTTAACTGGAAACACTAGTTGTATTGACTTATGTCTTACAGACCCTTCTTTAGTGAAAAACATAACTTGAGAAGCGCTAGAACGATTATGTGGAATTGACAATTTTTCCATAGTGATACATTACGAAGACAAACAAGAAAATTAACTTTACACTAGATGGAATACAGAAATAGATGATTGGTAACCGTATACACAATTTGTGGTGAGTTAATTTAATTCTTTTCATATCCATCTTTTTATACCATAATATAAACTACTTAATTGTCCCTAGTAAATAAATTTTTCTTCCGCAGACTTTCCGCAGCAGATCATTTAATCGAAAAAAAGAAAATGGTAAAAAAATCGTATACGTGGTGGAACAATCACTGTCAAGATTCTCTAAAGGGGACTAACAAAGCTTTTAATAAATACAAAAAACATAAAACACAAGAAAATCTTCTGGAATACAAAAAGTTAAGGGCTATTAGTAAAAAAGTGGTAGTAGGAGCAGCACAAAAAGAATTGGGGAAAAAATTCATCAACAATAAATAGTTCTAAACCAGCAGCAATAGTGTGGAAATAAATTAACAAAATTTCAGGATCACACTAAATTCTGAGATATCCAACGAATTAGATGCATCCTAAGAATCTTATATAAGTACCGACAAATTTTCTCAAAAGTTTTTACAGTTTAAAATCAAAGAAGAATTAGTAGAATTTACTTATAATATAAGCAATATCCTGTCAATAAATGCACCAATACTAAAAGAAGAGTTAACTTATTCTATAAATTCAAATAAAAACTCTGGTCCAGGTCCAGATAATATTCCTATTATATTCCTTAAAAATTTTACTTCAGATAGAACTGCCTATTTACTAAAGATATGTAACAAAATATGACTTAAAGAAGTGCTTTCGCATACTAAGAATAATGTTTACTCAACACGTATCTTTAAACCTTGCAAACCAAGTTCATACCGAAACTCTTACCATCTAGTATCGTTCAGATATGCATTAAGTGCTCAAAAAATTAATTAATCAATTTCTTATTTGGAACTATACGCAGATGATCTTATAATTTATTGTAAAGGAAGAAACATACAACTAATTAAACAAACTAAGAGACTATTTTTGCATTAGAAAAATGGTCAGTGAAATTTGAGATGAAATTTTGTTCCAACAAAAGTGAATGTATCCATTTTACCCGAAAACCTGATGATAGTAGTCCACAAGTTAGAATCTTTAATAAAAAATAGAATATGTTGAGTGTATGAAATACCTTAAAATTAATTTTGACAAATATTTAAATTTTATGCAATATATATATATATATATATATATATATATATATATATATATATATATATTTAATGAACCAGAAGTATTTGCTGACCACGTAAGGAAGTAAACTTTAAATAATGGGTATGCAGCAATAAAAATGAAAGGTGTACTCTTTTAAATTTTTCGTCTTCAGTACGATGCAGCTAAGTTAGAAAAGGAACATATTAACTTGGGAAAGGATCACTACAGCAGCAATGCAACTAATTTGTGGTATTAGAGTTAGAAGACCCTGATGGTTTCCAGGGCAACAACCAACACTAATCACGGAGGAAGCTACAACTACCTGCGAAAAGGAATTCCAAACGTTAAAACGTTTAAAACAAATGGAAAAGGATAATGCGAGTGAATCCACAAATTGGTTGCATTGCTTCTGTAGTGGTCCTTTCTTAAGTTAATATGTTCCTTTTCTTACTTAGCTGCACCGTACTGAAGACGACCAATAGTCAGAAATACGTATATACGGTTGCCTTCCATCGATATACCATTATTGGTTTTTTATTTTGCGAGACGTGCCATTACTTTTTACTTTTATTATTCACTCGCATTATCCTTTTCCATTTGTTTTAACGTTTGGCATTCCTTTCCCCAGGTAGTTGTAGCTTCCTCCGTGCTTAGTGTTGGTTGTTGCCCTGGAAACCGTCAGGGATTTTTTTCTCTAATGCCACAAATTGGTTGCATTGCTCATGTAGTGATCATTTCCCAAGTTAATATGTTCCTTTTCTAACTTGGCTGCTCATAGGCTTAATATTTCTGGCTATGAGAGTCGACGGTTTTTTTCATCCGTTTAAAGTTTTCTGTAAAATTGGGTTTTTCTCTTGTCTTTCTCTGATATTAGTAGACGTCTGCTCGTCGTTTACCGCACTAAAAACCTCTCCTCTGATATTCCAGATATTAGAATTGAAGGGCTGGTTACGGCAAAATATCTCTCCCGAAGCCCTGCTATTACTCGTCGTTAACCACCTTGGTTCTTAATATTGGTGCTGTTTTGGATTCTGTTTTGTTTCAGTGGGTGCCTACGCGCCAGGGTTTTTGTAGACTTTCTTAATTTGTTTTATACCATATATATTATGCATTATATAATATTATAATATTAGTCCACCTAAAAGCAACTGGGACCACACTGTACGTGGCCATTGTCCACGAGTTTTTTGAGTTACGTACTGTCTTCTGTGTGTGCTGTTATGTTATTTTTTGTATAATTTCTCTCTGGTATTTTGTATTCTCTCTGTTATTTTTATTATTTTCTCTCTACTATCCGTTTGGTTGTAAAAAAGTAATAACTAACAGGTTAACGTCGAAGCTCGATAGCTATCAACCGATAGAGCAGGCAGGATTCCGAAAGGGTTACAGTACAGCGGATCATCTTCTTACAGTCAGAACTCTAATAGAGAGAGCCAATGAGTATCACTTGAACTTTTACATTGGCTTCGTTGATTATGAAATGGCATTAGACTCCATAGGCGCCATAACTTTGGGAAATAGAGAGATCTATGAGCAACTGCAGGATAGCCCCCCAAAACAGAATGCTAAAATGAAAATAAAAATAGATGCAAAAACCAAAGCTGTACCAATCAACAGAGGAGTTCGCCAGGGAGATGTTATCTCACCAAAACCATTTACACTTGGACTGGAAGTTCAAAGACATTAACTGGGCAGATCAAGGAATAAATGTTAAAGGAAGAAAACTGAGTCATTTATGATACGCTGATGACATTGTAATAATCGCTACAAGATTTGAAGAACTACAGACCATAATGGCGTAACTATTTCAAGCTTTGGAAAAAGTAGGTCTTAAGACGAACTTGGAAAAAACAAAAATAATAACGAATACGTCGAACATTAGAGAAATAACGTTAAACGACATGAATTTAAAAAGAGTAAGTGAATACATCTACCTGAGATAGATAATGAAAGTTAATAAACAAAATCGTACTGCCGAAATTACCAGAAGAATAAGGTTAGCGTGAGCAGGATTTGGAAAACTGAGTTGAAAAGCGCTAAAATAGAACAATATTTGAAAACCAAAATTTACGATCAGTGTATCCTCCCTATACTCAACGTGGACACTCACCAAGTCTAATATGCATAAAATAGTAAAAGAACAAAGAGAAATGGAAAGATCAATGCTCGGGGTGAGACTTATAGATAAAAAAACAGACAAATGGAGTAGAACCAAAACCAAAGTAAAAACACAGAAGAACATGTTGCCAAATTAAAATGGAGATTCTCAGGGCACAATGCCCGACTGAAGGATAAGAGATGAAACCACGAAATACATCATTGGAGACCATGGTTAGAAACGAGAAGCATAGGAATACCACAAATGAGATGAGCAAATGATATTAAGAAGATCGGAGAACACAGCTGAAAGCAAGTTGTGCAAAATAGAAGACACTCGATTGATTTGGGGGAGATCTATTTCTGGGGGAAGAATGCGTTTGGTTTTATTCTACTATTTGTTGTTTCGGTCTTTTGTGCTTCCGTCTATGGAAAGCGTCGTACCCCATTATCTATCGTATTATGTCAATAATTACTGTCGACTAAATTCTAAGTATTTATATGGTTCGGCTCTGCATCGTAACGTCACTGAAATTTTCTACAGACATCTTGATATCACGGTATTGTTCTCTGCTTTTACAGTTTCTTACAGTTGTCTACCTGTAATTGACCGCTAACACCTGCATATTTGATTCAAGAAACGTAGCGGCTCTTAGATCATCAGGTCTGATGTTGCAATACCGTAAAAATATGTCCCAGTTTTATCAAAAATTTACCTCTTGCTGGTTTTTTAAAGATGTCGTATTTTCTCAGTAAGGGGTTTTCAATAATGCTCCTGTTTCGTTTCTGTTTGGCCACCTTCCATATTAAAAGCAAAACACTGCTAACTAAATGTATCGGATATCAGTAAATTTATGTTATTTGATCCCTTTAATACTTTAGTATCAGTTATAAAGAAATGATATGACAAACTTAATTTATATCAGGATTTTGGATAATGCTATATATTCACGTTATCGCGTTAGAAACGTAACGTCAGTTGTATTTACAGGTAACGTTTTTCCTTAATAAATAAAGAAATATTCAACTTTTTTACTTATTTGTTACGACTTTCCAAAATAATATTATTTTATATTTATATTTACTACCCATTTCTTTTACAATCTTAAATCCCAATTTCGACACCTACACAGTTTATACTTTACGCTGTAAAATAAATTATACCCCTGAAGAGTTTCCTTTTTCTCATAAATTCTATCATCGTTGTCAAAGTAGGATAACAAAAGTCTATAAATATTAACAAGAAACACCACACCGATACGACTATAGAGAAAATGTAACAAAGTAAAAAACGATATAAATCAAGCTCCTTTTTCAGGATTCCGAATATAGAGGAACATTCACGAAAAAGTAGTATTTAAACAATTTATATTTATGAATCTTTACTATTGTTATTTTTATATTTATAAGAACAATTGTTTTCTAGATTTTTAGAACATTAAATTACAAATTCCAGATCGCTTTATCAGAAATCACTTTTGAGCTGAAAGTATAAACGTCCGAAATAAAAAGTGTTTTATTATACAATGATTAATTCCCAGAAATTAGAAAAAATAATATGTAGATTATAAGATTAAAGGAAATGTAAAGCAAGTACCATTTTATTAAATTTTTTTTTATTGGGTTAATGCCTCGACAACTATGATCATTGGCATGGTACAGTCAGGTACCTAGTGTAGTGTGTGTGTGTGTGTAGAGTAATTGTCTTGATACTTAGCAAAGTCCACGTCATTGTCTTTGCTAAGAGACGCTAATTGTATCCGAACGTCTGCGGTCCCTCTGGTGAGTACCGATCGCACAAGGATAGAAATTATTTTCATTTATTAATTTTTAATAAACGAAAATTTCCACCCAGATGGGATTCGAGCTCACGACCTATTATTAAAATATTTAAAAATCAACAGTTTATAATAAAAATAAACTATCCTATTATTGGAATATAGAACAAGCTATTATATAACCATAACAACTAAATTTAATAAAAGTATAGATTTTCTTTCGTTCAAAATTTCATCTATACGACTATGTTGATTTTATATTAAAGTATGGTGCTATAGTGGTATAGTGGTATATTTTAAAATAGTTTTTATGATTTCACCCCTACAAGGGGATGAAACTGACCCCAACTTTTTTATTAAATTAGAAAACTGAAAAAGAAAAATTTTTGTAAAAAAAAATTTCTAAAATAGGTTTTTAAGAAAATGTGCTCAAAATTTTGTATTTACTGTATAATGGTAAACTTGTTCATAACATTTAATAAAATGACGGTGAGTTATTTGTCAGACTTCTTGAGTACCTAATCCGTTCTTTTTATAAACTTTTTTTTGGTGTCCTCATAAGAAGAAGTAGAGTAATGTTAGGTAAATATATCGTATAGCTCACTTAATCTGCCAGTTTATATATTTAAAATGATTCGTTTAAACATTAACATAAACATAATGTAGAGTTGGCTCGCCTTGCTGCATTTCATGACCGTCCATCATGGTTTTTCAGTTAACCGATATAGGTATAACTGCTTACTAATATGACCACTTAAAGTAAAGTAAAGAAAACTTTTTCATAGTAAGGTCACCTTACTATAAAAAATTCTACATTCCGGAAATATATTATTTTCATTAATTATTAAATCAATGCAATATTAATTCACAAAAAAAGAACTATGTGATCTTGATCGCCTTTAATTAACTATTGGACTGTTTCAATATCATTTACCTACAATGTTTATTATGTTTACCATTCTACCAAGTGTAAGATCTATGCAGCAATTTGTTGATAGATTGCTCTCTATTTTCTATCATCTAAATTAGATGGCGCTCTATAGCAACTGCACTCTCATGATGTGCGAAATTTGCTTAAAAGTAAAATACATCTCAGTCCAGGACGCCGTCTGACTAACCTTAGTGCAGGATTCGCTCTTTGTATTCCTGGCGATAGTTCCCGAGGTACTTTAAAATTCCTTCTCGTCGCCGAGCCTACGCCAAACGCATACCTGTTAAACCACACCTTCATCTGCCATCCAGCGATCCGAAAGCGGAAAGGCCGCTGTAAGGCTGGCATCACTTCCGAAGCAACACCTTTATTCATTCATTCTCCAATCATTCACATCCACACTCCATTCATTAACAAGGCAACCGTTAAGTACCAATACCTCCTATCTAACATTTTTTCCAAAAATGAGTTTATAGCACCATCTTACTGCAAAGCTGGTTACGCATCTTCTAACAATCTAAACTACATCTATTCTCAAAGTATTTAAAATAACATCATGGAAATATATCCTACCTTAATCAGCGTTTTTTATGCTGGAAATACCTTCTAACTGAATAGCAGAAATATCTTCTACATAGCCACTCATTTCTGGTTATTGCTTGTTAGTTGTACCGCCTATCAACAGTTTCCCGCTATTTTTTGTTTTTTGTATCGTAGTTAGTTCTTCTGAATTGCAATATTGTATTTAAGTGTGTGTCTGGTGTTATCAAAAGGTAAGGAGTAAACACTCCTTACCTTTTGATAACACCAATAAACTAAAATTAACAGCATAATTAAGAGTGTACAAAAAATAAATACCTAACCTCAATTTAACTCATGTTTTTGTTTGTTAACAATAATAAGTCGGAGGGGCCAATTTGGCCCCTGTTGCGATTTGAAGTTATTGTAATTCTTTTATTTGACACAATAATAATTTCATATATTATGACTTTTAATATTTTGATACAAAGTCTTATTTAATGCAAAAAAATATTGTTTACTAAATTTATTAAATAGATTTTCTAACAAACCTACCATAGAAGTCTAAAGGGGCCAAACTGGCCCTGTAATAATTATTATCGTTTTCTCGGAAATTTGACGATTTCTTTTAACTTTCTGCAGGATAGATAAAATTATGTTTATGTACGTTTATTCCTAGAAGGTATTTTGTTACATACTGCTTGTTCCTTGAAAGTATTTTGTTTATTGATCGGTTTATTAGGTTCCGATGACTCTTGTTTCCAGAATGTTGCAAAATTCATTCAATAGTGAAAATTCAAGACGATTCTAAAAATGTCTTGTCGTGGACTATCAGAGCTTGAACTTCTTGAAGAAATACGAAAAATACAAGAAGATGTTTCGGGAGCTGAATCTGAATTTGCAGAAAATAATGAGTCAGACGATGAACAAAACGTACCACCACAAAATAATGATTCAAGTGACTCTGATGCTTCAAAGCAGTTAGAAAGTTTTATTGTACAAGACTCACCAATTTATGTAAACACTGCTTCTACAACTCAACAGCACGAGTCAGCTAATTTTATCGTGAATTTAAGTGCATCTAAGCCAAGTCACAAGACAAAAAGAGGTCAACAAGGAAAAGCTATTTCAATCGGAGACACCGAACAATCGAAAGACGGAACAACGTGGAAAGTTATTGATTCTGGTTCAGTACCTGGTAATATTATGATTTTTTATATCTTCATATTTATTGAATGTTTGCTCATTACAGGACGCCGCGCTCAGCACAACATTTATCGAGAGGAATCAGGTCCTACGGCGTATCCAAAAAGGAACGTGAGGAACAATTGTGTGGTAAGTTCTTGGCATCTAATAATCAACGACAGCATGTTACGTCATATAAAAGAATGCACTATTGCAGAAGCACATCGATGTTTGAAAAATGACACATGGACTATAACTTTGGAAGAACTTTGGCTGCCCTTGCTATTATGTACGCAAGATGAGTCTACGGCGCCAAAAATTTCCCAACTAACAGCTTGTAGTCAACAGTATGGGGTCCTCAGTTTTTAAGGCAAACTATGCCACGAGACAGATTCAAGAATATTATAAAATATCTCAGATTTGACATAAAGCAAACGAGATCTGAACGATTAAAAACCGACAAATTTTCTTTAGCCTCTGCAGTTTGGCATGGATTTATAGAAAACAGTGGTGCATATTACAAACTGGGAATAAACCTTACTGTGGACGAACAACTACTGCCTTCTAAAGCCAGGTGCCCGTTTACACAGTACATATTAAATAAGCCGGATAAGTTTGGCATAAAATTTTGGCTTTTGACAAAATTGTGGAATCAAAATATATTGTAAATGGTTACCCTTATACTGGCACTGACCATCTACGCAAGAAAGATACAAGTTTTGGTAAACATGTTGTTTTGCGATTAATGGGAAATCAACTAAGAAAGGGCAAAAATGTTACGACAGATAACTACTATACATCGTTAAAATTGGCCAAGGCATTGCAAAAAAAATCAACAAGTCTTGTATGTACTTTGAATCGCAACAGAAAGAAAGTTCCTCTAAGCGTAAAGAGTAAAAATGGAGAAATATATGTTACCCATATATTCCAAAGCGACGAAAAGATAACACTTACTGCATACCAAGGAAACAGTCACAAAAATGTACTTTTGTTGAGCTCATTACATCAATCAGTGGATGTTGCTGTCGATGGAAAAAAAACTTTCTCAAACAGTAGGTTTTTATAATAAAACAAAATACGGGATTGATGTAGTGGACCAAATGGCGCGTCTTTATACTACTAAAGTTGCTTCAAGACGATGGCCAATGCACGTGTTTTATAACATTCTTGACTTAGGAGCAATAAATGCATGGATTATTTCTAAAGAAGTTACTGGAAGTAAAATCAGCCGTCGTAAGTTTATTCTTCAACTGTGTGAATAATTACGGGCTCCATACCTTGCGTCCCGAAATCTGGTACTATACCCAGCGCCACCGGATTTACCAACCACCAGCACTGTTAATAGCCAAAGAAAAAATGTCAGTTAAAAATTTTTGTAAAGGAAATCATACTTCCAATGAGTGCCACGGCTGTAACAAGGCATAGTGTGGCAAATGCCAAAAACTGCATTGTATGGTGTTCAAATGTTTAAAATGAAACTAAAAAATTAAATCAAATTCTATCGTCAAGAGTTTATATAATTTCTTTAAACTGTTTATTTTTATTTTTTGTTTATTCCCAAATAAATAGTTAATTCTAAACTTGGTTTTTATTGATTTAGGAAATTGGGGCCAAAATGATCCCTTCGGGCTTTCTAGGTAGGTATGCTAAGTCCGACTTTCTAGTGTTAAAGTTCTTATAAATTAATTTTAAGTTAAAAAAATAGTTACATATTCAAGGCAATACAGTTATAGTTAAAAATGTGCACACAACCAGCAAAGGGACGTTTAGTAAATTGAAATGTAGATAGCAGATCTTTCCACAAAAATAATTAATATTACTTAGGGTGTTCGTAGTACATAATTTGTACATAATTTAGTACATAGTTTGTCATAATGAAAAGCTGTTTAAGAACAGAAAACTGCAGCTATTAGTATTAAAGTACGTTTTAACTAACATTAAGAACAAAACATTTACTTTTATATTATGACAAATTATAATAAAGGTTATTTTCGATCCACTAATAGTTATATTTACGTACCAAGCAATGTTTAAAGCATTGAATATTCAAGGAAAATCTTAGAGGAAAATGTTTAGTAACTCTTATTTTTTACTTGTCTTTCTTTACCAGTTTAAGTTTTTTTTTTGAAAAATAATACAATTAATTTTTATAGAAACGTGTATCATTATTTAAAGACCAAGATTTAAAAAAAGAGTTTTGGTTATTTTTTTTTTAACAAGAAATGTGTGCTTACTAATAACGCTTTGACAAAATCTTTTAAATATTCTACATACTTTAGTTTATTGTATAGTTGATAGCGGTAATGATTTTATAATAATAATATAAAACCAAAATATTTTCTTTAATTATAAACAGGTGTATCTGTAATAGGTAGTTACTTAAATGCAAATTTTTTTACAGATGAATATCAATCAAGATCGACGTAGGAAAACACGGGCAGCTGAAATATTAGGATTGGCTTTAAGACTAGATAAAAACATTCCTTAAGCCTGCACAAGTCAGTCTACTACTAGTGTTATTATTTCTAAAGATTCAAAGCTCACAGGATCACAATCTAAAAATCTGTGCCAAGACGAACACTGTGAAAACTTAATTCATGAAACGACGTCATCGAGCCACAGTGTACTGTTACCAGATGGAAGTTCCTACATTTCGGAGACAAATGAAAATATTAATCCTACGATATTAGTATAAACCAACAAGTTGGTAGTCTTGCCTTGTCTGAAAATTAAGAAATTATTCGTTCCTATCAAAATGTGTTCTCCTTCAACAATTTAGACTCCCACTTCCAACAGTTAAACGAGGAACTTCATGCTGAAAACTTAAATACAGAGAGAGCATCGACTACAAGTACATCTTCAGCTCACGATTTTTTACCTAGTGAAAGTTCCGATAACCCAGAGTATGATTCATTGGAGACTGAGAGCAAAGATGGGGTGTCTGAAGAAGATAATGTGCCGGATTCTAAGCTAGTGCCAAGACAGGTTTATTTCGGAGAAATCATTGAAGAACGAAAAAGAAAAATTAAATTAGATAGTAAGGCTCGGAAAAAAATCATAACAAACAGTTAAGAATGTTTGGCAAAGATTACTTAGGTTACACAAATACAAAAAATGTTACACAATACTCCCCAAAGCACTCGCAAACTAGTGAAGCATGCAAGTCTAAAAAATGTACAACAAGTAAAGTTAGGAATTGTGAAAAACTGACCGTGAAGATGCGACAGAATATATTTAATAATTTTTGGACAAACTTAAATTGGGAACAAAGGAAGATTTATGTAAATCGATTAGTCTTCCGACAAACTACTGTTAAAAAAACTGTAAGTTGTTAGATAAGACGGGAAGGTACTTTCCAGTATTTTTGCCTACAGCTGAGGTTAATTTGCAAGTTTGCAAGACATCATCTTTAAATACATATTTCCCAGGTTTTTTTACTGTACAATCTTGGGTCAAGAAGTCCGTTCATAAAACACTTTCATGTAATGAAGTCATCAATAGAAATCAAAACAAGTTGTGTCAAGAGGAACGGCGAAAAGAATCCAGATGCTACAAGAATTTTTTTAAAATATTCTAACACTTCCCTAAAATTATTCATGGAGCCATACTACCGAAATAAAACAGAACTCTATAATTCATATAAAAGATGGTGCTCAAATAATAATAAAGAGAGTGCAAGCAGACATTCCTTTGGACAAGATATTTTAAAATTCAAATCTCTCTATTTATACCTTAAAAAAGGATATGTGTGACATCTGTGTTAGTTATAAAGAAGATAATATTTCAGACGAAAAATATAAAGGTAAAATATAAAATACATTTCAACGTAAATCTAGAGCAAAATCGGAGAAAGAACATGAGAAGGAAAAAGCACAAGCTGGTGAATTTAATCTTCTTACAATGGATCTTGAAGCTGTCAAAGTGTGTCCTTATCTGACCTCAAGTGCCCTCTACTTCAAAACTAAGTTAAGTTGTCACAACTATCATCATCAGCCGTCCATCTGGACATAGGCCTCCCGTAAATAATTCCAATGCATTCTATCTTGAGCACCCTGAATCCAGTTTTGCTGAATGCGCTTGATGTCATCTCACCACCTTGTTGGAAGACGTCCTCGATTACGATAAGCATCGTGTCTTGGTCTGCATTCAAGAATTTTCTTCGTCCACCTTCCATCTTTTAATCTGGCAACATACCCCGCCCAGTTCTATTTCAATGTTGTAATTCTTTGAACTGCGTCAGTAACACCAGTTTTTCTCCTAATTATTGTATTTGATACTCTGTCTCTGAGGGATATATTCAGCATTGACCTCTCCATCGCTTTCTGTACCACTGTGCCGTGTATTTTATTTATTACTTTTCTGGTAAGGGTCAATGTTTCTGCTCCATACGTTAGAAATGGGAGTACACATTAATCAAAGACCTTCCTTTTCAAGCACATGGGAATATCCGATCTAAAGACTTCTCTCAGTTTTCCGTAAGCCGCCCATGCCAGTTCTACTCTCCTGTTTAGCACCGTTGTTTGATTATTAAATCTCGTGGCCCATATATTTATAGCTATACACCTGTTTAATTTGCGTGCACTTAGCTGAGATGTTTTTCGCCAGTACAAGGTTGGTCATATATTGTGTTTTGGAGAAATTAATTTTAAGTCCAACTCGTGTACACGAGCTCTCGAGGTCTTCAAGAAGCTGGCAGACATAATCTAGATCAGGGCTGCTCAAACTTAAACTGCTGGCGATCTACCTCAATATTTTTAGACTACTTACGATCAACTCTGAGAGACTGCAAGTGTGTGTGATGCAGGGTTGTCGTACATACACGATACACCCTACCTACCTAGGTAGGGCGTACCGTAGCATATATAGATATTAGCTTTCTGCACAATATAGGTACATTATTTTAGTCAAGGTTTGGGTTAGGTTTGGTTAGGTTCTTCTCTACAATATCAATGAAAAAACTCATAGTTATTCAAAATTGCGAGTTTATTTGTTGTTACAAAACAATAAAGTTACATATGCAGTTAAACTTAACTAAGGAGTGGCTTTGGATGTTGAAGCGTGGCACTGCATGTCCTCAGCATACTTTTTATAAGATGGTACGTAACCACTGAGTGCTAATCGCAAGCATGATGTCATATGATCGTCAGTTAGTCTATTGCGATATTTTGACTTAATTATCTTCATTTCAGAAAATGCAGACTCGCACAAGTAAGTTGACCCAAAAAATGCCGTCAGTTGAAAGGCGATTTGCCTTACATTCGGATATTTATCTTCAGATATAAAACGCCGGAAATTTGTATCAGATACTGTAGCTTTGAGATGTATATCTGATATAATCTGCACAAACTCATTTTCAACAGAACATGAAATCATATTAAACTGATTTGCTATTTCAGTAGCTAATTCCTCAATGTTTTTACATGAAAAAGGATAACTCATAAATGATGTTATATTTTTCAATTTACTGCAATCATAAAAACGCATTTCGAATTGTCCCAAAATATTTGATAATTCAGCCTCATACGTATCATAATTCAACTGAGGAATCCTTGCTTTCAAAGACGGAAAATGTTTCAGATCCTTTCTTTTCAGTTGATCTATCATAAGTTGCAATTTACTTTTGAATGTGTTTACTGCGCTAATCATCTCAATAATAGTTTTTCCTTTACCTTGAAGCTCCAAGTTAACGGTGTTTAAGTGCATTGTGATGTCAGTCAAAAATGCCAAATCATTTAGCCATTTTTCGTTTTTCAAAATCTGAGTGTCATCACCTCTTCCGTCTAAAAAGCTGTTATTTCGGGCAATAATTCTTGAAACCTTTCTAGGAATTTTCCGCGACTCAACCACCTGACGTCCGTGTGATAAACTAAATCAGTGTGTTCAGCTGACTCCGTATCTTCCAACTGCAACTGAAAGAGCCGCCGTTGCAAGCTACGTGCACGGATGGAATTCACAATTTTTGTTGCAATGCCCATAATTTCCTCCGTGTTTAAAACTTTTGAACACAAGACTTGTTGATGTATAATGCAATGGAATGAAAAAAATGAAGGGAATTCTTCATTAGCTCGACACAATGCCACAAAATTGTTTTTGTTTCCAGTCATTGCTGGTGCTCCATCGGTTATAATGCAAATTAATTTATATATTGGTAGCTTGCAGTTTTTTACAAAATTTAAGAAAACGTCATATATATTTCCCCACGGGTCTTCCCCTTCAGAGGAATGATTGTCAAAAATTCTTCCTTAGCCAACATGTCATTGAATACCATCCGATTAAAAATACACAGCTGGGCAGTGTCTGTCATATCGATGGATTTGTCGAACTGTAAAGAAAAGGATGTACATTCCATGATATCATGTGTTTTATACAATGCCCTTGTGTTTGTAATCGCAGTGAACGTAACATTTTTAGTCCTTGTTACCATATTTCTCCGTTCCGTCTTTACGTTTAAGACTACATTCGTTCTAACCATTCTATGGTCACTTCCGGTTAAAAATTATTTAACTCCAGTTACGTCTTGAACAGCGTCTTTTTTGCTTTGTAAAGATAAAGTCGAGTTCGTTCTTGTTTAAGCCATTTGGTGATTTCCAAGTCCACTTTCTTTGGGGGCTTATTTTTAAATGGGTGTTTATGACATATAGTCTGTGTTACAGAAGAAATTCTATAAAAGTTTGACCCCTTTCGTTTCTGTGGCCATATCCGGAAAGTCCAAGTACAAACTCCGAATCATCCTGCTTGTGGCCTATTTTTGCGTTTAGGTCTTCCATCAGTATGGTATAGTTGGTGGTTAACTCTTCTAGAGCAGTGTTAACGTCATCGTAAAATCATTCAACTTCTTCGTCTGTATGGGCACTGGTAGGTGCGTATATCTGGATGATCTTTAATCGAATTTTTTCGTTTACTTTGAAGATAAGATAAATAACTCTATCACTTTTGCTTTTAATTAAAAGTATATTCTTCGTGTGTTTTATTTATCATAAATCCGACGCCACCATTAGAAGATTCTCTTCTATTGTAAAATAGATTTCCTGACGAAAGTATCATTTGTTCTTCGCCTTTTCGCCATACTTCAGATAATCCAAGTATATCCCATTTTATATGCTTCAGCTTGTTTTCAAGTTCCTCAAGTTTTTCGTCCTCCATCAATGTTCTGGTGTTATATGTTGACATAAACCATATTCTTTGCCGTTGTCGTTTGTAAAGGTAGCCTAGTGTCACAACTATACGGTCTAAAATTTAGTCACTCTTCATGCAACATGCTATTGGTTTGATAAAACTGCCAGTAACTTGACAGCAAGCACATTTGTTAACTTCCTTTGGATTACTTGTCACAACACTAAAGTAATATTTTCAGATGGTTACCTATAGTAATATTTTCAGATCGCTGCACATACCAAAATCGGAATAACAATATGTCTAACGCATTATCTGCCTTTTCTGTAAAATATCAAATAGTTATAGCCCAAAAGTTTTTAGATCCGGGTCACACTCAAATGGAGTGACTCGGTCCACAGCGATGTCGAGACTAAATTGAAGCATCGTGAGATTCATCTTTCAAGTGATTATGCTTCTACTACTAAGGAAGCAAGAAGTAAGCCATTTCCGTATGAAGTGAAATTAATAGACTATTAGTTTTTTTAAGTTACGCAAATGAGGAGACATGGCGATACCCTTCCATTAGGCCAGGTCGTAAAGTAGGAGATTCTGTTGTAACAGATCTGAGGGCTTTACTGTATACCATAGATGGAAAAATACAATATAAACGAAACTTTGATGATGAGTGAAGTGAGTTGCCCATAAGATCTAAAATTATCCCTGAACCGATTTATACTCCCTTGCATGACAAGGTACTTCTTATTAGTTCTACGAAGTACTCTCATTTACAACAATTAAAAACTGTGTTACCGCAAGAGTGTTATGCATTATATGACTCACTACCTCAGAAATCTTAATAATAATTTAAATTCATTTTTTAATTACATTTAGGACCTCTTATCTTCCATTAAACACATACATTTCAAGTAACGGAGAAAAACAATACCTCCTAACTGATAAACTGTTTTTTTTTTCAAAATCTTTTTGAAAATCAAATATGTGATGTACGTTAATCTTATATATAAAAAAGTAGAAAGTCCGTATATTAAATTATTCTGATTGGCAGAGCAAAATTAAATAAGCTTTTTGCTTCTACTGTAAAATTAACCTGTCGTTAGATAGAAGGTATTGGTACTTAACGACCGAAGGAGTCTTCCTGTCTTGTTTTGGGTAGAGCGTAGAAGACCCTCGTCGCTCCTAGTACAGCATCACTCCCAGATGGGCATTTCTTACTTTCTTACAGTCTGACTCACGCATTCTAACTCATACAGTCTGACCCAGTTTTCTAGCTTCAACTTCCAGCATCTTTCTCTCTAACTCATACTCATACAGTCTGACCCAGTTTTCTAGCTTCAACTTCTAGCATCTTTCTCTCTTACATTTGATGTTGGTCCAGCTGTCTATCTTCTCTTTATTTTCTCTTAATAAATGCACGAATATAGTTGTGTATGCCGGTCCAACCTGCTTTATTTTCAATCATTATCTCAATCATTTCTATCACTGTAACAAAATTCGCACCTACTTCTCTCTCCATTCTGTTCCTTTCTACTATCCATATGTTGCAATCTCACATCGTATGTGTGACAGTGTCCGACTGTTCACAGTATAGGCATTCATCTGTATTAGCCTTTCCGAACCGAAAGAGTGTCACGATAATATTTTGCCTACCTTAGGGTAAGATTATGGGGGTAGAAAATTGGGGACAGAAACTAAGGGGGTTAAGGTAGTGCAGACAAAATAATCGATACTTGTGCGTACGGCACTCAGGGGTTTATTGGAGAGCTGAGTCGTGTATAAGTTCAATCAAAGAGGTCAGATTGGGGCAACTACAAAATAAAACAAAGGGATACTTACATTATTCTCCTGGAACAAAATTAACAAAATTTAACAGACAAGAAATACCTCTAGCTATTTCAATTCGGACGCCGCTTCGAGAAGACTTCCTGCTGAAAGAAAGAAAGGTTCTTCTTTCTTAAATCAAGAATAAACACAAGGGTTAGGAGATTTTTCTACCCTAAAAACAAAAAATAAATAAATTATAGAAATAGAGCAAACATTTATTTTTATCTCGAACAAACAGTAATCAAAATACAGATGGCACAAAAAATATACTATATAAATAGTTGTAAAATATAAAATTACAAAGAAAAAACTTACGTGTCTATCTGTTTACCAAGGAGATTGCTACAAAATCTTCCCAAATAGTAACTAGGTCATTTATCACTGTGCCCAAAATAGATTATTTAAATTAAGAATATCCTTATAAATGAAAATTGTAATGTTTAACCATTTTTACAAACGAATCAAAAATTTATCACAACAGAAACAAATTAAAATGTCAACACAATATTTTAAGACAGAATAAATGATGACATTTTTTAGCCACGCCCTAAGATATATAATTTTAATTATTAGAGATTCTTAAATTTTAAATGAAATCAATTATTGATATTTAGAAAAAAATGTCTCTTTTACTTGGAAAATTATACTCTAAATGTTACCTTTTAATTCACATATTTTACACTTAACTTTTGGTAAACCTTGCTAATATCTATGGGGTCGAAGATATCTGGACAATTTTTTAACAGGAACATAGGAACACCATCTCCATAGTCTGGAATGACCATCAAAGACGACAAACGAGGTTGTGGCACACCCTATGTACTGCCTTGAATTATTACCATATTTTGGTGTACTGCACAAATATTCTAACTATTAATGTGGTTACTCTATTCTAAACTGCAATTTTACGGAGAGTAATTACCACAGTCTTGAAACACTTAATCCATAACACAAAAAATGCCAACAGCTGATTAAAAGTGCCACACGTCTTTTCAACTCGAATGCCTCTCTCTACCTAAAAACCTTTGTTCTATTAGGAAACCAAACGCAAGTCACTCCCCCTTACGTCTTCTTCCGATACCAGTTCGTGCTACCGAACTCAAACAAAAATAAACCTCTCTCGCCAAATAACCTAGAAATCTACTTCCAGAGTTATTACGTCTTAGAAAAATGAAAACCAGACTTGCAATATTTTTTCTAGGAACTTGAACTTAAAATGCCATAATATATTGATCGTTTTAAAAGTCGTTTACAAAAGATAAACGTAGATTTCCTCTAGATAGGGGCGTACTACAAAATTTCATACCTAAATAATTTTATAGTTAAAACAAATTTAAAACGCTACAATAGGTAGGCACCTATGTCCTGTCAGCACCTGCCTCACGAAATAATCCATCGCCTGTGGTCAGAGTCCACCCAATCTCTTATGTTCGAAATCAGCATTTTCATCCACTGTGCTACATCTTCCGTGTTATTCCATTCTTCTTGCCATCTTTCAATTGGCCTTTCCCTCTCCTGTTTTCTCTTGGCCATAGTAAGATTTGGGCCTCTTCTCTCATAGAGCTTTTTTCTTTTCACCGCCAAAACATGCAACGAAACACATCCAGTGATGGTACACAAGGCTGCCGCAGACATTTCTGTAGTCGCATGCTACTCGCAACAGAATTGTTCTGTCCACTTGTGTCATTAGCCTCCTATAGGCGGTTATCTCTACCGCCCCGCTCCAGGCTGGTGCCGCGTAGAGAACGATCGACTGTACAACACCGTATTAGACCCTCCTCCTTTCGGATTTGGATTTTTCAATGTTAGGCATCACCCTCCTCAAGGCAGTCGCACTATTCGCATCCTTTTGGGTCACCTCCCGTACGTGCTTGACCCATTTTTCATTTTGATGCAATGTCACTTCTAGGTACTTTATTTGTTTCTTGAGTGTTAGACATGCTCCTGCACATTGTATTTCAACACTTTGCCTGTTCCTTTTCTCATTTAGGATGATAGCTTCGGTTTTCTCTGCAAGTTTCAGTCCGTGCTGCGTCATCCTTTTCTTTACGACCCAGCCTGCGTTCCGAACCCAGTATTTGAGATCTGGCTCATCCCGTGCCACTACCAGTACAGTAAGGTCATCCGCAAATGCGAAGAGAGGTTGTACCCTGTCCGTATTCATAGTTCATAACCCTGTCATATGTCAGGTCCCATTGCGTTGGTCCCAAGACAAATCCCTGGGGAACCCCGACTGTCGTGCTGAAACTACCTGTAAGTTTTTGTGATGTAGTCGTTTATAATAAAATAAAATATGTTAATATTTGGAACGATTGTTGGTTACAACATTCCTATACCAATGTTCTAGATACTACAGTAGACAAAATCAAATACCGAATAGAAGGTGGTTCCAGCCATATAATTATTCAATCACACATCTGCATAAAATTCATGTTCTCGAAAATGATCTCTGTCAAAATTGTGGCAAAAAAGGTAATGAAACAGATCACTTTATTTAACAATTACATGGTCTTAATATACAGACCCCGTTTAATATTCTTAGTCTCTTGGCTAATGGATATAAGAGAATTTATAATGCATTAGTAAAATTGCTGTCATGTACCAAAATAGCCTTGTAGTATCAACTATCAAAAAAATATATGTATACAGTGTAGGAAAAATTTTATGGTCGGTATGGACCTTACGTGAGATGGAGTGAGAAACAGCTGTTTAGAAAGAGAGAGGTATATTAGGTCCGCCCTTTATATCGCCAAACATGCATGCCTGGAAAGGGGAAGTTCAACGTTGCCAAACTTATTGGATTTATTTGACCTGTTGTTTTTTTTTTGCATTTGAACAATGTTCTAAGATAATCCAATTTGGGCGAAATTGATTTAAACGGCAGCTTACTGTTTTTTTTATTGGGAATATGCCACAAGTTTACTTTACAATAAGTGTAATATAACATTTTGATTTCCACTTTGGAAATCGTTTTATATAAATAAAATTTATTAATGTTTCGTATTTTAAGTACGATTTCCGAATTAAAAATCTAAACATCAAAATAAGCTTATTTTAAAGTCACATTGTGCCTTATTCCCAATATGAAATAATAAACTGCATACAATAACACCACATTAAAAAATATTCATACACAATAATTTATTTGGCAACATCGTCCGTCTGGTCAGAACACCGAGCAATGGGTAGTAGAGGTGGGTCGTGGTAATTTTATCGTTAAGAGCGTAGGCATAAAATATTTTTTAAATGCATTCATTTTTTTCGAATCCTGATAAAACTAATAAATATTCTTGAAAAATTTAAACGCAGAATGAACCAATACATTATTACCGAGGGCCAAAAGTCCCTGAAAACTTCTATAATGTTTATTTTAATAAGTTATAAGGGCGAAAAAAAATTAGTGTACTTTTTAATTTCAAATATCTCATTCAAAAAACTTTTTGTTTATTCTAAGGGACTTTCGGCCCTCGGTAATAATGTAATCTTTTATTCTGCATTTAAATTTTTCAAAAATATTTGTTAGTTTTCTCAGGATTCCAAAAAAAATGAATGAATTTAAAAATTTAAATTTTTGTAAACAAGTAACTGTGATTGTTTAAAAGTAGTTTCAAGTAAGAGAGTACCTACATAAACAAACATAATGGCTATTATCGTTGATGTGTATATTTATTGAAGTGAAAGAAACTAATGATATATTTATT
Source organism: Diabrotica balteata (assembly GCA_918026665.1). Classification (NCBI taxonomy): domain Eukaryota; kingdom Metazoa; phylum Arthropoda; class Insecta; order Coleoptera; family Chrysomelidae; genus Diabrotica; species Diabrotica balteata. Next base: position 83,771,683 of record OU898282.1, on the reverse strand, counting down.
ATAACTTGAAAAATAAACTAAACAATACAAATAGTAAATCGTACTTACATTTACATTACACGTTATTATTAAATCGCGAATAGTCTAAATTGACATTAAAAAACATAAGTTTTTCTACTATACCTACTTCTTATTAACCGTCTTCTTTTTTTATTTTAAATTAAACCAGATTTTGAACATGTGTTTACATTTACAATACTGTATGAATATAGGGGTTAAGTTAGGATATACATGGCGATGGTTTTTCCACCGTTGTAATGGACTCTCGATACAGGTGTACGTGTAGATGAGCCATCTCCAATTAATTGATCAAATATACACCATGGATTTAAGTCATCTTTATTGGTTTCTTTGTCTTGTACAGGTTGATTTTCAATAGTACAATCTTCTTGTTCGTTAATTATAGAAGTAACCAGCTTCTTAACTTTTTCTTTTGTTTTTTTTATCTTAATTTTTATCAGAAAAACCCTGCACTTTAAATGGCGAATGCATAAATGTACATAATGACAATATGCCACTCTGTTCTATCCCTTTAAATATTTTTGCTAAACCCGATATTAGTAATTGTACTACGTCGGATACTACGGATGTAAGGTTACCGTTTGCTAAAATTTTCTTGCGAGATTCTTGCAGGCCGCGTACCATAACAATCACTGAACTACCCTTCAAGTATTTTTGGTCACTCATTGTACTTGTTATTTCTTTAAACGACCGTAAAATTTGGGAAAGCTGAGAACAAATAATCCAGTGTTTTTTATTTAGATTTGGTCTAAGTCTAAGTCTGTATTATTTAATACCGATGTGGAACGGAAATACACGCCAGTACACCGAAAATATCAAAATACAGAAAGGAGTCCGCCAGGGTTGCGTGCTGTCCCCACTACTTTTCAATGTCTACAGTAATCGGTATTTTAAGAAGCGCTCTCAGACTCAATAGAAGGTATATCTATCAATGAAGAAGTTTTGAATAACTTACGTTTTGCAGACGATACAGTAATAATTACGGATAACAAAAATGATTTACAGAACCTAATGCAACGCCTTAATGAACGCTGTCATGAGTACGGACTGAAGATAAATTTAAAGAAAACTAAATGCATGATCATGACTAAATCTGCACTAATATCCAATTGACTATTGAAGATACTGCAATTGAGAGTGTTAATAACTATAAATACTTAGGAACATGGATAACATCAGATGTAGACCAAACCAAAGAAATTAAAACACGTATTGAAATAGCACGTACATCATTTATTAAACTGAAAAAGTTTCTTTGTTGTCGGGATATAAGGTTAGAACTACGCCTGAGAATGCTTCGATGTTACGTGTTCTCTACTCTTCTTTATGGTCTGAAAGCTTGGACACTAAAACAAGTTCATCTGAATAAGTTGGCCGCCTTTGAATTTTGGTGTTACAGAAGAATACTACGAATATCATGGATTCAAAAAATGTCAAACATTAAAGTAACTAGAAGGATAGGAAATCAGGCAGAAATAATATTAACTATTAAAAGACGAAAACTTGAGTACTTGGGACATGTGATGAGAGGGCAAAAATACGCATTATTACAACTTATTATGCAGGACAAAATCCGAGAAAAGCGAAATGTGGGAAGACGAAGAATATCCTGGCTTAAGAACTTAAGGGAATGGTTTGAATGTATTTCTTCTTTCTCTTTCTTTCTCATTCTTTTTAACCTGTAATAGGTGAAGTTCTACCTAGTTTCCATGTCTTGGATTGGCCGTTTGGGAACTTTGTTATGTTGTAATTAATACTTTAAAAGCATTTCTGAAGATAAGGTACTTTTTTTTAATGTTTTTTGCAGAATTGTCGAAAAAAGGACTTTTTATTATATCTATTATCAAATCAGTTTTGACATAACATTCCTGAAGTAATGAATCTAACAGTTTTTCTTGTTAGCGGTTTATATCCAGGAATCCACCCTGCAAACTTTTTAAAAGCTGGTTCTTCACCTATAGAAAACGGATGAAACGAGTCTTTGCATAAGTTTAGTAAATCAATAAGTTTAGTTAAGAAAAAGAAACTGATAAAGATGACTTAAGTCCATTGTGTATTTTTGATGAATTAATTGGACATGACTCATCTAAACATACAACTGTATCGAGAGATATACAAGAAGTCGACATGTATTTGTCTGATAATATATTACCCACAATAAATTTCGAACGGAGATTGGAACTGTCCATTACCGTGGTGGAAAAACCATCGCCATGTATGTCCTAACTTAGCCACTATATTCATAAAATATTGTAGATATGTAACAAAATCTTTTCCTTGTGAACACATGTTTAAAATCCGGTTTAATTTTAAATAAAAGAAGAACACGGTTAACAAAAAAAGTAAAAAAACTTGTTTTTAAATGTCAATTTAGACGATTCGCGATTTAATAATAACGTGTAATGTAAATGTAAGTACGATTTAATGTAAATGTAAGTACTATTTGTATTGTTTAATTTATTTTTCAAGTTATAATAAATATATCCTTCGTTAGGTTCTTTCACTTCAATACTTATACACATAAACGATAATAGCCAATATGTTTGTGTACTCGCTAATTTGAATCAACTAGTTACAGTTTACGAAAAACGGTTCCGATAAAAATTTAAAAAACGGGAGGACCCACCTCTAGTTTTTTAGGTATATTAGGATCGGAACCAGAGAATATGTAAAATATCTCTGATCGGAACTATTCGTCTCACTAATGGCCAATAGGTGTTAAAAATATTTGAGGAGGGGAGACCAAGGGGAAATATGATTGTTATCTTTGTCTATTCGCTGAAAATTTGATTTTATATCTGCGTTAGATATCCTGTTAAATTTTACCATACCGACCATAAAATTTTTCCTACACTGTATATAAGAATCTCATAGAAAGTGCCTTACAGTTCATAGAAAAGCCGCTGTCTTATTAAGTAGATAACTGCTCAAGAGTTTACTGTGGATCTCTGAGAACTTCATCCTCTTGTTTGTATGTAAATATAGATAAAAAGGAGATAATGCAAAAAAAGTATTTTGAATTATATTATGTGTACCGTTTTTTGAATACACCGATGATGCTGAAAAGATGCTATATTGAACTTGTTACCTATTTTAATTTTAGTAATTATGCCATATTATCCAGCTCTCCGTTATTAATATGTTATGGACTTTACGGTTATTAAATTTTTATGTTTAAGGTATTAGTCATGTTGTAACTAGCTGATTGACACCTAGTCTATGCCAATAAAAAACCATTTTGTTTTAAATAGATATAAAATAAAAATATAGCCGTAGACCTAATTTACTTATTACGTAAAATTTACGTGTACGTACCTATATTGAAAAAATTGTTTTATATTATTTACTAGGTAAATTTTGTAAATCCTCCAATATTAAACCTAATAACAACCAACGCTTATAAAAAATATATTTCGTTATTAATTTCTATCATGTCAATGCTTCCAATATAAACTCATTACTTACTTTACTTTGTGTAAAAGAGTAAAAATTCGACTAAAGCTTTTAAATGCTAATAAATTGAATAAGTTAATTATTCATTGATATATGGTTTATTCTTGTGTGCTACATGTTACCTTGTGTGCGTTAACTTGATACAGAGCGGATACAAATCTTCTCTGAAAATTAAGTTAGTATACGGGAATAAATTAAAATAGAGTCATTACAATATTAGGTCAGTAAATAAACGTGAAATACTGCGATACTCTGGTGGAGTCACCACCGAATTGCATGAAAATTTGGATTTAAGTTCTACTTAACCTCCACTTTACTTTCAGGCTTTTGCCGTTGGTTGCTTTTTACTTTTTAGGAGTGAAAGCGACTCCTATTAGAAAAAGGTCGTATAATTGTAAATTAAAATAGGAAACTAATTCGAATAATCTTTTAATTAACCCATTAACCGCCAAGCAAAAAAATACTGCGATATGAAATATATTTTATTATCTAGGGTACAATAAACTTAAACATTCCTAAAAAAATGTTTTAAACTTTGATACTGACAGGTGTTACAACAAAAGAATGGTTAGTTTTCAAACCTTTGGTGAAACTGAAATATAAAAATCAAAATAAACAATTTTATTTTTTGTGAAAAGTTTTAAAACATTTAAAGTGTAAATAAACCTGACAAACAAAAACAGTATGGTTAGAACACTGCCTGCATGTTCTTTTTGCATATTCTGTATGCTTTATTACTAAATCACCTATCTTACTTTTTCGGATTTTTTCTGCTAAGCTATATCTCGACGGTCTGCCCATGTATATTGTCAATGGTACATATTTTTCACGCTCATTCTGTTCTGTTTCTTCTTGTTCATCATCCGGTTTCATTAGACAAACAACAATATATGACCAAAAATCGATTTGGGGATATGGAGCTTGATTGCTAATCTGAAAAGTTTCCAGGCATTAACAATGGAACTATTAATTACGTTTTTAAAAATCGGCCGCCACCATGTCTTTCCTTGTACAGCAATTCTGTAATTTGCAATACCGTTGACATATAGGTCAACGCCGCTCATACATCTATAGTATTCTTAGATAACATTTGGCATGAAGATATTTATTACTTTGTGCTGCTTACGATCGTACCTCTTTGCAAAGCCTATGGGATGGACCCATGATACTATGACTTCCAAGATAAAACCACTTCTCAATCGAATTTTGTACGTCGATGCGCATGACGTCACTTGGTGATAAAAGTTTATCTTTAATTTAATATTCTGAAATATAATTTATCTATAAGTGTACACATTTATTTGTCAACTTACTAGATAAACGATAAAACAATACTAAATCTGACAAAACTCCATGAAAAACAGAATATTGCTGGTAATATTTATCGCCAAGTGACGTCACACATGCAAAAGAGATAGACTGGTCGCGTGCGCGTGGCTTTATCTTTAGAAGATCATAGTATCATGAGATGGAACGAGCATTTATTGGAAATTACTGTTACAACTGAGTTATCATTCCATCAACCTACAGTTACTTCAGCTTCTTTGTCAAAAACAAAGCCGAACAACCCTTTATCTGTTTAAGAAATTTTGAGGTTTCAAGTGAACACTTTTTAAAACTGTTTTCTCGCACTATGTCAGTTGAATACATTCCCTTAACTATCAATATTGTGAACAGCCTATAAGAGAAAAATAAGTTTAAAAAAAATACCCCGTGGTTAGAGTAAGTTTTTACAACACTTAGTTATTTTAATACTACATCATCACCCAAGTCTAAATCTTATTTTATTGTGCTAACACCACCGTAGGGGATAAACTGGAATAGGTATTCACCAGATAAACGGAGGCCCCATAACTTATACCCAAAATGTACAGGTTTGCCCTTTAGAAACCTTTTTGCAGAGTGCATTATGTCGAAAAAGTGGCGAAGTTTTACAAATTTATCATTTTTTTATGCAACACCGTATTATCAATTACGTGAATATACTTTTTGATACGCCGAAATTCATTTCTACAAATATAGTTCCTAATAAATGTCACGTTCTTATACTTGTCCTTGCTATAGTAGATATTCATTATTGGCATGGTGTGATATCCTGTGAGAATGAGTATTCTTAAAAACTTTTACAGTGATGCATTTGTCAAATGAAAATTGTGACATCATTTTGGAGATATCACATTACATATTTTACGTTTTTCATTTGATTTGCTGGTTGTTCGTTCGACGTCGAATGACTCCCTAGTAGGAATCTCTAGAAAGCTGGCAACTTAGGATTTATTTGTGAAATATTCTCGAAGAACGGTATCTTTTTTTTCGTTCTTACCCGTCTTTCTAACCCATAAAATATAATGATAACTGCATGTGATTCACGTTGAAATTTCTGACCAGATAAGATTCGAAGTCGACTTTCGCCAATGGTTCGTTGTCGAATCATTATTGTCAAACACAAATTTTGATGACTCAAAAAAATCTTTTTATTTATTTTTATAAAGGTACTTTTAGACGGTCAGATCAGATCTCCGTTCAGTGTCAGTTTCAGTCGAACTGTCAGTTATCTGTATATGTGCCTAAACACAAAAAACTGCAAGAAAAACTAAAACTGATACTGAGCTGTGGCTCGCTGCATACTAAAAATTATCGCATGAGTTGTCAGTTAAACTGATGTATAAACAAACTTATTTAATTAGGTCCTAGTCATATAAAATTATCGATAGGTGTAGTGTGTACCTAGTGCCATGGCAAACCATGACTTTATTACTGCATTTATTGAACTTTATTAGCAACACCCATGTCTGCGGAACAAAAAAGATTCACAATACCATAACGTAAACAAAAGACAAGCTGCGTATAATGTTTTGGTTGAAAAATTCAAAAAACAAGATAACAGTGCAACTATAAAAACAGTAAACAGCGAAAATTAACAGTTTAAGGCCGATCCTCGCGATTCTGGGCATAGGTAAATTCCAATGTAAAAGTTTATATCAAATAACGCAAAAACTATGGCAGATATTGAGATGATTCTTTTTTTATATGGAAGGTCTATAAAAGTTCTAGTGCACTATTTGGTTGTAAATTAATAAATTGTTTAAACAATATTTTTTTTCAAATATTTTTGGTTAAAATAAACGAAAAAATTTTTTTTTAAATAGAGCACTACAGAATTTAACCCACTTACCGAATCTGTTTTTATTTTTAACATAAAGTGTAACACAAAGCAGCTATTTGATATAAACTTTTAAAAAATTTCAAATTTTTGCTAAACACAATTTTCTCTCCGTCAGCACAGCGTGTCCTTGTCGGTAGCTTCTGGATTCTCGCCAGGTAGGTAAAACCCTCGGAGGAGGATAAATAAAGTTGAATAACATTATTAGGGCTTATTCCGACTTTTGACAAACCAGTGTGTTTATTGTATTTAAAATAGGAAATGTTATATAAATAAGCAGTAAGTACCTATGATTTTATTAAATTTTTATACGAATAGAAACATTTTCTGTTGATTTTCCATTTTCTTTCTAAATATTTATACTGTTTTTATAATAATACAATTGTTTCAGTATTTGCTTATATAAAAATAAATTATTATATAGAAACAGCGTAGAGTTTTGGTCAATCATCCAGTACATTTTTTTTGTATTTCAATCAGAATTATTATTTTCTTTTCTTCTTTACATGAGCTCAGAGTAATAACCAAATTTGCAGTATTTGAATATGAAATTTAATTATTTATATTTATTGGTTAGCAACCTACCAATCGTAAAATCAAATACTGCTCAAAGAAACAATGTACCGTCTCGGAACCGGATTGATACTATGAAGACGACTACGGCAAGAAATAAGGACAAGCGAAAAACATCCAAAACCCAGATGAGAATTACTTGGAATATCAGATCACTCAACTCAAGGGACCAAGAAATAACCCAAGTGTTGAAAGAGAAAGAAATAGACATTTGTGCTCTACAACAAACAAAAACTAAAGGAAAAGGTCAATCAAAATTAGGTGAATACATACTAATCTACAGTGGAGTAGCAAAAGAAAACAGGGCCAAAGAAGGTGTAGCCTTACTAATAAACCAAAGGTATCAAAATTACATCAAAGAGTGTCAATACATATCAGAAAGAATAGTAACATCTAAGATAAGAATGGAGAAGGAAAACCTGAGCATTATCGGAGTATACGGCCTAGAAAATAATAAGCCTCAAACAACAAGGGAAGTGTTTTACGACCAATTACAACAAGTAGTAGATCAAGTCAAAGAAAAGATGATAATTCACAGCTAATTTGATTATAATAATTAAGGAACCTCATTTTTTGCCATGTTAAGGAATGGGATTTGTATTTTTTGTTAAAAAATTTGCACAAACATTGTACCTCTACAGGACCCCTACGAATTTTCAAAAATGTAGTTCAAATGGCGACTAGGAAGAACCTACAAATCCAAACCGAACAAGCAATTTCAAACTAATAAAATTTTCTATATCTCCGGATCTACTCAATGGATTTTGATCATTCTTATTTTTTTATTTTGTATGATCTATTTTTAATTTGTATGTAATTTCTACGTACATTAGGAATTAGTAATTTGTTTATATATTAATTAATTAATAAATAGTCTAGTTTGTTTAAACAATTCGTGCAAAACAATTTTCTTCCAAAAATCTATTTTTTTTTAATACTAGTATCAATAATCATAGAAACAGTCGCGTTTTTTGCATTAAATTGTCAATAATTAAAAAACAGCTCCAAATTCAAGGCAAAAAAAAGTAGGTTTTCTTCCTAGAGGTCTACAATAACTAAAAAAGTTGTCAGCGACCTGGATTATTGAGTGTCACGAACATGGTCTATTTTTTGCTTATTTCCCTGGAGTATATATTTGATTAACATCTGTGTAATTTCTTTGTCGCTTCCTCGCTGGTTTTGCATATTGCTATGATAGCAATATCTTCGGTAAATGTTGCAATTGTATATTTTCTAGGACAATAATATAACACGTATACAAAAGGTAAAGACACTTCTTTGTGGCAGCCCTGCTGTAATATCTGTCAATTCCATGTATGTTTCTTCCTGTTTAATTCTGAAATATCTTTCCAAGATGGAGGAGTCAATTATTTGAGAGTATCGTTTTGGTAAATGTAGTCTTAGTTTATAGTTATGGCGTCTTTGCCATACTTTATCATATACCTGAGTCACATCCTATATTATTGATATAAGGTTGAATGCTCGAATAAATGAACTTTAAAAAATGAAGGCAAATTTCGAGCACAAATTTAATAATCAAATCTTGCCCAAGTACTTTCGCTTTCTACAGCATCATCAGGGGCATCTGCGCTTGCTGGATAGACCAAATTTGACGAAGTAAGTCTAAAATGTTAATCACAAAAAACTTTTATCATCCATTAACTTCGAGTTTTTTATCGAAGTTTATTAATTTTCTTCATTTAAAAAAAACTTTTCTTGGCTTATTTCAGATTCCCCTGATGATGCTGTAGAAAGCGAAAGTACTTGGGCAAGATTTGATTATTAAATTTGTGCTCGATATTTGCCTTAATTTTTCAACGTACATCCTAAAATGTCAAAATGTCCATCATATTATCCTTCATGATCCATATTTCACATCCATATAAATAGTTATACAGTATATTTCATCATCATCATCATCATCAATGGCGCTACAACTCTTCGTAAGTCTTTACCGCGGTTACTATTGCCTTCCATGTTTGTCGGTCCTGTGCCAGTAATTCCCATTGTCGCACTCCCATTTTCTCTAGATCTATGAGTATATTTACATATAACAAATTAAATCCTTAGTTGTAAATTTTTGAAATAAGTACTCAGTATACATCTAAGTTTTATAAATGCTCCTCATAAATCTCATAAATCTAAACTTTTGTACTCCGTTCTTTGTTGACAATTAGTTGCATTTTTTTTTTATTAACATTTAAGATTTTTTACAATCTGTTTTGCAGTGAAAACAATAAGTAAAACTTTTTGTCTTTACATGACAGAGAGATGTAAGGTCCAGTGACCAAATCATCACGACACAAGTTGGCTTTTTTACCGGTAGGATGCGCACATACACTGATACGCGAGCACTAAAAGCGGCACTGATCACAATGTCTGGGTGCTGTTGAGGGCCTAACTCCCACTACTGTAGGCTCTGTCAGGATCGGTGAGGTATGTCCAAGGGGTCATGTCGCTTCAATCTCTTCGCTTGTTGGTTGTTGAGAAGGTTGTGTGCCAGGGTATTAGGATGCACCCGCAACCTGTTTTGATATTGTTCAGAAGATTTTTTGCACTCTTCAGAGACTGTTAGTACCTGAAGATCTCTATGTATTGCATCATTCTGGATATACCAAGGTGCATTAGCGATTGTTCTCAGAGTTTTGGATTGAAATCTTTGTATTATCATAATATTAGATTTGCTAGCTGAACCCCAGAGCTGCGAGCCATATGTCCAAGTGGGTTTTATTATTGTATTGTATATCAGCAGCTTGTTGTCGATCGATAGGTGAGAGTTTTTTCCCAACATCCAGTAAAGTTTTCTGTATAAAATTCCCAATTAAAGCCTTTTCGTCCATATATGTTTGGTCCAAGTTAGACGTTTGTCAAGGTGAATACCTAAGTATTTTACGTCATGCTTTTGGGGCAAAGGATGTCCATTGAGGTTAACTTGTGGACATGTACCTCTTCTTAGAGTAAATGTAATTTGTGTGGGTTTTGAGGGGTTTACTCTAATTCTCCAGAGTTTAAGCCATTCATTTGTTTTGTTCAGATGTAGTTGCAGTCTCTCTGATGCTATTATTGGGTTGCTATGAGAGGCCAAGAAAGCAGTATCATCTCCGAATGTTGCAAGCGTTAGGTTATTGCTTATTGGCAAGTCAGCTGTATATATCAGGTACAGAATCGGTCCGAGCACACTACCCTGAGGTACACCAGATAGGATGGGGTAGAGTTTTGTATGGGCTTCATTATATTTTACCAGGTATCTCCTTTCTGTAAGGTATGATTGAAGCAGTTTAAAGTAAGGGTAAGGTAAATTTTTCTTTAATTTGTACAGAAGTCCTGTATGCCACACCTTGTCAAAAGCTTGAGAGGCGTCTAAAAAGGCTGCAGTACAGTATTGCTTGTTCTCGAGACTACTTCTTATTGTTGTGTATAGTCTGTGAACTTGTTCGATTGTACCATGTTGGTTACGAAAACCAAATTGATGGTAAGGTATGAGACACTTTTCGTCCAATATTGGTTTGATTTTTCGTAGCAGAAGTTTTTCAAAGACCTTAGAGATGACTGGGAGTAGACTAATCGGTCGGTATGAGTTGACATCTTTTGGATCTTTACCAGGTTTTTGAATGAGTATAATCTGTGCCACTTTCCATTGCAGAGGAAAGTAATGCAGACTAAGCATAGCATTGAAGATCATAGTGATTGTTCTGTAGCAGTCATTGGTTAGTTCCTGAAGGATCTTACCCGTTATGAGGTCGAATCCCGGAGCCTTATTGGGTTGTATCTCATTCTTTATTATGTGTTTTACTTCTTTAATATTAAACTTGGTGATTGGTAGTTCCATTTGATATGGAGCCTCAAGAAAAGAATTAAATGGTTCTTCTTGTTCTAATGGCACTACTCTGTTAAATGGACTAAATACTGTAGAAAGATGTTCTGCGAATGTCTCAGATTTTTCTGTGTCTGTTCTTGCCCATTTACCTTTGACATTTTTTAGAGGAGGTATGGCGTCTTGTGGACCTTTTACCTTTCTCGTCGCCTTCCATAGAGAATAATTGGTGTCTTTGGACGGAGTCAAATTATTAGTTGCATAGGGCCGACGTTTACTAACCACAAGCACACAAGTAAATTATCTTATTTCTTTCATTTGACAATAATAATTGTCTGTTAGATTAGCACTGTAAGAAGTAAATTAGTCTCTTACTGAATGATAATAAACAACACATCAAACTTATTCTGAAACTATTTCTTGTGTCATGGTATATTTTATTAGATTTTGGTGTAATAAATCACAACCTATCAAATTCAATATCCAAAATCAAAATTGGAAATGATAGCGTGACTAAATTATTCCTTCCTTCAAGAAATTTTAAAAAGAACTGATTTCTATTACTATCCAGTGCAAGGACAGTTATTTTGTTATTTATATCGAATAGAGAATACTGTTAGTTTGCGGTATGGACCCCAAAAAATATTTTATTCGAAAAGATTGATAAATATATGGAACTGTGGGAAAATATGCTACAAAAATTTCAAGATTTTTATAAATTTTATTGAAACACCTTCTGAAGACACATTAGACATAATTCTATATTTATATAGTTTCATTTTATCAATTTTAATGATCGTGATACTAATTAGATAAGATTTTTATTATAATTTTTATTTGAAACACCTTCTGAAGAAACATTAGACATAATTCTATATTTATATCGTTTCATTTTACCAATTTTAATGATCGTGATACTAATCAAATTTTTATGATATATAATAATAATCTTTTTTTTATAATTTTTATTTTCCGTAAACTTTAATCTACGTTAAACTTCAGACAGCCAATTTTTCCGTAAAAAAAAATAACAAATAAATTATGTATGTACATTTGTTACATTGTAAATTTATGAATAGATTATATTACTTTGATCTGTTATTATATTTACTCAAAACACCACTAAAGAGATTTATGGTCTTATTGTAAGCCAAAACCTGTCACTGCAGGGGTTGTCTCGGTGTATAATCGGCTCGAGTAAAAGGTAAACGCATTTTTGACCTGGGCTTGAGAGAGATATCTAAACGAAGTTTAGAATATTACTTCATGAACAGATTTTGTTTTCGTAAAGAAAGAAATTTTTGAAATAGAGATAGCAAACTGAAATTTACCGTTAGAATATTCGAGGATAAGCCTTAAGATCAGCTTATAATGAAGAACGAAAAAAGGTTAAGGAGACTACTGAAATGCCGACATTATCTGAACCATCTTTGTGGTACTACGGTTTGTTTATATTCGTTAATGATACACAAGAAGTTCGTGGTGGTAAAAATACTATGGACTAAAACACAACATATGGTGATAATAAAGATCAAGACAATACAGTAAGTAAATACTGCATTAATTTATATAATTTTGTAAGTGTTTTGTAAATTTAAGTATGATACAAAAATTTAACAAATTTAACAGGTACAGAAAATTATGCCATATGTGTAGTGTGAACTCCTTCATTTTGCCAGTCAACATTTTTTTCGTTTAGTAAATATTGCATGTACTTATTTCTCACATGTTTTGCTACTTTAGTATCATGCGTAGACATAGCGCATGTCTTGAGTCTTAAAAAATTTAGCAAATAGCAACAAGCTAAGACAACAATATCAACATTTTTCATGATTCTCGAATAAACAGAAGTATGATAGATTCTAAATCTATTGGCCAATATTCCACATGTATTCTCAACAATACCTCTTGCTCTTGATAAGGGGTAGTTAAAGACCATACGTTCATAGTTCATAGTTCAATTAATTTTTGTTCAATAATTTTAAAAAGTTTGGCTTTAATGCAAATGCTTTGTTTTCAATAAAGCAAATGTTAGTTTTTTGCTATTAGACGGTGGCTTTACTTCGGGTGGTAAATGTAAATCATTGTTAAGCAATATTTTATAAAATTAGTATTGTTGATTACGCCTCTATCTGAAATGTCTCCATTAGTTCTGACATCGCACATAATAAATTCGTAATTTGAATTTACGATCGCCATTAATACTATGCTATGAAATTTCTTATAATACCAAAATAAGGATATACTGTCTGGTGTGGTATTAAGCATACGTGATTGCCATCTACAACTCCAAGACAATTAGGAAATTACCATCTAGTTTAAAAACCCTTGGTAATATGTCTCGGTTCGGCTTCAGTTGCTGGCATCTAGAACAATACATTACCTCAGGTTAAATTTCAATACAGAATCTAGACCATGTCTAGTATCTCATAAATGTTTATTTTTTTGTAGAAGATTCATCGTCTGATGTTGACGATCATGTACATGACAGAGAAGACAATCCCACAGAAGAAACTACAAATCGTTCACACAAAGAAGAAAGTACTATTCAGTCTAAAGAGTCACGTCCACTTACTAAAAATAACTTACAATCAGTTCCCCGACTCACTAATATGAAACCCTCAGGTATACAAGTAAAGAGCCAATAGCTCCTCTTATGACAAATAAAAAAGTTGTTCAAATAGTGGCTGATCGATTCATAAAGAACGATAATACGAAAGATATATCATCTGCATTTGGTAAGCATATTACAGCAGAACTGTACACTGCATTTTGTAAGCATATTACAGCAGAACTAAGTAGTATGACACCCCAGATGCTACGTTTTGTTAAAAAAAATAATGATGCCATATTTTAAGGTCAAATGCGCTCTTAATCAAACATCAGCTATAGAAACTCAACCGATGTTGCAAGGTCAATTGTGGCCCGTACAGCAGTAGCAGGGACAGCAATAGCAAAAGCCGCAGCTGCAGTCAGGTCAATTTGTAAATTCAGGGAATGGACAATGTGCTTTAATACCAGAATTAAGTCCGACATGAAGTTCAATGGCTAGTTACTTTTTGCAGTATTCTAATATATAACATGGTTATATGACTAAATACATATTTTTTGTAAGCTATAATAAACAAAAAGATTTACTTGTCACTATCGCCTTTCTTCTTGTCTAGGTTCCGTCTCCTCTAAGGAGGTTGGTAATCATCACAGCTATTTTCACTTTTGAGACTGCAGCTCTGACTAAGTCGACGGAACTGCAATTATAACACTTTCTCAGATTGTTGAGCCAGAAGATGCTTCTTCTTCCAATATTTCGTTTTCCCTGTATTTTTTCCTGCATTATAGTTTATAGCAACACATATTTATCCCCTCTCATAACTTAGCCGAGATATTGTAACTTTCTTATCTTAATCGTATTCATGATTTCCATTTTCTTTGTCGTCTTTGTGAGGACCTCAACATTTGTTATTTGGTATACCCAACTTATTTTTAATATTCTTCAAAAGCTCCACATTTTGAATGATTCAATTCTATCGCTTATCTCTTTCTTTAAGGTCCAGGCCTCCATCCCATACAGCAGCACCGAAAACACATATAAACATAACTATCGCACTTACCTGTATATAATTTTGCAGAAATGTTATTATTGCTTTGCAGGTTTCGGGTATTAGGATGCATAAACTAGGAATTGATATGACAGAAGGACATTTAAGACTTTGATCTGTACTTCCAGTAGCCAAAAATCTGATCGTTTCACATTGCCTCTCATGTGTTGATTGGTGTTATAATTGGTGTTACTAATTACAACAAGTCTAGATATGCATCCTCACTCATTCTTCAATAGTTTTACTAATCATAATATTCAAAATGAAGTTCCTTTAATATATTTAAATGCGAAAGTGCACTAATTTCTTCCTCACTCTCACTACTTTTATTGTTTTCTGTTTTTGATATGCACTCATCACTCTCTGACACGTTCGAGAGCTAGCGAAGCTCATCTTTGATTAGCGTTTTTCGATGCGACATTATCAACATACAAACATAGAGTTAAATTTGAAATGTAAGTAAATACGCTCCGCATATCAGTGTCCTACCAGTCTACTAGAACTTGTCTATCATCCCCATTTCCTTTTAGGTGTTATGCCCTCCTAAATGGTGTCGTCCAGTTACACTACGCATTTTTTATAAGTTCTAGCTTGCAAAAACTTGTTTCTTTTTATAGAGGTACCTGACTGACAAACTGTTAATATAAAATATACAAAATACTGCCTAAAAACTAAACATGTGTATACAGGAGGAATTTTTAACGGTTTAAATACGTAGGTCATATTAACGTATCAACGTAATATAGGTAATAATTTAATTTTTATCAAAAAAATTAGGAAGTTGATTTTCTATCTCGTATTCAATTAAAAGATCTTAGATTAGGTAATAAAATCACAAAACACCAAAACGTTACGCAGCGTTGCAAAATATTGCAAAATAAGAAATAAATTTTTTTGGGTCAAATAGACCCGAAAAGGACAGCAGGGGTAATTAAACAGCGAGAATAAGATAAGTAAGTAAGTAAGAATAAATTTGGATGTCTTTATTTTTTTAATTGGTTAGCACATAATTTCTCCCCTTGTAAAAACCATTCATTGCGAAGAAATTCGAATAGTTGTAGTATTTTTTGACATTGAAACTATAAATATAATACAGTTTTAGATCAAAATGTTATAAATTTCCATTATTTTAACTTTAAAGACAACCCTCGTTAGTTTGTAAGGATACGTGAAAGTATGTATGTACCTTAATACCATATTATTTGTATGTAAAATTGCTCCGGAATACTTAAAGTACCTAAAATTACCTACTTTTTAACCTACCAATTTAGCATAACGTTGAAAACCTACTATTTTTAGATTTTTTAAGGGCAATAAAATGATTTAAATTATTTTTTAAACCCTTATTTTTAAGAGGATTGTAGTTGGAAGGGCTTGAACGAGTGACTAGTCACGAATGTAAGCAAATTTTGAACAGCAATATCTTAACCACTTTGTGTCTTACAGAAATACAAAAAAAGTGAAATGTTTAGAAAGCAAAAGCTTTATGTTTTTACTGATTTAAATTTTTTGTATCACTAATATTTTTAAAGTTGTGATTGAAAAAAGGCACTTTTTCAAAAATTTTACTTCAAAAACGTATTTTTTTTTAAATAGGCATTTTGAAGCTGTTAAACTTGAAGATCATATTTATAAAAAATACATAAATAAAATGTAGGGAGAGTGTTCCACAATTAGACATGTTCCACAATCAGACAAAGCATGGAATTTTGAAATTCCCGCCTTAAGTTTGACGTTTTTCGTTCGGATAGTGAGTTATACACGCCAATGTGGTAAACAAAGTTTAAACGCTGTTCTCTTGGTTTTGTGCATTTTTTAATAAAAAATCGTTTTTCAAGGTAAGTTTTTTCTATCGTTGATATGATATTATATGCTTTAATTTTTCTTCTGAAACTAGTATTACAAAAGCAAACTTCAGATTTTGGGCTATTTTGTCGGCATTTTATAAGCAAGTTTACTTTTGTAGGTTATGTATGAAGGTCACAGTTAAATTTAATTTTGTATTGTAGGTTGTATTTCACCTTCAGACAGCATGTTTGTTCCACAATCAGACACTGTCTGATTGTGGAACACAACGCTTGTTTGGAGTGTTGTTGAAAAAGTAATTGTTTTTGTAAAAATTTAATTTATATTTCAGGAAAAATGGCTCGAGGACGTCAGCGAAAAAGCGATAAAGGGCAACTTGATGAACAATTCATGAGAGCTGCTGTTAGAGCAGTCACCGAAGAGAAGATATCTTTAAGACAAGCAGCTGAAAGATACAATTTAAAATTTCAAACGGTTTATGAATATGTAAAAAGGCAAAAACAGAATCCCACCAAAGAGATTAAAATGGCTCCAAATTATGCTTGTAGAAAAGTTTTTTCTGAAAATCAAGAAAAAGCCCTAGCTGATTACGTATTAACTTGCTCAAAAATGTGTTACGGACAAACGGTCATTAATATCAGAAAACTGGCTTATGAAATGGCAACTATTAATAATTGTAAAATTCCGGAAAATTGGCAAACAAACAAGGAAGCTGGACGCGAATGGTTCCTTGGATTTATGTCCAGACATGCAGAATTAAGTCTTCGCCAGCCGGTAGGATGTAGGCTCTCCAGAGCGACATCATTCAACAAACACAATGTTGAACTTTTTTCCAAAAATTTGGAAAATGTGTTTCAGAACCATGGAAATTTTTGCAGCAGTGGAAGTTTTTGCATGGACGACTTTGCAATTGGCAGCGTAACCGATAGGAATGGGGATCAAAAGAATGAAGAAGCTCAACGACTTATGGATCCAAATCAACCATCAACATCAAGATGCATTGAAGAAAATATAATATCAGACTCCTTAGTTTCAGTATGAGTTAGTTTAAACACAACACCTACACAAAATCACAAAGAAACTTTCGTCAGTCCACAACAATTTAAAGGATACTCAAAAGCTGAAAAACGAAAAAATCAGAGAAAGAAGAGAGAAAAAGCTAAAAGTATTATCGCCACGGACACTCCAGAAAAGATCGCCCTAGAAGCTAAACAAATGGAGCGAGAAAGAAAAAAAAGTGTTAAGAAGAATAAGGTCGTGAAAAGAAAAGTAATGGATGAAGACTCAACAGACGAAGAAAATGAAGACGCGGCGATGCTTGTAACCGAAAGTTTCGATAATAATATTGATTTTGCAGGAGAAATCAATCCACCACCACTTCTAGATAAGCTTAATAAAGAGCCAGAAGCTGGCGATTTTATTTTAGTAGAATTTATGGACAAAAAGAAAAAAACTTATTACATTGCTAAAGTGTTCTGTAAAAAGAATAAGGAATGCGAGGTCAAATTTTTGAGAAAGTCCGTTAAGTATAATAACAGCTTCATTTATCCCGAAATAGAAGACGTCTCATTGGTATGTTTGGAAAACATTAAGATGGTGTTACCAAAACCAGCACATGTGGGAACAACAAAGCGGCAACAATCTTATTTGAAGTTTAAAGTAAATTTTTCAGCTTTAGAAGTTCGATAAAACATTATTACCTTTTGTCTTATTGTGGAACATGCAGTGTCTGGATGTGGAACATGTGTGTTCCATTATCAGACAACTGTCCTTCCTTTGTTAAACAAACTTTTTTTAAATTAGTTGTTGGTTTATGATGTTTGTTCTACCATAAAAACTTATGTTTAGCCTTAATTTATTTTAGTGATAATCATATTTTGGTTGGTTTAATAAACAAGGTTAATACCTACTTAGCAAAATCTATTTTGTGTCTGATTGTGGAACACTCTCCCCTATATAATTGTATATGTATATAATTGTGTAGCGACAACGATTTATTTTGTTTGGAGTACTAATTAGGAGGTGACTTTCAGGATGTTTTACAAAACAATGGGATCAACTTCATTTTTTTACGTAATTTGTTTTTAAATTTAACAAACCAAAATCTACTCTTTATGAGCTACAACTTTGCTTGTACTGGGTCTACAGATTTAATATGTACATAATATTTTTTTGTTTTTTTTTTCCAGCTACGTTTATGTTAAGTATATTTTTTATAAATACTTGCTAATTAAATTCTTTGTAAAAACCGTCTAAAAATAAGGTTCTTATTTTAAAATATTAACATTTTCACTCGCAATTAACTCAACAAGTATTGACATAGTAAAAAAGTTCTATGGAAGAAAAGTTAATTAGAATTAGTCAATTTATCTATTTCCGGACTTATTTTGAACGAATTTTTTTTACCTTCAGGAAGTGGTATCTTTTACCTCGAAGTAAAAGTAACCCTGGGCTCAAACCTGAACGTGAATAAGAGGATAAGAAAAACCTGAATTTAAATTTTCGATCAAATCCGTCGTAACGAAGAAAATTACACTAAAAAACAGTCGTTTACTGGAGCATATAACTAACTAATGGTGTCACAAGTAGGAAAATAAATTTAATTGAGACCTGACTAAATTCATATAACAGTTGGGAACTGATGTTCCTTAAATAAAATTACTAGTGAACAGGTAAATTTAATATATTATAATTCCACGTATACAAAGATTATATAGTTTGTGTATCATTTTCCCCCACGGCAACGATACCCATAAACCTATTAAAAACTAGGTACACGGTACGTCTTGTCATCTCTTACTCTGGAAGTGGCATGTGTAATTCTCTTCAAGATAATCCTTATCAAACCAGATTTCATGAAGTATTATAACTGCATTTATAGAAATGTACTATATAGGGTGAACCTCCGAAAACTTTTCACCAAAGTTTTTCTCATTTTCCGTCCAGGACTGTTAATTTCTAGGGAAAATTATTATAGTATAAAACTACTTTTTTGGTGGCATTTTAAGGCATTTTAATGTTATTTTATGATTATGAATGTAAATTTAGAACTAGTTCAGTTTAAAATACATTTATTTTTACGTTTCGATATCCTACTTGGAATATTTTCTCGTAATACAAAATTTAGTTTAAAATTAGATACTGGATTTTTTAAATTTAAGGTAAGTCAGGGTAAGTGGGAATCTGGGGCAAGTGCGACTATTCAATACCGTAATTCGACCAACGATAGTAAAATAGCGAAATCTAGTAAACGTTACTCAACTTCATAACCATGTGTTCTGTATACGGTGGAGCGACGTTACCGACAATACATGTGAGAGTTGAGGTATTGAACATATATCTGCAAAAATCCACTTGATTTGTCAAATTTGCACTTACCCCAGTATTCTGCAGTAGCAAGATTTTCAAGGTAAGATTATTAGCCGTATTATTTTAGTGTAAAAGTGCACTTCGTAAATACGATAAACGTGTTTCAATTTACATAACCCTACTTAGAGGCCACGTACACTAATGTTCGCACTTGCCTCAATAAAATTTTATCGAGGCAAGTGGGAACTAGGAATAATTCGTTACGTTCCCACCTGCCCCGATTAAAATTTTAATGATTGACTCTTTTTTGGGTGCTACTATGGTTCGCATTTATCAACGTAAGACGGAGAGAGCGACATCTTATAGTAAGGAACAGCTGCAAAAAGCAGTTGTATCTAATCTTCTAACCTTGTAATCTGGTAATCTTCCAGTATATCAGATCTGGAAAAACAACACTACATACAGCAAGTCGAAATTATGCAATTCCAAAAACAACATTGCATAATCATTTAACTGGTGTCAGAGAAAAAAAAGTGATTTATTAGGTAGAGGACCAGTTATTCATGCCGAACATGAACGCAAGTTTGCCGAAGGATTAAAAACTCCAGAAAAATGGGGCTTTGGATTGTCAAAACGTGAAGTTCTGTTGATTGTCTCTGATTTTGTTACACAAACTAATATAAAAACGCCATTTAAAAATAATATTCCTGGTCATGACTGGTTCACTGGCTTTAAAGCAAGATACAAGTTATCTCTCAAGAAACCCCAATCGGTTGAGTAAGCAAGGAAGAAGATGTGTGATCCATTTCCAATTTATAAGTATGTTGAGATCTAAAGAACATTCTTGTTGAATTAGATCTTAATGATAAGCCTAAGCAAATATGGAATTTGGACGAGACCAGCTTATGCGTTGACCCATCTTGAGTGAAGGTGCTAGGAGGCAAAGGTAAACCGTGTTCGCGAACTACGAGTAGTCCAGGTAAGGAGAATGTAACAATATTATATGCGGCAAATACATTTGGAGACAAAGTACCACTATGTATTTTATTTAAAGGAAAGTTCGTATGGGACCAGTGGATGGCAACACAGGACCCAGATAATCTTGATATAATATATACAGCTACTCCAAACGGCTGAATAGAAACGGACGTTTTCGTCAATTTCTTAAAAAATACATTTTTCAATGCTGTGGGACAACAAAGACCACTATTATTGATCTATGATGGTCACAGCACTCACGTAAATACAAAAGTTATCGAATTAGCTCGTGAAAATGAGATTACTATTCTCAAGTTGCCGCCACACACGTCGCATTTACTACAACCCTTAGATTTGTCCGTGTTTAAATCCTTTAACACTCAGTGGGTCAAAAAATTGGTGGCTTAGCAGCAAAGAAATCAAGGAATAAAAATGCCGAAGCGAACATTTTCTGAACATGTTCGTGACGTGTGGTATGGTACAAAGCCCGAAATCACCCAAAGCGGATTTCGGAAAGCGGGAATATTCCAATACCAAAATGACATTGTAGAAGAAGATAAATTTCACCCCGATGACTATAAACGTTGGAAGGAGATAAATAACAAAACTACGAATCAAGGTGACAAAAATATGAAAGCAACTCTAGAAGATTTACCGCCATCGGTTTCCTTTGAAGACTTGCTTTTGAAAATAGTATTAGTAATATATAGACAATGGACATTGTACTTTGTCTTGAACTTCTTTACAATTGTTAATATCACTGACTGCTACATATCTTTTTGAGGTAACATACTTAATAACTTTTCATTGGATGTTAGGTTTTTCATATTGTTCTTTTTAGATGAACTGATGGTGCTATCAAATTGGATAGCGGAACGTTTTCAATAAATAGATGAAGTAGCCATCATCTTTGTCTTTTTGCCACTCTTCGAGTGGTCCTTATTTTATAATGGATTAACGGTCGTACTCCTTTTCTCGATATATATATATATATATATATATATATATATATATATATATATATATATATATATATATATATATATATATATATATATATATATATATATATTGATATATATATATATATATATATATATATATATATAATTAAGGTAAAAGATATGGGCGTAGCTCGCAACAAAGAAAAAAAATATAATAAAATATGTGTACAAGATGAAAGGCAACTGTATATACGTATTTCTGACTATTGGTCGTCTTCAGTACGGTGCAGCCAATTTAGAAAAAGAGCATATCAACTTGAGAAAGGATCACTACTACCACAGCCACCTTTACTTCCAAGCCATGAAGTAGAAATTTGGCAACAACGCGTGGTAGTCCGACTGTGGTTTGTTTTGGTTTAACATAATGGATTGTAAAGTTTGTTGAATTTATTGTTTTTTAACTTTATTCGAATGTTTTATTTGTAAATTGTGTTTAAATCAATTAGAAAATATTAATATAAGTGAAATTTCATTAAATTTAGAACTTCTAGAAGATTCTTAACGACAAGCAAGTATGAATATAACCTACAAAACAAACTGAAAATAATATTACTTTTGTTTCTTGTTACAAAATATGTAAACTAAAAACAACAATAATAATACTTTTGTTTTTTGTTACAGATGCTCTGGCATTGTTGTGTACCTGGTTGCAAAACCAATCTCTATTCATAGAGAAGGCTGTACAATTACCAAATCTTCCATAGTATGTGCCAAACTTTTTCATGAAGATGGTATTCAGCGAACTGAACAATGAGAAGATAAAGATGGAAATGTACACATTGAAAAGTTAATATTTCCCAAATTAAAAGGCAATGCAGTTCCTAATATATTTCCTGAAGTACCATCAATCATCATATGTAACTGTTCATCGTACTAAAGAAAGAAGGAATCCCGAAGACAGAAGAAACTTTGTGCATAAGAAGAGGGAACAAGAGATAACATAATTATGTCAATTAGACTTAGACAATAATATCCCATTGAAAAACTGGACAAGTAAAATTACAAGTGATTGTGTATATTTCTATGTATTAAACATTAATCAGTTGGAACACAAGTGTGATAATATTTGTGTAATATGTAGTGTAATAGTTAGCAGTAATTTTAGTGTAATCCTGTAATCGTCAATGTAGGTAAGAATAGATTAAGTGGTAATGATTTGAAATGGATTTTACAATATAGTAAATTAACAAGATGGTCACAATTAGAGAACTTACTTACTCAATTAGATTTGCTTTTTAGATAAGTGATAACAAATTTGAGTATTACATTCAAAAATCTTTTGAGAATATAGGCTATTTTAAATCGATATACAAGTTATAAATGGTATGTTACATTCAACACATTTTTTATGTATACCTCTTTTAACTTGGTCTATATGACAACAAACCTATTAATATTTAAAATTGCTACTTTTGTATATCTAAGTATGAAAATTCAACAAAAGTTATAAGTAAATAGTAAAATATTTAATTTTCAATTAGATTAATTTAGAACCATATTTATATTGTGTCTGATTTCTTAGGATGAATTTTTTAATCATAATAGTTACACTAAGTTTTTACTTATCACAAATTTTATATCTTTTGTATTTTTAATAATCTTTTTAAATGTCCTGTTAATGGTTTGTGTTATTTATATGCTTAAGTACTTAAAATATTTAAAATTTCTAGTGATTCTTGACTGCATTTGATTGTAAGATTAACTGTTTGACACTGTATTTTAAGTGCAATAAATTTTACTCTAGTGATTATTTTATTGATAATATAACCTAAATAATAATAAAACTTTATATATATTTACTAGGTATATATAAGGTTTTATTAATTTAATTTCCCTAAAAATATTTCTGTAATTATCAGTTTCCTAAAATTCAAATTAGTTTAATATTCTGGTAGACCTTACCGGATTATCGGACTACCGACGTCATAGAATGCGGTGTTGCCTTTTTTACTTCATGGCTTGGAAGTAAAGGTGGCTGTGCTACTACTATTTCTTCTTATTATATATATATATATATATATATATATATATACATATATATATATATATATATATATATATATATATATATATATATATATACATATATATATATATACATACCTATATATATATATATATATATATATATATATATATATATATATATATATATATATATATATATATATATTTCTTTGTTGTTAGCACAAACTACAGCAAGTCCGCTCTTCTTTCCCGGGGATAAAGTCTTGATAAAGTTGGTACTCTTTGAAGCTCTTTTTGTTGCCATGGCTTTGTTAACTATTTATGAAATTTTAACATAAAATCTAGTCTAAATAATGACTCCTGTCCTTTGATAAAGATTTCAAAATAGTTTATTGCTGTAATATTTAATATATCTTAAAAAATAAACAGCGTTCGCATTCTGGTCTTCTTATTACAAAAAAAGTTTTAAGACATTTGGTCAAATGTATGTACTGTACCCTTAGTTAAATTATATGTATGAATTATTTGGGAATTTATTCTTTTATAGATGATATTCCCAGAAAACTGCATAGTTATTTGTAGAACAATTGTCTTCTTTTGATTAGATTTATGAGATAATGAAGTCATGTTTCATCGTACACTAACGTACGTTAACCTTATTGCCAAGCCTTGTTATCTAGTAGGTGTACACACAACAGTTGTAGTGTGCATGAGTTCTGGAGGAACTTACGTACCACCATCAATAATTTTCCCTCGAAAAAGA
Source organism: Diabrotica balteata (assembly GCA_918026665.1). Lineage (NCBI taxonomy): Eukaryota > Metazoa > Arthropoda > Insecta > Coleoptera > Chrysomelidae > Diabrotica > Diabrotica balteata. The sequence continues at coordinate 83,747,232 of OU898282.1, read as the reverse complement.
TTTAACCCACTTTTATATGACGGCGCACCTGTAGGAATATTAAAATTGCATAATAAATCAGGATACATGACCGGAGATTTGTTCATAAGGTAGATGCAACATTTCATTGACCATGTCATGCCCAATCCTGCGCAGAAAGCATTATTAATTTTAGACAGACACTTCAGCCATTAAAGCTACGAAGCTTTAGAATTAGCTAAACAGAATTCAGTGGTATTACTTTGCCTGCCGGCACACTGCACGCGCCGCCTTCAGCCATTTCGGACCACTCCATAAATATTATAATCTAGCTGTTACTCATTGGCTCAGAGAAAATCCTGGTCGTGCAATAGCCATATATCAAGTGTCCAGTCTCTTCCAGAAAGCATATGAGAAAACAGCAAATATTGAAATAGCAATAAATGGTTTTCAGGCCACAGGAATATCACCGATAAATCGTGATATTTTCCGGAGCATGCATTTTTGCCTAGTGCAACTACATATGTGCCTGAGGATGTGCCTGGTTCTACTAATAAACCTGACATTGCTTTTACATCTTTACCTGCTGATGTTAATGTTCTTCTCGCTACAACTTACGATCATCATGATGTCCAAGAACCATCGGCATCTGGTTCTAAAGATGAACCTATTGAAGGAATCAAGATGAAATTGGCACCGGTACCTCAGAGTAATGTAAGAAAATCTACCAAACGTAAATCTGGTCAATACCAAGATGTATTAACCGAGAGCCCCTTCCTAAAATATCTTCGCGAAAAAGAAAATGAAAAAAAAGCACAAGAAATAAAAAGCAGAAAAGGGGACGTCGTGAAAAGAAAAATAGTCAATGATTTAAGTGATGGAAGACGCATTGTGAACAAAGATAGATATCGGTCGGAGAGAAAACGCCAGAGAAATATTGTGACCAGACCAATACTGAACAATATATCAAGTGATAAAGAAGATTGATGATGATGAGCAAGAGGACTGCGCTTGCATTAACTGCAATGATACGTTTAGTAGGGCCAAATCTAATGAAGGATGGTTAAGATGCCAAATTTGCCAAAACTGGTCACATTCAGAATGTGCTGGACCCCAAAAAAAGCAAAACAATTTATTTACGACCTTTGTATGAACTAAAATGTTTAATTTCAATTTTTTTCTTTGTTAAAATAAAAATTTATAATTATTTTTTTATTTAACAGTATTGTTTATGTGTATTCCATTTTGCTCGCGCTGGGCAAAATGGTTTTTTTTACATTTTGATTTTGATTTTCTTTTTTAAATAAATCTCTTTGTGATTTTTTGTTACTTAATGATTTATCTCTATTTATCTCTCAGATATATGGAAATAAACTAAGTATGCCATCTTGCCCGACCTTCCCCTAATCTAAAATTATTTTGAAATAATAGTGACTGCAATAAAAGAATTAAAAAATTCCAAAATACTCGGTATTTTTGTAGTCCTTACTTATATTAAAGAAACGTAAGTATTCTGAAAAAAAAATTCAGTTAAAAATATTTCGGTATTATTGCCAAAACTATTTTCTAAATTAAAACTCTGTTTAAACATTATAAGTATTTAATAACTGTTCCAAAAACTTTATTATAAAAAAAACATCAGAATAAAATAATATACGGAACAGTTAAAACAAAAATCCCGTAGAGATAAAAATTAAACACCTAATATTGATCAACATGTAGGTATATTTAATTTCTAGTTATTACGTGAGTTAATACCTATGAGCCCTTAGGGGAGCATATAAACCCTAGAGAGAGAGTATATAGTAAATAGAAATATTCTCGCTGACCGCAATAACTGTATAAACTGACCCAATGTGAACGAAATAATAATATTTCGTATATAGATCATTCCTTTAAAGTGTAATCGGTGCCAATGGAAATATGAAATACAGTAAGGGCAAAACTTATGAAGACATAGTAAGGGTCAGATGGAGAAACAAAGAAAAATTTATACATAGTCTTATAGTAATAATTTTAGTAAATGAAAGACGAAATACTTTGTTAGTTGCTAAATGTTAGATTATCCTCTTAGTTGCACTATCTAATACATGAAGTATAATTTTTCGCTTATGTATACTAATAGTAACCAATATTTGTTGTATTTTTAAAGTCTTAATATTTCTATAAATAAAAAGATTGTATTTACAGTTACATAAAACAAAATATTAATGTAAAAAAGGTAGGTATTATTTCTTTAAAAAATCATCAGTTTTGGTTTGTTTTTTATTTTAAACAATATTTTTCACAAAATTTTCCATTTTGTAGTTCATTGTTAATTTTCATCTGCTTTGATGTTCCCCAAAAATATTTCAAAAATTTTGGCTCAAACTCCTTCTATTACAGTAATGTATTATCCTTGCTTTCTACCCACAGTGATGCTCCATCCGTTAAACAATTCAATATTACTTCTTTGCAATCAAAATTTTCGGTGTGTTGTCTAAATTCTATCTTAATGTCCCCCTAAATTTAATCTTAATGTCACTAGAGGTTTGTATGATAACTTCTCGATTTTCCCGAACAAAAGCTCTTTTTTTCTATTTCTTCTACTTTTGGATTTCTTTAATTTTTTTTTGTTTCGACCATATTTTTTTTGTAAAGCTCTCTCCAGTTTCCATTCCACTTTCTCTATGCCCTCTTTTATCTCTTTGCGTGTTTTCTCTTCCACAGTTTCTCTCTGTTCATGTAAAATTTCTATTTCCTTCCTCTGACTCTCTATTTTTATACCTGTTTCTTTCGCTATTCTATCGAGTTTCTTTTGTATTTGTTGTTGATAACCTTTTATTTCGTATTCATATTTCTCTAATTTGTTTTATATATAACTTTTTTTATTTTATTCTCTAATTTCATCTTGATGTGCTTTCATCATTGTTCTATTTTCTTCTTGCTGCGTTTTCATCATTGTTTTAGTTTCTTCTTGCTGTTTTTTTATCATCATCATTAATATTCCTGTTATTCTCCTCAACTATGGTATCATTTTGTTCATTATCAGACAAATCTTTACAAATTACTGCTTCCTCTTTGCTTTCCTGCATTTTACTTTGTTGTCTTGTGACCGACATTTATTTTTAACAAATTTTACCAGTGTCCACAATAGTATCTTTTATATTCAAAAATTCAAAGCAAATCTTTTACTTCGATCAATTTTTTTTCAATTTCCATCAAATATACTAAATCCCTTCAAATAAATATGTCCCTTAAAATGTTTGTAAATTTACAGGTAACAGTTTAAAATTTTAGAGAAAAAGAAGAATTTCCTCTCATGTAACATATATGCTTTTTTCCTGTTCTATCTTACACTATTTACTAGGTATTTATTCACAGCCCACTATGTTGGGAGACAGTTAATATGATATTGTAATTTTGAAATAGGATAAAACAATAATTAAATTAATTATTATCCAATTAGTTAATTAAAACAAAACAAAATTATTTATTGAATTTTATTACGAATATGGAAATAAATTTTATTCACCACGCCAATTTTTTTTAATTTATGTTTTCTTTTCTCAGGGAATTCTCTTCAATTCCTATCAGAATTCAAAAAATACCTTTGTCTTCAATAGTGTTCAATAAAAAGAGGAGTAAAATAAATAAATAAAAGCAAACTCAAATATGTCCAATACAATTAAAATATATTAGTAAAATAAAACTTTTAAAACTGTATACATTTATTAAAGGTCCGAAATATATACTTGAAAAAGCCTCTTTTCTTCACAAAACAATATAACCTTACAACACAACAAAATTAAACTTTATATCTAAATATGATATAACTATAACATGATTTTACAAAATTTTTTTGTTTTCTTCTTTTTCTCTATTAATTTTTCATTATATACCTTTTCGGATCATATCAATATATATACACTTCATATAATTTATATACCGATGCACGTCATCGGCGTCATAGCCTGTGACGTCAAATGATACCAACACAAAATATTTAGGGTGTAGGTGTGTTCTTTTTTAGAATCACTTTACCGAGTACACTGGCATTACAGCCACTAGACATATTTTATTATATACACGTAAAAATAATATTTAAAAATTTCTATTAATGTTAACTTAAAGAAATACACAATAATATGTTTCATTTAATTTGTATAAATGCATTATAAAGCGTTTTTATCAAGAACATTTGTTCGGAATGCACTGTAACTGTAATCGAACGAAGGTAAAATTTTGGCATAAATTGGTAACACTTATTTGACAGTTGCGGTGTTGACACTTTTTGTACTTCATTATTTTGAATTTTAAAGTGAATATCTCTTGTTTTATATTTTTAACTATTTAATAAAATCTGTTCTTTTTAGAACAAAATTAGTGTGTTTGATTTCAAAAATGTCACGTAAGAATTTAAATAGTCGTTGTAGAGAGATGGTAATACTTTTGCAATAATTATGTAATCTATTTGATTTAAAATGGAGTCAGGATTTTTTTATACTTTGGCAACTATGTCAACTTCGATCTCTGACATAGATAATGACGTAAGTCGTTATCTAAATTAGATGAAGTATATATATATATATATATATATATATATATATATATATATATATATATATATATATATATATAGTTAGTTTTTCGTTATCGACCATCAAATAATAAGAATAAATGTATATTATCAGGCTTTTTGGTGTCAGAAAATAAAACGATTTTTTTCTCGTAAACTCAATATTTCGCCATTTGGTTTATGGCTTTTTCAAGAGCGCACTAAAAAATTATTTATTGATAGAATAAAAAAAATAACATAACATAAAAGAATTTACAGATGTAATCGTTCAAACAGCGTAGCACAAACACAACATCTTGAGTGACGGACTAAAATTATTAAAACACAAACACATCTTCATGAGTGACAAACTAAAATTATACCTGATTTTTTTAGAATACCAATACAACAATTAGTAAATACAGCAATTTTAAATGCAACAACTTATTTTCTAAAACCAAAGATCATACACCAACCATGTACAATAGTAACGTCATTTACAAATTGCAATGTTTAGGATGCCAGGGATGCTACATTGGTCAAACCGGACAATGGTTGAAACAACGGGTCACTCAACACAGAAGTGATTGCAGAAGGGGAAAAAATACATGCGCTGTTGTCGAACATTCCATCAAGACAGGTCATGAATTTGATTTTGATACTGTAAAAATAATACAATCAGTCTCAAATTACAAAAATAGGATGTTTCTCGAAATGTGCAATATAAGCAGGACAGATAATGCTATTAACAACAAAACAGACGCTAACGGACTTAGTTCCATTTATTGTAACATCATAAAATCTTTTTAATTTATAAAATATATTAGTTTCTGCACGTCACTGATTAAATTGTAGGACAATTAAACAAAATGAGGTATTACCATATTTTAGTTGAATTTTACTTTGTCACTCATGAAGATGTGTTTGTGTTTTAATAATTTTAGTCTGTCACTCAAGATGTTGTGTTTGTGCTACGCTATTTGAACGATTACATCTGTAAGTTCTTTTATGTTATGTTATTTTTTTTATTCTATCAATAAATAATTTTTAGTGCGCTCTTGAAAAAAGCCATAAACCAAATGGCGAAATATTGAGTTTACGAGAAAAAAAATTGTTCTATTTTCTTACCAAAAAGCCTGATAATATACATATATATATATATATATATATATATATATATATATATATATATATATATATATATATACTATATATATATACTATATATATATATATATATATATATATATATATATATATATATATACTTATATATGTATATATATATATATATATATATATATATATATATATATATATATATATATATATATATATATATATATATACAGGGTGTTTCAAAAAAAGGTAACCCCGTCTCTAGGGTAGGTAAAACACTGAAAAATAATTGGGGTTTGCTTAGTAAAAAATTTTTGTAACGCCATCCGTTTTCAAGATACAGGGCGTTAAAGAAAAAAAAATTTTACGTATTTTTTACGATTTTGCCGAAACTACTGGCAACATTGTAATGAAATTTTATACGAATATGTTTTGGAAGCTGATACATCCCATGAATTTGTTTTTATATCTTATTCTCATAGAGGGCGCTAGTTACACGGATCGTACTAAGTATTAGTCAATATAACTTTTTTAAGAGTATAATTATTAATCAAAATTTCAAGTAAACTTAAACATCATTCAATTTTACACGAAAAAGGTACTCTTGGTAAAACTCGATACTGTGAACCGTTTTCGAAATATTTTGATTTGAAAATTATGAAGTAATAATTGATGCTGGTATAAAATAGTTAGTAATTAAACAAAATTCACAAGAAGAAAATTAAATTAATGAAGAAGAACATAAAGTAAAATTCAATTACAGTAAGTGTTTAAAATGCCCTCCGTTTTCGCGAATATACAAGTCTATTCTTTTTTCTAAAGATTCCATTAACCTTCTAAACGGTAGGGGATCATCTATGATGTCATTAAATTGACGAATTCTTTCTTCCAATTCTTGGCGTGAATTTACCTCTGTAGCATAGACTTTTTCCTTAATATACGAACAAACTGCGTAGTCCGAGTTAAACATACCTTGTCGCGTAAAAGTGGCCTTGTCCGTAAAAAGAATGCATTTTAAAAAATTTGGATTGTGGACTGTCCTTTGTTGCAATGTTTCACAAAAATCCACTCTAACCGGTAGATCATCTGGCAAGAGCTCTTGGACTTGTCTGTAATGATAAGGATGTAATTACTATTCTTTCAGTATCCGATAAGTACCTACTTGACGAAGAAGAAGTATTTGTTTGTCTTGCTATATTCCTTAAACTAACTGTTGGATCTTGGTCAAGTAAATTTAAAATATTATTTTCTTTATTAATTGTTCTTGTTGTTCTTGGTCTACCAAAATTTATTTTATTTGGTCTCACATTCCCAGTTTCTCGACAACATCGTTCAACGGCTCTAAATGTTTTTTTACTTGGTAACTTTTCTGCATAACGTGTCACAACTGCACTAGAACATTCGCCTAAGGTTAATAACATGTAAGTGTATTCAACATTTGAGTACATTTTGATTTGATTTTACAAATAACAAGGTTGCAAAACTCCAATTATTGTTGATTTATCGTCATAACAATCAATAAATATCAAATTTCCATGGCACACTTCTAGAAAATAGAGGTATATCTATTAGAACTTTATGATTACTACCAGCATCAATTATTACTTCATAATTTTCAAATCAAAATATTTCGAAAACGGTTCACAGTATCGAGTTTTACCAAGAGTACCTTTTTCGTGTAAAATTGAATGATGTTTAAGCTTACTTGAAATTTTGATTAATAATTATACTCTTAAAAAAGTTATATTGACTAATACTTAGTACGATCCGTGTAACTAGCGCCCTCTATGAGAATAAGATATAAAAACAAATTCATGGGATGTATCAGCTTCCAAAACATATTCGTATAAAATTTCATTACAATGTTGCCAGTAGTTTCGGCAAAATCGTAAAAAATACGTAAAATTTTTTTTTCTTTAACGCCCTGTATCTTGAAAACGGATGGCGTTACAAAAATTTTTTACTAAGCAAACCCCAATTATTTTTCAGTGTTTTACCTACCCTAGAGACGGGGTTACCTTTTTTTGAAACACCCTGTATATATATATATTTGTTTACAATTTGTTGAAATTTCTAACAGTTTATATATATATATATAAACTGTTAGAAAATTTGTTTTCAAAAACTAAAACACCCTTGTCCACTTTGGAACAACAAGTCAACACGATTTATCAAATTCCATGCGCTAATTGCGATTTATGTTACATTGGTTAGACTGGTAGCTCATTAAAAGGTCGTCTCACTACACATCGTAGTGACATTAATTTATCAAAACACACTTGTGCTCTGGCGCAACACGCAATAAATACTAAACATAAAGTGGATTTCAATGAAGTTAAGATTTTTGGCACTGAACGCAATCTAGTTAAAAGACAGTTTTTGGAAATGTGTTCAATTTTTAAACATCCTAATGCTTTAAATAAGAGAACTGACATAAGTAACTTGTCCCAAAAATATCATGCTTTAATTTTGCAGAACTAGGCTTTATGATCTTTTCTATATAAATGTCATGTAAGGTGCAATATTTGAACACATTTTTTTTATTAAATAATTAAAATATACATAAAATAAAAATAAATTAATAATAAAATAAAATAATCAAATATTTTTTACTTAACTTACTGTAGCATATGCAACTTACATTGCATATTTTTACACTAATTCCCATACTTAGATTAGTGTGATTAATTTTTTACTTAAATAATATAATACAAATATTGTAATGGATTCATAGAATCCTTTACAAATTACAGTTCCAAGCGGTTGAACCTTGGACTATGGAAATTATCTTGTCGTTGATCACCTATGGTGGATTATCCAGCCAGAATGTTTAACGTTATTAATTATATATGAGGTTGAATGAATTTCTCCTGTTTGTTAGTTCTAGACTGGTTAATGCGAGGAATTGCTATTACAATACCAATTTCTTTCATTGGTTTGTCTCTTACAAGCGGGTTGTCATTCAAACTCATTTAAACTTTTAAATAGACCGCCCAATTATTTGGGGTGGTACCTCTACCTTGTTGCTCTATCAAAAAAATTTTTGACCTCAAAGTTGGTTGTCTTTTCACGGTTTGGTTCGGTCTGTTTCATTTAACGCCATTTTTCCAGCAGCAGCTGTAAGGCTTTGATCGGTAACTTCATTTACACTATTTTTTAAAATAATTTTTTATTGACATCATTTTAATAATGCTACCTAAAGTTAAAATCAAAGCTTAATAATTATCAAATAGTTGGAAGTAAATCTATTATTTTCTTGGTTCTTTTTCACTACTTAAGATTAAATAAAATATTTCATTTACTTTAGACCACATGGTCAGTTGCTGTGCTAATTTTTTATAAGTTGCTATATGTTGCTAGTTACTATGTTGCTAGATTGTTTATACAATATCACCGTATAATGTCCATTTACTTGAGTTTTATTCACAAACTTGTTAATATCTTTGACTGATGTCTTTTTAAGGTGACATTTATAACATCGTTTCCATGATTGTTTGGTTCTCATATTGTACTTTTTAGATGAACTGATAATGCTTTCAGAATACGAAAGCGAAACGTCTTCAAAATAGATAAAGTAGCCTATCAACTTTGTTTTTTATTTCTCCACCTTGAGACCGATATAAGAACCCACCACTCGTCTGAGTGATCCTTATATATATATATATATATATATATATATAATATATATATATATATATATATATATATATATATATATATATATATATAGAAAAGAAAATAATTTCCTTTCCCCTCAATTTCAAGTTGGTAATACAATTGGTAGTACTCAAAATTCATAAACGGCATTTTGGTAGACATTATTTTTAAAGTTGTTTTTTTTTGTATTTTCTTGGAACTATGTAAACAATAATTGTCCTCCCACTTTCTCTTTCTGCTCGTGAAATGTGACTGAAATCAAGTTTGCAACGACGACTGTTCCAACATGTCGTGCTTCATTTTGTGTTTTTTAACTTTTTAACCTATGTATTAATTTTAAGTGTCTTTTAAACAGTAACATTTTTAAGGATAGTTGCAATTCAGTACATTCTGTTATTTAACGTTGTTGTTTATGCCACGAATCTTTCATTCGGATAAGTTTTTTATATTTTTTTTATTGCATCATTCAAATTGTTACAACACTGTAATTTTCTTTGTAGACCTTGATAAAGGTGGCAAAAAAACCACGGAAAGCTTGGATTTAGAATAAATAGTACGCCTTAGCAAAGATCATATCCACTGCTTGACATAGATCTCCCTCATAATTTTCCATCTATTTCGATCTTGTTCCTCTTGCATCGAATTCCTATGACAACGTTTTAGATTGTCAGTCCAACGTGTTGGTGGACAACCTCTGTTTCGGTAGGCATCATCATTTAGTCTCCATTCCAGTATCTGCTTTGTCCATCTATTATCTGTCATTCGAGCCACGTGACGTGCCAAGTTCCATTTCAGTGTTGCTACTCTCTCTACTGCATCAGCCAATCCTGTTCTTTGTCGTAGCTGGCGATTTGGGATCTTGTTTTGTAGAGAAACGCCCAACATGGAGCCCGATGGAGCACGTTCCATCGCTCTTTGACAAACACGGATCTTTTGAACTGTTCTTCTTGTCATGGTCAACGTTTCCGCACCGTAAGTCAACACTGGCAAAACACACTGATTTAAGGTTTTTCTTTTAAGATATATAGAATATGGTTCGGCTTGCCGAAGACTGCCCAAGTCAGTCTTATACGACGGAGAAGCTCAACGGTTTGGTTATCTTTTACTATGCGGATCTCATGTCCTATGTTCGGAAAGATTTCCGCGGTTAGTACAATGAAACCTAGAGCTAAGCTTAATATTATTACAAAAGTTAATATCAAACTCACCAGTTTTCCGGGTTGAAACGCGTCGATATCCATTTTTCCAAGCTTTCGGCATCCTCTCTGATGCCTTCATCAGGTCTGTCGAGGTCTCAGTCTCCCGAGCCCCCAGACACTACTACACTGTTCACTGTTCACTGATCACTGCACTACTACTGCAGTGGTAAAATCTAATACAGGTGGCAAATGTTTATAATATTCAAATTAGTCACACTAATACAAAGGCGTCCCGCTGAACAAGATCTGCATATAAGGATACCAGTCAGAGCACCAGCTTTAAACGCAAATCATCGTAGAAGTAGATTACAATTTGCGAAAGAGTAACTTGACTGGAATAGTAATGACTGGGAGCACGTATTGTTCACTGATGAATTAAGGTATTGCTTATATAGCTCAGATAGACGTCTGAAAGTTATTCTACGGCCAAGAGAACGCTTCTCACAGTTCAATATACGACATATTACTTTATTCAATAGATCTGTAATGATTTGGGGAGGAATGTCTCTTACAGCGCGAACGGAACCTGTTGCTTTACGAAGATCTTTCTTAACAAGTGAAAGATATATTACAGACATTTTGTCTAACCATGTAGTTCTATTTGCTCCTTATATAGAAATGCATGATTACGCTCGACCACATGTTGCACGTGTGGTCCGTGAATATTTGGATAAGGCTGAAATACAAACCATAAACTGGCCACCCTGCAGCCCTGATCTTAATCCCAGAGAAAATTTGTGGGATATTATTGATCGTCAACTCAGGAGCCTAAAACCACCAACTGCCTCTCTAGACGACATAGAAGTTATGGTAAGAGAACTTTGGAATGCAATTGATCAAGACCAAATACGCTGCTTGATTTTAGGTATGCCTCGTCGCTGTAAGGAAGTAATTAGATCTAGAGGTGGAAATACCCGTTATTAAGTGTTTTTAAGAGAAGGAATTGTTAAAGATTATTTAGGTTATGTTTTCTTAGACTTTATTTGTACTAAATGTCAATAATGTTTATGTAAGTAATGATTTCTTTGCTTTAAATGTTAATAAAAACTTGTTACAATTAAAATTCTGTACAATCTTAAATAATAGAGATATCAAGATAATTGTCTTACGAAAATATTGAGAAAAAAACAAATCTGTCTTAAAATATTAATAAAATGTAGCGTTTCTTTCTAATAAATTGAACAGGGTGTTGCAAATTACGATGAAAAAACACAACTTTATTTTTACACCCCGTATACGGATAAAACGTTGATATTTTTTAGGAAGCATGAAAACAGTCATTTATTAGAAATAGACCGATAACGTAAAACAAAAATCATCAAAATCCAATCATTCGTTCAGATGAAAATAGCTTTAAACTTATGGTACATTTAAGGTGGTGCGTTAATTTTATATATATATATATATATATATATATATATATATATATATATATATATATATATATAAATATATATATATATATATATATATATATAATATATATATACATATATATATATATATACGTATATATATATATATATATATATATATATATATATATATATATATGTAGTATACATATATATATATATATATTTATATATATATATATATATATATATTATATATATATATATATATATATATATGGGTGTGTGTGTGAGAGAGAGAGAGAGAGAGAGAGAGAGGGAGAGAAATACAAACAATATCAAGCAGAAATATAAATCACGATCATGAGACGAATGTTGCTGAAAAAACAATAATTTTTGTAAAGATTTCAGAATTTTGGCGACTAGTGTATATCGTTTTTGGATAACCTTTATTTTTAATTAAATTTAAAAATCAAATTTGCACATCTAAACGTAGTTTTAAAATCAAAATTTATTAATTTATATTAAAAAAAAACATAAAAACCTTTACCTTTAAATTAAACTTTTTATGATACAAGTTTAAAAGATAGTAAAGATTTATATACTTGTTTGCATTACTTATGACATCAAATCTGTTATTTACATTTTTTATTTTATAAATACTCGAAATAAAATTAAAAGTTTTAACTTATTTCGAGTACAACAGGTTTTGTCGTCTCGATTTTAAAATTTAATGACCCAATGGTATGGCAAAAAAATCTAATTTCGCTTTGCTCAAACCTTTAGAAAGTTGATCTGGTCCGTTAACGGAAAAAAGGTAACCAATGATTTAGGCCTTATAATAGGAGATCCAAAATACAAGGCGCTACAACTGATAATTTGGGGAAAGAAAACACAACATAGGGTGAAAAGGAATTGAAGGACTGAGTTGAATAGATATTCAGTCAACTGTATAGAATAACAGTAGATAAGGTGAAAATGTTTCCTATTGTAACCAAACTCCGAAAGAAAACTGCAGGATAAGAATTAGAAATGGATTCTAAATATATATTAATTTTATATTTATAAATTATAATTATATTAAGAAAATAAGCTATTTTAACATAAAAATTAATTGAATATACAAAATGACATTTAAGTATCACTTAATGTACAAATAAAATGTACAACATAAATAAAAATTGTAGATTGTAGAAAACTGCAAATAAAGTACATAAACAATTCATCAAAATAATTGAGAAAAATTCTTAATTTTGCAGTAATTTTTAAATTTTACTGACATGTAACATTTTTTTAAAATACTATTTCCATTTTTTATTAATATTAAACGCAAATATAAAGCAAATTATAAATGAAGATCTAGATTTAATGATCCAATTTATAAATGATATATACCGAGGAGTAAAAAGTTATAATCTGTTAAATTGATGGTACACGTAATATACCACCATGGAAAAGTTGAGGGATGAACTACAAAAATATTATTTATATTTATTTATTAGCTGCTTTTCATCATTAAATGCAATAATAATAAAATCAGTTTAGTAAAGAGAAACTATGAAATTAAATAAAATAATTAAATGTGCCTTTTTAATGTTTATTTGTTCGGATATACTTATATAAATAATATACGCTTATCAATAAAATTTTCAAACTTTATAGAGATAAAGTTTTATCCTAGATAGTAGGATAGAAAAGAGAACACTGTCATGATAATCCTCATGAGACTTCTGACATTCCTTCTTCATCCGTTACTCTTGCTCGATTATCTTCTTTTCCTCCTTCGACATTCTCGATGCCATCCAAACCAGGCAAAAAAAGATCCAAGTTTAATATCTTAGATTGGATTACTCGATGAAACTTAATTGTATTGTCGCTATAGAAACTGTTTACAAAGATAATTCAGCTAATTGTACATAATTTTATTCTAAATTGTATAAAAACCGTTTTATAGGCAAAAAATATTTTTTCACTTGTTAAGATTGTTTAAAAGTAAAATCAGCTGAATGTCTCCCTGATTTTTTATCAGCTACACCTTATATACCTTTTAGAACCTTCAAATACCTATATAAGATTTTCACAGCTTTTTTCTTTCTTCACTGGTTTATATATTTATTATCGAAAGTAGTGATAGTAATATTCTAACAATAACTCCTGAGATCAGAGATGCCGCATAGCTGAACTGATTTTCTTATTAAAAACGGCGAAGGTATTATATAAGATAAAATATGAATAAGTATGATAATTAGAAAATTTATCCATATTCTAAAAATGAACTTGTTGCATATTTTACTTAGAAAGCCGACATAAATATATAAATCACCATCACCCTGGTCACTTTATTTGATATTAAAACCACATTGTCTACAAAGTATAAAATGGACTTATCTTTTAGGCCCTTTCGGTGACATTTGCGATCATGAATATTCACAATAGACTTACAATCCCACCACCATAATGTGACGCTCAAATTATACAAACCACTCTTTACTCCATGTACAGTCTCCTGTAAAACGCATAGTACCGACAGAGATATAGTTTTAATGTGATTAAATTGTTTTCCAAAATGGCTACGACAATGAACAAGAAATCTATTGCAAAGTGACTGCTTATTTATATATATATATATATATATATATATATATATATATATATATATATATATATATATATATATAAACACATTTGGAATTTTAAATCCGGAACATATGATTTTTAATACAAATACTAAGATTCTCTGCGTTACAATTAACCAGTGTAAATTTCTTTATAACGTCGCGATGTTTTATAACTAATTTATTTGTTCCACTGGATTACTTCTCCTCAGCGGATTGTAGTAGCGTATATGGCACACCGACAGTGTTGCTCCGTCTACCGATTTTTCCTGAAAGTCCGGTTTTGTGCAGATAATAAATAATGTTTTATTAACATCAATTTTCTTTGTGTTCATTAGGTATTATTTGAGTTATAAAATTTATACTTAAATACATTTATTATTCCAAATATAGTTTATAATTTCAAATTAAAAAGAGTGTAATATAATTATTTTATTTTTAAAATTCCTTTTTATTTTTAATTTTAGAAATCAACTTTTTTCAAGCCGTTTTGGCAATAAAACATAACCATTTTTTTAGTTATAAAATATTTTCATATCTACATTTATAAATAAGTTCGTTTTCGTTGAATTGACATGCGTTCTAGGTGTGTTCCCTTTTACACTTACAGTGGCAGCATCGCTTCGTGAATTGAGACTCCAGTCGAACAAATGAATTAATTATAAAACATCGCGACGTTGTATTGAAATTTACACTGGTTAATTGCACATCAAAGGATTTGAGCTGTGTTAAAAATCCTATGTTCCGTAATTTTTTTTCCAAATCTGTATATATATATGTATATATATATATATATATATATATATATATATATTATATATATATATATATATATATTTTTCTACAATATGATTGGATGTTGCTATTATAATAATTAATCTTATACGTTGAATACATAATAAAGTATCTTTACAGTATGTTTTTTTCTGTTAGTGTATCTTTGGTTGCCTATATAGATGACATGTAGGTGGAGATTGAGAGTTAGGAATAGGTTGTAGTGTATTTTTATGTATGAGAGAGTAATAAAACAATAAATTATGTATGCAAATCCCTAAACTGTTGATACGGGTGACTCAATGAAAAACAGATATTTGTTAACAAGTTTACAGAAGTATATAGGAAAACAATTTTAAATTGAGTATGACCACCAGGTATAAAGGTTGGAGCAGAATAGAATACAATAGTTGTGAGGGTTACTAATCCCTAAATAAGGTTGCCAGTGTCGGAGTGATGGAGGTTAACAGGTACTAATGAATTTGCAAGAAATGTAAGATGTTTATTTTATTGGTTATATATAACCAATAAAAGTACCTACCTATTTGCAAAATAAAGTTTAATTCTTTAGATAAAATAAAACGTTTTATTTAATCTGAAATGAGTGCATTCCACGAAGTAAGGGTTTCAACAATCAAGCATTTAATTCTTTAATTCCAGGAATCTACGACGGTAATTGACTAGATAATTACCTTCTAAACTTATTCCACAGAAAATGTGATAGTGGGTTTTTCCATTTTGTAGGAAGGTCCAAGTGGCGTACTCAAAATTCTTAACAGTTCACTAAAAGTAGGTACTTCAGTTGCATATTGTGTATACTAGTATTATGGAAAATTTGGAAGTGCCGTGTAAACGCCGAAAAATTGGTCCTTTAACAGTTAATGAAAAAACATAATTATTTAATTGTTTTAAATCATTTACAGACAAACGTTTATGTGAAAGTGTTGATGAGACCGTTGAGTTAGTTAGCAGTACACTTGGTGTTAGGAAATCTACGATTTACAGAGTTATTAAAGAAGAGAAATGTGGTAGTTTTCAAATGCCACGTGATGCTCCAGGGAAACCAAAATTTCAAATTAAATATTATTTTAAAGAAGGACTTCGACAGAAATTGCATGAATTCTTCTTTAGACAAGAATTTCCACCATTGGATAAAGTTCTTGTCTCAGGTCGAGATGATAAGGATTACCCAGAAATGAGTCGAAGTACGTTATGGAAACTTTTAAAAGAAATAGGCTTCCGCTGGAAAAAGAATCCCAGAAAGTCTATTTTATTAGAAAGAAGCGATATTGTCATATGAAGAAGACATTTTCTAAGAACCATAAAGGAAATGAGAAACCAAAAAAGAAAAATATTTTATCTTGATGAAACATGGATCAACGAGGGTCATACACCAAATAAATTTTGGCAGGATGAAACTGTTACAAGTCAAAGGCACGCTTTTGTAAATAACTTATCTACTGGTTTAAACCCACCATCAGGAAAGGGACGCAGGCTGATAATAGTACACATTGGCAGTTCAGAAGGTTTTGTTGAAGGTGGTTTATTAACTTTTGAATCAACTCGTACCGGTGACTACCATGAAGACATGAACGCTGATGTCTTTCAAGAATGGTTCGAACAAATGATAGATCTGATAGAACAAATGATAGAACTGTGTAATAGTAATGGATAACGCTAGTTATCACTCCAGACTTATAGAAGGACTGCCCACAACCAAGTGGTTAAAAAAAGACTTGCAGAATTGGCTGAGTTCAAAAAATATTACGTACCATCCCGGATCTATAAGAAAGGAACTTTATTCGTTGTGTGCCCTTCATAAAGAAAAATTTAAAAAATACGAAATTGATGAAATTGCCAAAAATCGTGGAATGACAGTACTTAGATCCCCACCATATCATTGTGAATTAAACCCGATTGAATTGGTATGGGCACAGATAAAGAGTGAAGTTTCAAGAAAAAATACCACTTTTAAAATTTATGATGTTAAACAGTTGTTTTTGGAGGCCGTAAATAATGTAAAACCTGAAAACTGACAAAAGGCAGTAAATCACACTATTAAAGAAGAAGAAAAAATGTGGAAGCTGGACAATATTACTGATAAAATGATCGAGCCAGTTATTATAAATCTTGGTTCTGAAAGTTCATCTTCTGAATCTGATTTGGATTTGTAACAAGTAGCTGTAAGTTTTATATTAATATTTTTATTCATCTATTTAACATACCTTAGACGGTTTTAAGAACTCTTTTTCTCTTTTGTAATTTTTAAAAATTAAAAAAAATGTGGATTTTTAAAACCCTTTTTAATGTAGGCCAGTGTTTGGAAAAGTGTCAAGTAATTTAAATATTTTATTTTTATTATTACGAATATGACCTTATTTAGTTTTAAATCTTATTTAATCATAATATATTACCTAATTGCAATATGGCTTTAGTTTACTTTTAAATTCTCGAACTCAAATTGGCTGATTAATTATTGTCAAGTTCTGAGAATTCACTTGTCTGAAATTCAACATATTTTTGGGAAACATATATCAACCCAAAACACTGAAAACATATCCGCCTTTGTGTAGCAAGTAAAGAATGTCACTTTAAGTTTAATTTACAACTATTCACGGAGGTCTCTAAAAACAGTACCCTCTAGTCGATTTGGGGTAATATATACGTGCCCCTTTGCATATGATCTACCATTCTTCAAAAAACTCTCGTCCTGTACGGAAGCAAGCGCCAAGCAGATCACCACAGCAGTGTATCTCACGCCAACCCCAGCCGGGCCCAACAATAGACAAAAAGGTAAGTGAATCTCATATAGAATTGACAATAAGATATAAAATCTGCCAATTGTTATTTGAATTCATTTTATTTTACATATATTTGCTACAAATATTAGCTATTTTCGCTAATCTTATATACAATCTAATATTTCATTTTTTCGTTATAATTATTTATTCAATATAATTTAAACCAGCGACTTCTCAAGTTTAATCACTAAATAGCCAGTCAGTTCTAATATAGTGTGTGATAAAAGAGGTCACTTTTGTTTACATACACATAACACTTTATAACACTGAAATAATTCATTTATTTTTTACAATTATTCAAAGTAATTTTTCAATTAATCTTGAGCACGCCCATGTAGTGGTCGGAGGTACCAGTTAAAATTATGCTAATTACTCTCTCGTTCATAAAAATAAACTATAGGTTAAGGTTATCCAAGCATGACCGGGAGGTAATTATAAAAACTCCAACTATAGAAGCTGGAATAAAGATAACTTAATATCAAGTAATAGTTATTATTCAAGACCTCAATTAAACATGGTGGCAGCGGTGTTGAGTGCAGTACGTATAGTTTAAGTATAACTTTATACTAACCATAAACACATGCTAAGATTAACAAAGCAAGATTAAGGCAAGAAAATTACTGCATTGTGGTTGAAATCATACCCAACATAAAGTAAAACTGAAAATGTTACTAATACTGCTCCTGATACAAATACTCAAGTTATTGTAAGTCCAGCACCACCATTGAATGTCAATCCTCCTGATAAATTAAATTTTTTGGCCCCAGCATTATGGCCAACATGGAGGAAATGGTAAGAACGATATATGTCAGTATCAGGACAGCTCCAAAGACAAAAGAATAAAAAATACATATTCTACTCTCTTAAGGGAGAAGAATCTGAAGATATTTTATTACAATTTAAGCAACTTCCAGATACTTGCGACGAAGTTCTAAATCAGGTGAGAGCATTGACCTATTCATCACTAGCCTACATAGCTTAGCTGAAAATTGTAAATATGGGCAGTTGAATGAGGAATCAATTCGAGACCGTATAGTAGTAGGTATGCTGAACACAAAAATATTAGAAAAATTACAGTTAAAAGAAACCCTAACATTACAACTATGTATACTGGAAGCTAGGCAAGCAGAGTTGCAGGCAGTGCAGAATAAAGATTTACTAGGTGTCCAGAGACATATTGGTAGAGTGCAATTAAATAAAAGTGGTGCGAGCACATCTAAAGTAAGTGATGGGCAGGGATCCAGTGGTACTAAAGGTGTGAAAAAGTTCGATTTTTGTGGGTTACAGTTCCATTCCAGAGGGCAGTGTCCTACCAGCAAATCTACATGCAATAAATTCTGGAATAAAGGCCATTGGGGATCTGTATGTAAAAAAAAATAAGGTTAGATCTGTCAAAATTAATTTAATAGTTGTGCGGGCAACTAGGTCAACATCATCTGCATATGACAAAATTTGGGATGATTTATTAAAAATGTTTCCTTTGTTGTCTATTTGAGCATTCCTGAATTTGGGCATTCATTACACCTATTATGTAAATCACATTATACCTATCTCTTCTTCATTGGATCAAATCAATCTCCTTAAGAACTTCCCGTTTATTGTCAAACAACTACAATAGCAGACTTAAGTTCTCCATTCGACAATACATGATAGTTTCAACCATGTTCTACCATCCATCAATTAATAGAGTACCGGCATGTAAGTAATGTTTATTTATTTGCTCATTTATTAATTTATTACAATCTAATAGACTATTTTATACCAATTTGTGGGTCTTACCTCGTCTGTTAAAACTTGTTATACCTTTTGATTCCTTTTTATTCATTTTGTAAAACCACAGACATGTACTACTACGAACAACTTATAATCAACTCAGTCATTTCCAACCAGGGGTAAAAAAAAGAACCTTTACACCGCCCTCATCAACTACAAGAAGGCCTTTGGTTCAGTACCGGATGAATGGCTTATAGATACATTGAAAATATATAAAGTTGATGATAATTTAGTGAACTTTTTAAAGCATATAATGACAGAGTGGAAGACAAAAATTCGCCTTCAAATACCTGGTAAAAACAACATCGAAACTGAAGATATCCCATTTAACCGGGGCCTTTTCCAGGGGACTCCTTGAGTCTTCTTTGATTCTGTTTAGCGATGAACCTACTATCTCAGCAACTGAACTTTACTGAGTCAGGTTTTAGCATTAAAAATAACAATACTATTGTAGCAAAGCTTAATCATTTCTTGAATATGGATGATTTGAAATTAAGGGCTTCCACTCCAATAAATGGGAAATCACCTAGATCAGATGCTAAAAACTGTAAAAACTTTTTTAAATATCAGTATGCATTTTGTGGTATTACAAAGTAATCAGTATTATAATGTGGTCAAAAATAGATATAGAGAGTCTTCAGCAGAAAGTAAGAACACTTCTCACAAAGACGTAAAAACATCCTACACGCAGTGCAGTAGAGAAAACGGCATTACCGCAGTATCAAGGGGCAAGAGGACTTATGGATATAGTTGAGCAATTGGATAAACATATTGCTATAAGAACTTATTTTCAGGTACAGGCTGAGGCATCTACTTTACATCCAGCAATTTGCGCAGTAGATGATACAACGCCGCTTAAACTGGGGAACAAGAAATGTGCATAAATCACCTGACTCAGCAAGAAAAAATGCGCACCTGGATGAATAAACCTCTACATGGGTGACATCCCAATGAGATTAGCCCAAGAAACCATCCAACATCTACCCATAATTACAACTAAAAAGTACCTAAAATATATTGTTGAAGATCCTCAAGTCCAAAATGACAAATGCTGATATGGATGCCAAGCCCAAGAAACCATCCAACATCTTACCGGTGGCTGCCAGGCATTTGTCGATACTGATTATAAAGAAGGCCATGACTCACTAGGCAAGTTGGTGACCAACTTAGAAACATCTCAAATAATTCAATGAATAGCATTGTTCTGCATGATACTGATCTTGAGAATCCTACCACCCATTATTCTTCTTTACCTTATTTTCCTCAAGTTACTGAGAAGCTTATAAAATTGTATAAACAGAATATCATACCAGTTAAAATTGCTGTCAAGAATGCAAAAACTGTTAGAAATTTGTTCTCTAAAACTAAAACACCCTTGTCCACATTGGAAAAAGTTAACACGATTTATCAAATTCCATGCGCTAATTGCGATTTATGTTACATTGTTCAGACTGGTAGATCATTAAAAGGTCGTCTCACTTCACATCGTAGTGACATTAATTTATCAAAACACACTTGTGCCCTGGCACAACACGCGATTAATACTAAACATAAAGTTGATTTCAATGAAGTTAAGATTCTTGCCACTGAACGCAATCTAGCTAAAAGACAGTTTTTGGAAATGTGTTTAATTCTAAAACATCCTAATGCTTTAAATAAGAGAACTGACATTAGTAACTTGAGCCAAATATATCATGCTTTAACTTTGCAGAATTAGGCTTTATGATCTTTTCATTATATAAAATGTCATGTAAGGTGTACTACTTGAACTCTGTTTCCAATTTTCATTAAATAATTAAAATACATAAAATAGAAATAAAATATATAATAATAGTCTCCCGTTTTATACCGCACGCGGCTTTGGGAGTATAGCAGGGTAGTCTGCTATATCTAGGGCCTACGGTATACAAGGAAGGTAACATGGCCAGTGCTACGCTTCAACCGCCTATTATTACCCCTGGTTTTACCCAAGGTACTCATTTTATTCAGGCTGAGTCGACCTGGGGCCTATAGACATTTTTAAAAATGCCTAGTTGTTCTTGCCGGCGGTAGGATTCGAACTCACGACCACCGGCATGCGAGGCAAGCACACTACCGCTTGCGCTACGCAGGCCCTCTATACAGAAATAAAATACATAAAATAATTAAAAAAAATTAAATATTCTTTACTTAACTATCTATAACATATGCAACTTACATTGCATATTCTTACACTGATTGTGTAGATCAGTGTAAACATTTTTTACTAAAATAACATAATACAAATATTGTAATTGATTCATAGAATCCTTTGCAAATTACAGTTCCAAGTGTCTGGACCTTGGGATGTGGAAATTAATTTATCGTTGACCACCTGTGGCTGATTATCTAGCCATAATGATTAACGTTATAACGAATGAACTGCAAAAATGTACTGAATACTGAATAGTGAATGAAAATAAAGAGCGACAAGCGGTTTTATAATATTAGTAAATGTTGACTCAATGGGAACGTGTAAAAAGCTTGGGTCCCGCTGACTCTGCTGGTAACTGCATGTGCAAGGATCCTTATCGGCTCAGGTTGATGCAAGTGGAAACCTGATACCCTGGGAATCGTCGTGAAACAACTATGGTAAAAATGGTGAAATTACGAAGACATATTTTACTTAGGAGACAATCTTACTTTTACCAGTGAGATTAAACATCAAATTGAAACTAATAACGCCAAACCCATTTTTACAAAATCATGCAGATATCCTCAGGTCCACAAAGAGGAAGTTAAATCTCAAGTAAATAAGATGATCAACGAAGGTATCATCCGGCCCTCTACTTCTCCTTGGTCATCTCCTGTTTGGGTTGTTCCCAAAAATATGGACTCTTCTGAAGAACAAAAATGGCGAGTAGTAATAGACTACCGCAAGCTCAATGAATTAACCATTGACGATAAATACCCTCTTCCTAATATATCCGATCTCTTAGACCAGCTTGTAAAGTGTCAATATTTTACAACTCTCGATCTTGCCTCCGGATTTCATCAGATTGAAATCGATCCCAAAGATATTCCTAAAACAGCCTTCTCCGTCGAAAACGGACACTATGAATTTACTCGTATGCCTTTTGGACTTAAAAATGCACCGTCTACATTCCAGCGTGTCATGGACAATATTCTTTTAGGTATTTTAAACGAACGATGTCTTGTCTATATGGACGACACTAAAGACTTCGGTAAGACGAGAAATATGCTCGTGAATGGTAGGAGAGTATACTATAATGTCGTTCATATAGACAAGACATCGTTCGTTTAAAATACCTAAAAGAATATTGTCCATGACATACACTGGACACTGACACTGGAATGTGGACGATGCATTTTTAAGTCCAAAAGGCATACGAGTAAATTCATAGTGTCCGTTTTCGACGGAGAAGGCTGTTTGAGGAATATCTTTGGGATCGATTTTAATCTGATGAAATCCGGATGCAAGATCGAGAGTTGTGAAATATTGACACTTTCCAAGCTGGTCTAAGAGATCGGATATATTAGGAAAATGGTATTTATCGTCAAATGAAGAAAAAACAAAATACATGGTCCTGTCAAAACAAGAACGACGGCGAATTAGGTAAAACATTTCTATAAACGATCACAACTTTAAAGTGGTTAAAGGATTTAAATATCTAGGAGCAACAATCACAAATGGCAACAAATTAGAGCGAGAAGTTGAAACGAGAATAATAGCAAGAAACAGATCTTTTTTTGCAATGCAAAATCTAAGAAAGTCAAAACTTCTTTCACGAGGTACAAAAATCTGCACAAGACGATCAGCAGTCGCGTATGGAAGCGAAACAAGGACGCTAACAAAAAGGGAAGTAAATAAATTGCTGGTGTGGGAACGGAAAATTCTTCGAATGATATATGGCCCTTGTAGAGATAACCTGACAAACGAATGGGGGGGCAGATACAATAACGAGCTGGAGTCTCTATTCGAAAAAGAAAATCTAGTCAGATATATAAAGGCCAATAGACTCAGATGGGTAGGGCATGTGATACGCAGTAACGACAATCGCCTTATAAACAATGTGTTTTGGGAAAGGCCAGATGGAAGAAGGTCTGTAAAGTAGCCTAGAAAAAGGTGAAAAAATGCAGTCAAAGAAGATCTAGAGAAAATGGAAATGCGACAATGGGAATTACTGGATAGGACCGAGAAACATGGAAGGCAATGGTAAACGCTGCAAAGA
Organism: Diabrotica balteata; assembly: GCA_918026665.1. Classification (NCBI taxonomy): domain Eukaryota; kingdom Metazoa; phylum Arthropoda; class Insecta; order Coleoptera; family Chrysomelidae; genus Diabrotica; species Diabrotica balteata. The sequence continues at coordinate 83,723,233 of OU898282.1, read as the reverse complement.
TTTACGAAGAGTTGTAGCGCCATTGATGATGATGATGATATACCGTGCCACCCCGACACGGCACGTACCAATGGCTGATAGAGACATGTCCTACAGATATGTAGGATATTGTGCCCGTGTACCAACTGAGGGTATGACATCGGTCAGCAGCTATGTCATTATCGTATCAAGGCTGCAGTGAAATAAGCATTCTAATGCTTCTAACAATATCAGATGTTTCTCTTTTAGTTATATGTTATATTAACACCATTTCCAATCAAATAGCTAAACTTTTTACTTCTACAATTGAAAACATCAAAATGTTCTTCAAGTCATACAACACTTTAGGTTCCGTTTTAATCAACACCAAAGATAGGATGAACACACTTGACAAAAGTAGTATTTATAAATTAAAGTGTGATGATTGTGATGCCTCTTATGTAGGTAGAACCATTATAAAGTTATCTACTAGAACTTCAGAACATTTGAAAAGACCAAACTCTTTAAATTTTAGTCAAGATTTATTATCTAGTAAACATAATTTTAACATTAATACTGGTTCGTCTATTTTGCATGACATCAGTAGAAAGAAAAACTATTTGGAGTTGGATTTATTGGAAGATTTGGAGATCACAAAGATGACAAATGGAAACTCTTATTGTCTTAATACTCAAATTAACTTAAATTATACTAAGTTTAAACCTATTTTTAAGAACTTTATTGCAGCTTCACCTCGTAGTGGACCCAGCTTGGCTGTTTAGACTTCCTGCACTGAGTATACCCATTAAGAATTCATTAATTTCATAGTTTGGTCAACATTACTATTGTATTCTTTAACAATTCACAAAACTAGCTTGCTCAGGTTCAACTGATCTATACTTGGCATTAATTACACTCTCCATACCTCTGCGTAATTTAGATATACGAATTTCACAGTTGTATATTTCAACATCTCCTACTGTTGGTCAGTTGGTCTTTAGTAACGCTTTTACATATTAGTTTAATAGTTCTCCCATTGACTGGGGGTTTATAAATGAACTACATGAATTATACCTCATTTATATACTGCTTTCAATTTTGTTGTAATTTTTAGTATTTTAATTTGATAGTCAGATTTCCTCTCTTTGTGAAGTTATACTTCTATACGCACGGTCGGCGTTGGAAATTTGCATGGGAGTGAATCTGTGAAACCATTACATATGTAAGATAATGAGTAAGAGAGAGACAGAAGATATATTTTCTCTCTCGAGAATAAAAATGTTCTCTTTGTATATATATTTAATATTGTATATAGTATTGTATATATATATATATATATATATATATATATATATATATATATATATATATTTATATATATATATATATATATATATATATATATATATATATATATATATATATATATATATTTATATATCAAACTAACCACCTTATTATTACAAACAGTTGTAAGTGTGAGATCTAGATTACGCAATCTAGTGAAATTAAAATATTCTATATATCATAATTCATAAGCTGATTTTCTATAGTAGTGTCAATTGGACCTTTGGTCAAAAACGACCTCACTTCGGCTATATTGTTAAAATTGTTTTGTTACATTTGACAGATCGTATATGTTTGTTTATATTTGTTGTTTTTCGAATATTTTTAATTTTATAATACTTTTATAAAAACTGTAATAATATATTGTGATAGTGCATAATAATGGTTTCTTGTTCTCAACGTACCTAGCAGGTAGTAGTAGTAGCAGAAGTAATGTTAATAAAAATTCTTCAGGAATATCGTTCCAAAGGTTAGTATACAAATATGTAAACAATGGCCCGTACTTCAGAGAATAAATTAATAGTATTAGACTGTATTAATTTATCTTTATGTATAAATATATCGTGTTTTTAGTGTTTACCGCGGGATAACTGCGCTGCACAAAATAAGAACAAGATGCTTTTATATAATTGCTGAAGGTCTTATTGATGAAGTTGAGCAAAAGTACCTTGTTCCGAGTCACTCTTTTGAGTTGTGATAGTGACTTCGCACAGATATAATAAAGTAAACGGAAGTCGCATTGTGAAATGCCACTAGATTTGCTGAGACGTATTGTATGAGCAAAGCTAGAATACCCTTATTTGACATCCATAATGGAAAATAAAGATTTTTTTATTTTAAATCAGCAGCTGAAAACACGATTATGACCAATAATATGCAAATTTTTAGAGTGCAATTTACATATTAAAATTAAAAATCTAAAGCCGAATAGGTTATGACCAAAACAACTCTGAGTGATATAGAGGATGGAAAGGAAATTACAGTTTTCGATAAAAACCTTACAATCGCAAACTTGACATCCTATTTGACTTCACTCGAATGTAAAAGCAGATTAATTGCGGACAAAAAAAGGGATTTTAGGGGTGTTTTAAACTACTTAAAAGATGAATATAAAAAAATTTACAAGAATTTGGTAGAATAAAACATTTTAATGTTTTAAGATACTTTTGTGAATAATTATTAATTTTAATTAATGGAATTATTAAGTATTTTATGATAGTTTAATGTAATATCTCCATGAAATGTAATGTTCTAACATAATTTAACTGTTTTCACATAGTATGCATATGTTATTAATTAAATTTTTACATGTACACATGACCCATTTTATAAGAATATTGTTCTGTACATGGCTCCACATATTCCACATGGCTGTACAGAATATTCCACAGGATAATGCAAATTTTGAGAAAAAACACAATTTGATTCCTACACACGGTATACAATGAAAATTTACCTGTTTAGCAACAATATTATTATAAAGATATTGTCAAGGAATAAGGCTATAACGTATTTAAAAAAATCACTTAAATCGGGCAACAGATTTAGGAGATATAATCAATCAAACCAGTTTTAGGAATTCAACCGAGTGAATTGCTAAAACTGGTCAATGAAAAAACATACATCTTTTAGTCCAACTACTGAACACAATCTATTCCACAGAAAACATTCCACGTAAATGCTGACATCAACATTTATTTGTCTACCAAAGAAAGTAAATGCCAAAGAATGTAGTAATTATCGAACGATCAGTCTAATGTCACATACCATAAAACTTCTGCTAAAAATCATCCATAATAGAATACACACTAAGCTGGAGATGGACATTAGTGATTCCCAGTTTAGATTTCGGAATGGAGTGGGCACAAGAGAGGGACTATTTTCTTTTAACGTGCTGACCTAAAGATGTTTTGATGTTAGGGTAAGCGCCCACCAAAGTGGAGTGGCACGTGGCAAGTAGCAAGTAGCACACTTCTAACATGTTACATAAAATGTAACCAATGCAAACGAATGATTAAATCGAATGACGTCACTGTCATTTTGGTGTGCGCAGAATTATTCGTTTTCATTGGTTACATTTTAAGTAACATGCTATACGCGTGCTACTTGCTACTTGCCACGTGCCACACCAGTTTGGTGGGCGCTCTCACTTAATCGAGCTCTTTATGTATGCTGTATGTAGACTACAACAAGGCATTCGATAAGGTAAAACCTGATCGATTTATAGAAGTAAATTTATACTACAGCCAAAGATCAAATGTGAAAATTGATCAGAAGAGAGAAGTGTCAGAAGAAGTGGAGATAAGGAGAGGGCCAGGCAAGGTTGCATACTGTCGCCGTTATTGTTTAATGCTTATTCTAAAAAAATCATACAAGAAGCTTTGGTAAACGAGACAGTCGGCATAAAAGTAAATTGAAGTTTAATTAACAACATTAGGCATGCCGACGATACAGTCATCATAGCCGACAACCTGGACTTGCAAAAAATATTGAACAAATTATTAAGATATAGTGGAGAATACGGACTCTCTCGTAACATCAAAAAAGAACCAAGTTCATGAAAATTAGCAACAACAACAATACAAATGAAATACTAACAGAAACAAACAATAATCACAGAAAATAACGCTTATACTGCAGACATAAGAGTCAGAATTGAAAAATCAAGTGCCAACTTCGTAAAAATGAAAAAGATTTTATGCAGCAAAGATCTGACATTGGCCCTCAGAATAAAGCTAATTAAATGCTATGTACACAGTCTAGTCTACTATGGAGCTAAATCATGGACATTAAACCGGAATACAATAAATCGACTTAAAGCGTTTGAAATATGGACATTTAGAAGATTGTTGAGGATTCCATGGGTGGATAGAGTCACGAATACAGAAGTGTTAAGGAGAATAGGCAGAGAGAGGGCAATATCTCAGACATGTAATGAGTGGCATATATATATTATATATATATATATATTATATATATATATATATATATATATATATATATATATATATATATATATATAACACTGTTTTTGATGGGTTGTAAGTTTCTTACAATTCTCATTGTAAGAAATACAGACAATATGTTGAAAACTAGATGGTTCAGAAAACCCATATGTAGTAATAGATTTATAAGCTATTACTCTAATCATCCAAATAAAATGAAAATGAACCTTATAACAGGATTAAAGGAACGTGTTTTAAAACTTTCTTATCCAGACTACCTACAAGAAGATCTTCATTTGTTAAAAAATATTTTAATTGAAAACTCTTATCCTCCTGATATGCTACATAGGATGCTTTTTTCTAATTTATTAAATATAAATAACTTAACACCATTTTTTGCTAAATCTCAAAATACTGTATCCAACAATCAAAACATATATTATCATTCACTACCTTTTATACCATCATGAACTCCTAAATTAATACAAACATTAAAGGTTATTGACAATATAAAAATAGCAACAAAGAACATCAAAACTATTTCATCTGTATATTCCAAAACTAAATATCCTATAGACAAATTAGATCAAACAAATGTAGTATACAGCATTGTTTGTACTCAGTGTGAAGCTGAGTATATTGGTGAGACTGGAAGAAATCTCTCAAATCGCATTATTTCTCACAAGAGTGATTGTAGAATTAAGAAACCATCTTGTGCTTTGGCAGAGCATGTAATAGACAAAGACCATATTATGGATTTTGATAATATTAAAATTTTATGTAATGAAAGTAATAAATTTAAAAGAACTTTTTTGGAAATGGTTTGTATTAGCAAAAGTGATAATAATTTAAACAAAAGGTCAGAAATTCAAAATTTAAGCAAAATTTATAATTATATAATTTCTATTTAATTTATGCAGTCAGTAAAATATCACATTTTGAATTTTCCATGTATTTGTTACATTTTTTCATGCATCTATCAATGGTGAATAAATCTTCTTCTTTTTTGTTACTAAACAAAGAAGAATTTTTTAAACAAAATTTTATTTTTGACAATATGTCAAAAATAAAAATTTTTAAGTTAGTATTTATGACATTTTAGGCTGGTTGTAGCTATTCTATTTTTGTTTATAAATTCAATTTTTTTCTTAAGAAACTTCATCTAAATTTTACAGAGAAACATTTATTAGAATAAGACATTTTTTTATTAATATTTTTTTGTATTTATTATGTAAGCAGTAGTTTTATATAAAAAACTAATTTTATTTGGTGAGTTAACAAAAAAAATTTTTTATTTCTAGTTCAACTTTGTAAGACATTTTGTATTTTTTAGAAGCTCTTGATAAAAATTGTAATCACAATTGAAAGCTCGAGTAAAAAATAGTCAACAAATAGCCCCTTTTATTGACTCCAACCCATCAAAAACAGTGTTATATTTTTTCCAAACGAGTCACAAGTACTTCTTTTTTTTATATATATATATATATATATATATATATATATATATATATATATTTATAAATTAAAATACATAAATCAGTCATAGGTAAGTATAATAAAAAAATATGAGATAAGGATAATAATAGTTGTATTCTAGATCTATTCCAGGAACGATTTTTGGTTGTAAATTAATGAATAGAGTGTATTTTAGAATGGCATTTTTTTCTAAACTTATTTTCGGAGACTGTGATATTACAGACAAATAACTTTCAAACATTTAATTTTTACTATATTAATCCTAAAGGAAAAAAAAAACAATAATTTAAAAAATAATAATAAATAATAATGGATACATTTTTTTTATTTTTCTCTCTATATTTTTTCGGATTTATTTTTATTGTATTCTCCTTTTAATATCATTTGTATTTCATCTAATGTTTTACCTTTTGTTTCAGGAATTACAAAGTATGTAAAAAATACTGTAGACAAACAGAACACGGTAAAGATATAAAATGGGTATTGAACTCCAAATGACTCAGTAAGTCTTTGATATACTTGTAAGGATAAAAAAGATGAAATAGTATATGACCCGTCTGCCAATGCCATACCATAAGCCTTGACCGTAGTAGGAAATATTTCTGCTGTTATTACTATGGGAACCATACCTAAACCCAATTTAAAAGTAAAAGCATATATCATGACGCAAGCAATGGGAATCCAGCTGAAATTAATTGTATTAAATCCGTCATTTTTAAGATTAAAATATATAGCTATCGTTAATAAACAAAAAGCTGTTGAAATGCCTGAACTGATAAGTAAGAACTTTCTTCCAAATTTGTCTATTAAAAAAGATCCAGTTGTTGCAGCTACCAACATGATTCCTGAAAATACTATAGCTGTTGTATGAGGATCCATATAGATGGACCCAGCTTGCGCTAAAATAATGTGCATATTCATTAGCAATACGCTTACGCTGCTAAAATGTTGTGCAAAATTAAGATAAGCCATTATAAACAATGCTTTTCTATTGCTTGGTATAACAAACAAATCTAAAAATCGTGCTCGTTCAGTTCTTTGTCGATCCACAGCTAATTTAATTTGTTTGAGCTCTTCCTCTATGCCAGATTCATTTTGTCTTAGTCTCCTTAGAGCATTTCGAGCAGATTCTGTTTGATTTTTAATTATTAAATAATAAGGACTATCCGGCACAAACGAAAACCATATAAGTTCTATAAAGACTAACACTGCTCCCAAAAAACAAGGTACGTAGATTGGAAAAAATGGGGCAATACAATAGATTAAAAGAATTCCACAAAGCATCATAAGATAAATTAAACTACTTAAAAATCCTCTTATTTTTTGATCAGCTATTTCAGCAATGTACATTGGAGTTGCTACGAAAGCCATATTTCCTGCTGCTCCAGCGAATGCTCTTGCCACAAGCATATATTCCACGCTTGGCGCCAGAGCAATTGTAATCCAAACTAAAACAGATAAAAAGCACGCTAATAAAATTGATTTTTTTCGCCCTATTTTATCTACTAAAAGCATTGTTGGCCAAAGTCCAATTGCTGCTCCAATTACATAGATATTTTCCAACCATTCGCCTTGATGTTTTGTGATAGGTACTGGAGAGTCAGGACTCATTAGTATTGGGATCACAGGTGCAGTCCAACCATAATGCATTCCATCGCTTAAAGCACATAGAGTACCTGCAAAAATTAAAATCAAATAAATAAAAATAGTAATGACAATGTCCGAATTAATTATAACTAAAATTGTTTGGGATTTCATTCAAGTTAAATCCTGTAAATTTTAAGTATATTTTATAAATTATTTAAGTAATTAAATAAAGTAACCAGTCGACCTATGTAAAAAGAAGTCGTCTTAAGTACACTAAATATTTCTCTGCAAAAAAATATTAATATAAAAAACTGTCAAATTTTAACTCATGTCCAACTTAAAAAAAAACGTTTTCGTTATTTCGTTTTTTAAAATTAGTTATATAAGATATTATTACATTAAAAAATGTAATACTGCTATGATTTACAAGAAGAATTTTAAAGATGAAGATTAAAATTTTTCTGGATAACTTTATGGTATATGCAGCAAATTGATTGTGAAATTTAGATTTAGATTCTCTTAAAAGTTCTTTTAATGTTTTTAGAATGTGGTGATAGAGTCTTTCAACTGAGTATATTGTACATTTAATCAAAATGTGCTTCACTGTCACTTTACATTCACAAACAAAACAAACTGGTTCCTCGTCTCTATTTAATAAGTATTCATGTGTTATAGAAGTGTGTCCTAATATTAGACGTGTTATTAGGACTTGATGTCGTTTTGAAGGCCAGAAGTTCCATGGAAAGATGAAAGATTTTATTTCTATCAATTTAGTGGTGCTTCTTTTTCATTAGTTTTGCCAAAAATCTTGGGTTTTTGCTTTTAAGTAAGGTTTTAAATCTAAATGAACAGGTTAAATTGTCTACTAATGCGGCTGTACTGGCTACTGCGGACCTAGCTAGACTATCTGTCTTTTCATTACCATCTATTCCAACGTGTGACGGTCCCTAGAGGAACTCTACTGTCAAAGTGTTTGGATATATGCAGTATAAAATTAACTTAATCTGCTGTAATATAAGACGAGAGGGATAAATCTGAGAAATTAATGTCAGACAACTAAGTGAATCAGAATGTTTGTATTTCTTGCTAGAATTACCAGATCATCAGCGTACAAACAAGTTTTAATTGTGCCATTTCAGTACAATACAACATTGTTAATAGCAATTAAAAATAGCGCTACGTTACTTACTTAAGAATTCTATTGAATAGCTTTCATTACTAGAAGCGGTACAACATTGATTTGCCATTATTTTAGATATATTTAGACGTAAATACCTTATTGTTTTTTGATAGCTACACACTTTATAGAGTGATGTGAATTTTTTCTAGATATACTTCTAATTATGTTCCAGATTTGACCAATTGGAGTAGTTCTATTGATTTCTGAAACAAACTTTTGTCATGACTCTTGCTTGCTTTTTTTAATATTAAATCTACATAGCTCTTATTCCTTTAAACTGCAAATGATTTTCAGTAGAATCATGAATGTGTTGCTTGTGTGAGTCCATATCAAATAGGTAAAGAAATAATAATAAGACTTACTCACAATCAATTTAATTTAACAATCTGACGACCGGTTTCGCTTTCTATAATTTGCAAAGCATCTTCAGGTCGAGATACAAAGTTAAACTAATGCTGCAATAAAATAAACCCAATTAGGGTGGTGTCTCATAAAGATAAAATAAACAAATAAATAAATTAGTTCATACAAATTATAGTAATTATGCCAATATTACATGTCTGTGGTTTTCAAAATGAATAATTTGAATATATAAAAGGTAGTAACAGACAAGGTAAGGCCCACAATTGGTATAAAGTAGCAATCTTTTGTTGTAATAAATTAATAAATGAGCAAATAAATAAAACAAAACAAAACAAACATTACTTACATGCCGGTACTCTATTAATTAATGGATGGTAGGTCATGGTTGCAAAAATCATGTATTGTTGATTGGAGAACTTTAATGAGCTATTGCAGTTGTTTTGACAATAAACGGGAAGTTCTTGAGGAGAACAGATTTGATCCAATGAATTAGAGATAGGTATATTGTTGTTGTTTGTCAGATGAAAGTGATGTTCTTTACTATTGTATTAATTAAATTATTTACACTTATAACAGAGATATATTTTTTGGAATGTGTGTTATTTATTGAGTGTTTATGTAATGAAGGAGAAAATAAATAACACACATTCCAAAAAATATATCTCTGTTATAGGTGTAAATAATTTAATTAATACAATAGTAAAGAACATCACTTTCATCTGACAAACAACAACAATATACCTATCTCTAATTCATTGGATCAAATCTGTTCTCCTCAAGAACTTCCCGTTTATTGTCAAAACAACTGCAATAGCTCATTAAAGTTCTCCAATCAACAATACATGATTTTTGCAACCATGACCTACCATCCATTAATTAATAGAGTACCGGCATGTAAGTAATGTTTGTTTTGTTTTGTTTTATTTATTTGCTCATTTATTAATTTATTACAACAAAAGATTGCTACTTTATACCAATTGTGGGCCTTACCTTGTCTGTTACTACCTTTTATATATTCAAATTATTCATTTTGAAAACCACAGACATGTAATATTGGCATAATTACTATAATTTGTATGAACTAATTTATTTATTTGTTTATTTTATCTTTATGAGACACCACCCTAATTGGGTTTATTTTATTGCAGCATTAGTTTAACTTTGTATCTCGACCTGAAGATGCTTTGCAAATTATAGAAAGCGAAACCGGTCGTCAGATTGTTAAATTAAATTGATTGTGAGTAAGTCTTATTATTATTTCTTTACCTATTTGATTTTCAGTAGTTTTATATCATTTATATATATTAAAAGCCAATTTAGATTATTTTATTGCCTGTTTATATGCATCGTTCCACCACGGTACAGGTGAATGTTTTATATAAAACGCTGGTTTTCCAATAGATTTGTTCACTGTATCTATGATGACTTTATTCAAAAAGGATGTTATCTCGTTAATACCTTCTTCTACATTTTCACTACTCCTACCATTTCTCCAAGATCCGTAGCTAATGAAGAAATCAATGTTGACACCAGTGCCCAGATGTCATTATTTAAGGACTATTTGGTGATGTGTGTATTGTGCTTATGGTACAACAGATTGTTAACTAAGATGGGAATGTGATCACTTTCATATAGATCAGGTAAACTATGTTTCAAGTTTGGTTCACAAATTGACAAATCAAATGCTGAAATCACTCCTGTTGCTGCAACATATCGAGTACTTCTGTTGTCATTAAATAGGTTTAAATTGAGATTATTTAGATTAGTTTCTCTTTTTATTCTCATTTTTGTCATTTTTTTGAGCCCTATAATGAATTATGTGCATTAAAATCCCCCAGTTTAATTCGAGGTGTAGGAAAGTTTATTAATAATAAAATCTTTTATTTCATACTGTTAGCAATAGTATCGTGTGCATGTTGTTTGAGAACTTGGGACTAATGTTAAGGGTGATATTTGGGAGGCAAATAATATTGGTATAGTTAATGATGGAAGAGTATGAACTTCTGTATTTTTAGTAGTAGTTGGCACTGTTCTTGTTAAGTTTTGATTTGGATTTGTACAGGTTGGAAATTTTGCTATAAAAAGGTCAGATTGTTTACAATAGTAACACATCTGTTTTTTTAAAGATAAGAAAATACGATAAGATATTTGATCGTTGTTTATGAAAATTGAGGGAAGGATTAATGTAGCTTTTAAATCTGGGTTTTTTGTACCTATTTATAAAAAAATTAATTGAAGTTAATAATTTAAGGCCTAAGTTTTTGTAGAAATACCGCATAATTAAATCAGTGAGAAACAATGAATTACTTCTCGGAAGTAATCCCTAGGTGTAAACTGGTTCAATTTAGAGAAAATTAGGAATGCATATAAACTAACGTTCACGATTATGAATACACACAAGCGACGGTTTATAGATTCACGGTATAAGTCCTAGTAGTTGGAAGAGTAAAAACATAACTCACCCGGTTAGTGTTCTTCCTAATGTAGTTGTTCTATCTTCTTTATCTGGCCAGATAATTCTTGGTGGTTACACTTCCTACGCACATGAGAAAGAGAAAGTTCAATAGTAAAAAAATATTTCGCACTCACTTTTTTTATTCAACGAAAGAGCCCATGGGAAGCTCGAGAATTTTAAAATTAAATGTATCACGACCACGAGGTCAGCGTGAAAGCAAGAGAAAAATGGTTCCTGTGACTTTGATGTGTTGATGTGTACCTTTTTATTCGAAGATCGGTAATGAAGTGAAGTTGTTGCCGCTCTTGCGCCGGAAATCTGTGTAAGATTTCAAAACGCAGTTTGGTATACGGGGGTGCGTCAGAAATTATTTTTTTTGACGCCGGTTAAAATATGTATTTTAACATATTGCCGGGGGCGGAAAGGGCGAGTACGCACCTGGCTATGTAGTGATATTAATAACACTAAAAAAGGTGAAATACAAAAAAGGAAGAATATTCTGAGATACTCTCGTAACATACTCTCAAAAGTGAAGTGAGAATTCCCAATCAACCTATATAAATGGTACTTAGCACTCTTGATACCAACTTCATGTAGTCCGAATTGAGAAGGATTACGAGGAACACCAAATTTAAACTTAATAAAATTCTGGGTACAGAAGTCTTGAATTTGACGAGTGTTATCCTGATTCAAAAAAAACTCATGAAGTTGTTTTAGTTGATTACGGCCACCGTAGAAGTTAGTCGCATTGTCTGACCAAATTATACTGGGTGTTGATCTTCTGGCGATAAACCTCTTGAGAGTAAGAAGAAATGCATCAGCAGAGAGTCCTGTGACCAGTTCTAAATGTACACATTTGGTAGTCATACAGATAAAAAAGGCGATATAGACTTTATAGAGTTTAGCATTTTTTAAAGGTGAGGCTTTGACAAGAAAATATCCACCATAGTCAATGGAGACTCTTTCAAAAGGTGGGCTAGATAAGACACGATCTGGATGAACATCTGCCATTTGTTGGACAGGATTAGGAGTCATGAATCTAAAGCAATTGATGCAATTATGAATGACTTTCTTGGTTTGTCGAAGACCATCAAGGGGCCAGTATTTCAATCGTAGATGGGATAAAGTGGTTTGTGCACCTGCGTGGCACAGCTTTCTGTGTTGTTGCTCAATCATAAGAGCAATAATGCGATTCTTAGAAGGAAGGAGGATTGGGTGTTTCTGTGAATAGCTTATGGAAGCGAAACGTAACCTCCCACCTACTCGTAGTAGTTTATCATTTTCATCGATAAAGGGATTTAAGGCTCTGATGGCTTTATTGGAGACAGGTAGTTGTCTGGACAATTCATGAATCTCTTTAGTGAAAGAATGGGATTGAATATACTTGAGAACAAGGCAAGTAGAATATTCAATTTCCTCCACGGAAAGTACATCAATGTCTATAGCAGAGTGATTTAATTTCGCTTTAATATTGGAAATAAGTCTAAAAACATAGGCTAGGGATCTTTGAATTTTTGTAAAAGATGAACAACGATTAAATAAATCATCAAAGGTGTCGTTTGACTGAGCAGCAACAGTGACATTTAAGGAAACTTGATTTTTTCTTAATTCAGGTAATTCACCATTCCATTTTTTAATACAAAAGAGTGAGTAGTCGATTTCTGGTTCGATTAGAAACTTCGGACCATAAAGCCACAAATCAGTAAGTTCAGAGTTAGAACAAATAGATTTTGCTCTGGAAGGCAGATCCGCTGGATTCTGTTTTGACCCAATGTGGTGAAATTGATATGATTCACTGAGAGAACGTATCTTTATGACTCGAGACTGTACAAACTGATTATAGAGAAACTTAGATGTAGTTACCCAGGTCAGAGCAATTGTACTATCAGAGAAGAGATGAGTTTCAGAAATTTTCAAATCTTTTTGTAAGATATTTTGTAAGCGGTGAGTCAACTGGGCTCCTAATAGAATGGCAGAGAGCTCTAATCTTGGGATAGTTAATTTGTTTTTTAATGGAGCGACTTTTGTCTTGGATGTGACAAGTCTCACTGAGACGGTAGAGTCGTCATAAGTGACTCGGAGATACACGCAAGCAGCGTAGATGTCCTGAGAAGCATCAGAAAAGGTCATAAGTTGAATATCAATAATTTTCTTATCTAAGACTAAGCATCTAGGAAATTTTGTTAAATTTATGGATTGGAATTTCGTTAGAAGAGATTGCCAATCAGCAAGAATTTTATCATTAGTAATGGGGGTGTCCCAATCTAGTGACAATGTCCAAATCTTTTGCAACAGAAGTTTTGAATATACCAGTGTTGTGGAAAGAAGTCCTAAAGGGTCGAATAGACGAGAGACATAACTAAGAATTTTTCTCTTAGTAATAGGTGATGTTACCTCGCATAAAGGAGGCTTGAATGAAAAAGTATCCTGATCAGGTGACCAAATAATACCTAATATCTTGTCTGAGGAACCGGCTAAATTTAACTTAATTTCTGGAGTTGGAATCAAGTTATGTTTTTTAAGAAATTCTGGATGGTTCGAACTTAGTTTATGGAGTTGAAACCCGTGCTCGCTAAGCAGGGAACTTAATTGAGAGTAGAGAATCTCTATTTCTTGTAGATTGTTACCACCAGATAGTACATCGTCCATATAAGTAGAGTTGAGCAAAGTTTTTGCTGCAGATGGGTGTGAAGTTGCATGAGTGTCAGCGATGTGTTTTAATACACGAGTGGCTAAGAAAGGTGACGAGGATAAACCAAAGGGTAATCGATTGAAACGAAAACATTGAATTTTATCGTCCGGTTTATCCCTCCATAGAAAGTTGAGAAGAAAAGTTTCTTCTTTGTTTATTGAAATTTGCAGAAACATATGCTTTATGTCAGCTGCTAGTATATACCTGTAGTGGCGAAAAGTTACTAAGATATCAAAAAGTTCTGGTTGCACCGTGAAGCCTTTATCTAGAACCTGATTTAAACAAATGCCTGTTGTGGACTTATTGTTGGGATCGAATACAATTCTCACCGGAGTGGTGGAGCCTGTTTTTATTATAGGAAAGTGAGGTAGAAAATAGTTGAATTTTCCATCAAGATTTCTTATTTGACGAGAAACATTTGAGACTAAACCTTGAGAATGGTAATCTTGAATGATTTTAGAGTAGCTTTGCAACAGGACAGGGTCTGAATGCAATTTTTTCTCCAGATGAAGGAATCGCTTTTTAGCTGTGATAAATGAATTTCCCATATTTAAGTCATCAACAGAGTGTTTCAAGTTTAGATTAACTTGATATCGACCTGAAGGCAGAATATTGACAGTTTTCAGAAAAAGTATTTCAGATGGATGATTTTTAACAGATTCAGAAATAAGAGGGTTGACTTCCTCGGATTCCCAGAATCTTTGAACAATCTGAGAGAGATTTTCATCCGCAGTTTGAGAATCAGGTGATTCTGAAGTAGAAGACAGAGTCGTGCATGTAACCAAATTATTTACATAACGGGAAATACCATGCTTGCTTTTTATGCAATTTTCAGGGATTCGGCCAGAGATTATGAAACCGAATGAAGTGTTCTGCAGAATTGGTAGACCAGTACCTAAGCGAATAATTTGACTTAGTATAATATCTCCATAGTAGTCAGCACCGAGTAGAATATCAATGTCTGAAATGAGATGGAATTGAGAGTCAGCGAGCTCCACTTCTTGTGGAATTTTTAGTTTGTTGGCCATAATTGGCAATTGTGGTAGGCAGTTTGTAATTTTAGGAAGAATGGAACAAGAAATATCCAACCTTGAGTCATTAGTAGAAGAATAGATAGTCAGATTAGCGGTTGTTTTGGAAACCGAGACTGTTTGATTAACTCCGGTGATCTGTAACTGCTTGTTATAGGTAGGAGCGGACAGCTGATTGATCAGATTTTGTGTAGCAAATGAAACTTGACTTGCTTGATCGAGAAGCACTTTTACGTAGATTCTTTTGCCACTGGGGGCGACGAGGTATACCTGGATTGTACTTAGTAAGATGACAGGTGTGTTGATTGTATTAGCTGACAGCACGTGAGACATAGAAGAGTGAGGTTGATTCCTAGTACCTTCCTCAGATTGTCTAGAGTATGTGTGTTCCCTATCATGATTGACTTGTGAAGTAGAAGCCCTATTCGAATTAGTAAATTCAGGGTGCGTGGTCGAAGTCATTGGATCACGTTGAGGAGAAGAAGAAGAAATATTCCCTTGATTATTTTCAAAGTGTAGGTAGCTGTGATGTTTGCCACCGCAGTGAGAACAAGAAGTCTTACTTAGACATTTTTGTATAGTGTGATTAGAACTTAGGCAGTTGCAGCAAAGATCATGTTGCTTGACGAACATACCCTTGGCTCGAGGTGAGAGCGCTTTGAATTCCCTACAGATGTAGATGGAGTGATTACTCTTACAATAAGGACATAATCTAGATTTAGAATTAAAGGAGTTTGTTTGTCGGTTATCGGTAGTGGTGTGATAAGAATGTTTTACTTCCTTGGAAGTTTGAGGTTTGAAATTATTTTGGACCTTAGAGAAAGAAGAAGGTTGAAGATTTTCCAAATGTTTGGCTCTGGTGTCTATATTTGCAAGGAATTGTGAAAACTCGATGACTTTATCAGCATCAGGGGCGAATTCCATTGAACGCAATGTAGCTTGATCAAGCTTTTGCGACGTAATTTGAATTAAGAGTAAATTTAGCAATTCATCGGAGGTCTTATTAAGATTAAGCAATGCCCTGTAGCTATTGGAAACAGAAATATAGAACTCTCTTAACTGTGAGGAATTGGCATGATTATTCAAGGATTTTAAGTCAACAATACCTGAAATTAGATCCCTAATAAGAATGCGATCATTAGTATATCGAGCCCTTAGGGTATCTAAGGCCATGGTATAGTTCGTTTCGACCAATGGAATGTTTTCAATCAAGCGGTAAGCGTCATCCTTGAGTAGATTTCTGAGGTAGATAAATTTTTCAATGTTAGTGAGGGTTCCATCTTCATCGATGATGCTGAGAAAAGTTTGGTAGAAAGATTGAAATTCATTTAGTTTGCCTGAAAAATGATTAATTCGAATTTCCGGTAGCTTGACAGTTCTTTGCCGGGTGGTGGCATTTTGAATGGCTTGAGTAGTCGAAGGAGACATGGCACTAGAGACTACAGGAGATGGTGTCAAATTTAAAGGCGGAGTTTGGAGGATTTCGAGTCTTTCCTCTAGTAAAGAAATGCAATCATAATATTTTTCCACTATCGGATCTACAACGTCATGATCCGTAGCTTGCTCTGCCGCTAGAAGATTAGTAGCATCATTATATGTACGAAAGGCATCTCTGAGTTGAGAAAGTATTTCTCTAATTTTATATTTAGTTAACGAATCAAAGTTATTATTAACACCACTACATAACTTAGTTAAATCTAATTTAGAGGCGGTTCTGGACCTCGTTAATTTGTGACTTTGACCCTGTTCCATTGTGATAATTTATTTTAATAATAACCGATAGAAAATATGTTAAAAAATATATTTAAGAATATTAATTATTTAAGAAAATTAATTGAAAGCGTTTACCGTAAGAAATGTTTATTAAAGTCTTTTAATTAACATGCGCACCCCGTATTTAACGTTCCTATTGAAATGGTATTCTTGATGACGTAGTGTGGCGCTGATAGACACGGCAGTTGCGATATGGAAATTTCCGTTAATAGGAAGAGAATCCCTAGCAGTTTTATGCCGGTAAAATGAAAAATAAGGTTTTTTTTAAATAATAAGATAAATGCGGCGATGAAGGACCAACTAATTAATTATGTAGAAATACCGCATAATTAAATCAGTGAGAAACAATGAATTACTTCTCGGAAGTAATCCCTAGGTGTAAACTGGTTCAATTTAGAGAAAATTAGGAATGCATATAAACTAACGTTCACGATTATGAATACACACAAGCGACGGTTTATAGATTCACGGTATAAGTCCTAGTAGTTGGAAGAGTAAAAAACATAACTCACCCGGTTAGTGTTCTTCCTAATGTAGTTGTTCTATCTTCTTTATCTGGCCAGATAATTCTTGGTGGTTACACTTCCTACGCACATGAGAAAGAGAAAGTTCAATAGTAAAAAAATATTTCGCACTCACTTTTTTTATTCAACGAAAGAGCCCATGGGAAGCTCGAGAATTTTAAAATTAAATGTATCACGACCACGAGGTCAGCGTGAAAGCAAGAGAAAAATGGTTCCTGTGACTTTGATGTGTTGATGTGTACCTTTTTATTCGAAGATCGGTAATGAAGTGAAGTTGTTGCCGCTCTTGCGCCGGAAATCTGTGTAAGATTTCAAAACGCAGTTTGGTATACGGGGGTGCGTCAGAAATTATTTTTTTTGACGCCGGTTAAAATATGTATTTTAACAGTTTTTAAGTTCAGATTCCATAAAAGTGTAAGGAAGACTACAGGGTCAACATTAGAGATCATTACCTTTTTTTGGTGTAATTAAGCGTCGAGCATAAATTATTTGTTGATTGATAGTTATTCTTCCGTTGTCAGCATTCAAGAAAATTTCTATTAATTCTTCACTAGCTAGGTAAATACAAATACGGTGATTTAAAATTTGTGATGAAATATATATATATATATATATATATATATATATATATATATATATATATATATATATATATATATATATATATATATATATATATATATATATAAGAAATACTGGATATTAGTGACTGTCGATATAAACAAACAACACAGTTTATTAGGGTTGCAGTCAGAATATTAGCCGGGGTGTTAAAAAAACACTCTTTTGACTTTTTGTCAAGCTTTTGGAATGGTTTTATTCCTTTTTCAAGACACTGTAAAAGACAATTATGTAAATATTTAAAAAATATCACAATTCTTCAGTGTAACTTACTAGTCGTTGAGATTATTTTTGTAAGCATTGAAACTCAACATTTATACCACACATTAAAAAATACAATTATGGACATAATACTTGATTGATGGCATGTTTTACTGGTGTATATTAACTCATACAGAGAATGGAAAGAAAAAACAGTGTAATTAATATGTAATTAGGTGTAATTGATGTTATCTTTCTTTACAAGAAATACTAGAGGCCCTTCTTAGGTGACTATACTTTTTAAACCTGTCTTAAAGGTATGCAACATATTATACAGAGGTGTAATTTTTGTACAGGTAAATATTTATTTTATTTTTGGTGTTTTTCTAGTAAATAACAATAAATGTTACTTAATTTGTCTATGTCGGTCTTTTTGTTGATGCAAAATGTACTAGATTTTATGAAACACATTTCCAAAAAAACACGTTTTGAATGGTTCTTTTCTTTTGCCAAAATACAGGAATCATCGAAATTGAATTCATGTTTTAGAGTTAGTGCATGTTCTGTCAATGCAGCACATGCATTGATTTTTTTGGTTTTTATATCACTGCAATGTGATATCACCCTGCTGTGAAAATTACGAGATGATTCTCCTATGTAAATTTTATTACAGTTACTACACGGTATAGAATAAACAACATTCCATGGCTCCTGTATTGTGAAAGGATCTTTTGTTTTCGTGTAAAGCTTCGATACTGTTTTCACATTTTTGGTTGTAATTTTTAGGCCACTAACATTTTTAAAGATGTTCATTAGCTTAGGTGTCAAAAATGGAATGTAGGGTAGGCAACCATAAGTTATTATAGATGGTAATATTGATGCGTTATGTGTCAATGTCAATTGTCGGATCTCATTGTTATGAAAATTTTGGTTGACATATTACACATTAATGTTACATATTAATTACACTGTTTTTTCTTTCCGTTTTCTGTATGAGTTAATATACACCAGTAAAACATGCCATCAATCAAGTTATACTATTTTTACAACAAATTTTAAAAATTTTATGATGTATTATGTCCATAATTGTATTTTTTAATGTGTGGTATAAATGTTGAGTGTCAATGCTTACAAAAATAATCTCAACGACTAGTAAGTTACACTGAAGAATTGTGATATTTTTTAAATATTTACATAATTGTCTTTTACAGTGTCTTGAAAAAGGAATAAAACCGTTCCGAAAGCTCGACAAAAAGTCAAAAGAGTGTTTTTTTTTAACATCCCGGCCAATATTCTGACTGCAACCCTAATAAACTGTATTGCTTATATATATATATATATATATATATATATATATATATATATATATATATATATATATATATATATATATATATATATCTTGGTTCTATTATTTTTCTCAGTACAAGTAGATATTCCTCAAGTGTGGCGTTTTCCAGAGCATTATATAAAATAGTTGGTTTCTTGAAAGGGAATTTTGCAGTTGAATTGATTAACGCTGCAGAATATAAAGAAGTTTTATATGATGTCAATACCTTTTGTGGCTATCATCACACCCTGGACTATCATCATCCATTTTCATTGTTAATTTTTAATTTTTGTTTTCTTCATTTGATAGAATTTTGTGGACCTGGTCATGTATCGTCTAATTAGTTCGACTGAAAGTTGTCGAAAAATCAGAAACAGGATTACTGAATGTGTTTTATTTAATTATTGGTTATATTAAATATTTAAAATTATTGATATTGTATTAAATTTGTCAAGTAGTTACAGTTTATTTTCTGTGTGATGAAACTTTGTTGTTTATATACACTATTTAGCAAATAATATTTTGAATTATGATTATAAACCGATGAAAAGTTAGTTTTATTAAAAGCAGATTTTAAACCAAAAGCCATACTTATTTTAATTTATTTCTTAGTTGTATCTCCCGTCTGCTAATTTTAGATAGTTTTCAAGCGTTCTAAAGCATGTACACACACACTTTTACCGAATCTTTTAAAATACCTTACAATAGAAAATTTCGGTGATCCTATTAGTCTGTGATGAAATAATGACTACCTTTAAAATAAAATTATTTAAGGCTGTTCCTCGCGATTCTGGACATAGCTAAATTCCAATGTAAAAGTTAATATCAAATAACGCAAAAATTAGGGCAAATATTGAGAAGATTCTTTTTTATATGTAATATCTTAAAAAGTTCTAGTGCACCATTTAGTTGTATATTAATAAATTATCTAAACAATTTTTTTTCAAATATTTTTGGTTAAAATAAACGTAAATTTTAACAAAGCAGATATTTGGTATAAACTTTTTAAAAAATCTCAAAGTTCTGCTAAACGTAACTCTCTTTCTCGGTCAGTACAGTCTGTCCTTGTCGATAGCTTCTGGATTCTCGCCGACAGGTAGGTAAGAAATATACACCCTAGGTCATAAATAATGTTGAATAACATTATTAGGGCTTATTAAAGGGTAATACCCAAATATTTTGGAGTATTGGAATAAGGAATTTGTTTTTTATATTTATTGGAATATTTATTTTGAACGTTTTGGTTACTTAAGTTTACATAATATATGAAGTTTGTTTCGTCACTTGCTTGTCCAGTCATATTAGTCCAAGGTAATAAGAATTTTCTCGTGACACTTAATAATCCTGACAACTTTTTTGTGTGTTTGTACCTGTTTCCCACCTAAAGTTCGAAGCCGTTTTTTAATGATTAACAATTTAATGCAAAAACACGATTTTTTACATTTTTTGCACTGTCCATGGAGTTTAAATACCGAACAAACTATTTTAAACTAATAAAATTTTTTATATCTCAGGATCTACTCAATGGATTTTGATCATTCTCGTTTTAATTTGTATGTAATTTCTACGTACATTACAAATATGTAATTTGTTTATACATTAATTAATTAATAAATAGTCTAGTTTGTTTAAACAATTCGTGAAAAAATAATTTTCTTCCAAAAATCTATTTTTTTAATACTAGTATCATTAATAATTATAGAAAAAATCGCGTTTTTTGCATTAAATTGTTAATAATTAGAAAATGGCTACAAATTTAAGGCAGGAAACAAGTAGATTTTCTTCTTATAGGTCTACAATAACTAAAAAAGTTCTCAGCGACCTCTATTATTGAGTGTCACAAACATGGTGTATTTTTTGCTTATTTCCCTGGAGTATATATTTGATTTACATCTGTGTAATTTCTCTGTCGCTTCCTCTCTGGTTTTGCATATTGCTATGATAGCAGTATCATTGGTAAATATTGCAATTGCATTATTTTCTAGGACAATAATATAACACGTATACAAAAGGTAAAGACACTTCTTTGTGACAGCCCTGCTGTAATTTCTTTCAGTTCTGTGTATGTATCCTCCTGTTTAATTCTGAAATATCTTTCCAAGATGCAGGATTTAACTATTTGAGAGTATCGTTTTGGTAAATATAGTCTTAGTTTATCGTTATGGTGTCTTTGCCATACTTTATCATATACCTGAGTCACATCCTAAATTATCCATCATATTATCCTTCATGATCCATGTTTCACATCCATCTAGTAATACAATATATATACATATAACAAATTAAATCCTTAGTTGTAAATTTTTGAAGTAACTACTCGGTATACATCTAAATTTCATAAATGCTTCTTGTAAAACACTTTACCATGTCTCTCATGGTTCTATTAAAAATAGTTACATTCATTCTAATTTTTAATTTTCTAGTTGCTTTTTCCAAGATAACATTAAAGAGGAGACACGACAGCGCTTCCCCCTGTCTTTGACTATTATTAACGTCAAAGCAGGTAGCCTTCAATTCTAACGCACGAGCTTACGTTTTGCATTGTTAGTTGGGTCAACTTAGCTAACTTCAGTTGGATTCCAACCAGTCTATCATTGCATTATATAAAGTAGTTCTTTTAACACTGTCATAGGCTGCTTTGAAGTCGACGAAGCGATAGTGTGTATCTATTAAAATTAGTTATATAATATATTATTACATTAAAAAATGTAATACTGCTATGATTTACAAGAAGAATTTTGAAGAAGAAGATTAAAATTTTTCTGGATAACTTTATGGTATATGCAGCTAATTGATTGTGAAATTTAGATTTAGATTCTCTTAAAAGTTCTTTTAATGCTTTTGGAATGTGGTGATAGAGTCTTTCAACTGAGTATATTGTACATTTAATGAAAATGTGCTTCACTGTCACTTTAAATTCACAAACAAAACAAACTGGTTCCTTGTCTCTATTTAATAAGTATTCATGTGTTATAGAAGTGTGTCCTAATCTTAGACGTGAATACGAGGATTACGAGGATAAATTATTCCGGATGGCTCCTTTAAATGTAGTTTAATTTTAAATATAATACAAACAGGTTGTATATGAATTTTAAAAGTACTACACTCAAATATCGTCCGACACAAGCGAGGGGCCTAGAATAATTATGTCGGTGATACTATATAGGGCCTTCTTAGAAAATTATACGGTTGGAATATTTTCGACAAGTTATTATGTTCTCATTTTGGTAAATAGTTAGCATACAATACCTAATACGACTTAGTTTCAAATTAGTTGTACGTAATAGTTGCAAGACTTTTCCTCATTTCCTCAATAAATTATAATTTCTTATGTCAGTCGTCACAAAATTATTTCTATTCGCCTTTTAAATATGGTGAAAGTATTACATAAATCAAAAGAAAACAATAATAATTTGGACAAAAACCTGATCCTATCGATATCGTCTTTGTTTTATAGATTAGCTTTATTCATTCCCACTTCTCAATAATGACTATTTAAATCAATCGTAGAAAATTCAAAGGGCTTGAAAAGTGAATCCAATGTATCGTCTAATCTAGTCAAGGAGTAACTATATTTAAATATGTTGGTAATGAATACCAATATGCGTACAACCGTCTTTTTTGTTCTTTTACCAAGACTGTATGTGTAATCCACAAACTATTTTATGATTGAATGATCCCTTGTTTTCTCATATCTCCAATCATTTATTTAGTTTCACGGTTAGAGTTGTTGTTTGATTGACTAAATAACTTTTGGTTTTAGCCAATGGCCAAAACAATCTTCAAATCTTACAATATAGACTTTTAGAGACTATTACTTTTTCCTTTTGTTTATTGTAAATATTTTAGCATGTATAAATAGCTCCATCTACAAGCTCTTACAAGAGCTTACCAGAGCGTTTTATATTATCCCCACTTTAACATTCACATCGGATAAACTGGTCAGCGACTTCTTAATTCAGTTCATAAATAACTAAATGTCATGCAGCCAATACATACCACTATTCGAACAATGTCGTATGTTTTAATTAGCTTACCAGCTATTATAAGTTGTCCTGATTCTCCTAATAATCTAAGATAGTCCCTTATTATTTATGTTTGTTCAATGGTTCTTGTTGCATCAGTGTCTAGTGTCTGAACCTATTATCGATACTAACTTTTATGAAAAGGCTCTAAATTCTTACACAATACTTGCTCTAGTTTTCCAAACCGCATCATCAATGGACACCATCATTAATATACAAATCTGCAACGATCTGAAAGCAAGAATAAAGAAGCTTAATCTATCCACCTGGCTGATTTACTGGAACAAAGAAGGTACTTCAGCTCTGTATAAAATTAATATACTCCCAGTAAAGCTATTTACCTGTCCTGGTTTATTTCAGAAAAATATACCAATTATACGGATATTGCATATAGGATATATGCATAAAATACATGGAAATCTGATGGCACCATCTCCACAACCAAAATGTCAGCATTGTAATATGAGTCTTCAAACTAGACATATACCTATTAAATGTTCTCTTCATACCAAAATACACCAACAGCTTGATATCGTTTTTATCTGCAAAGAGGTCCCAAACAGCACAGATCAAATCAAAAAGGTGATTAAATTCCTGGAGAAAAGTGAACTGCTAAAGAAAATAAATAATATCAAATGTTTCTTTTTCTGTATGTTGACCATATTATTTGTAATGTATATATAACTATACATATACATATATATATATATATATATATATATATATATATATATATATATATATATATATATATATATATATATATATATATATATAACACTGTTTTTGATGGGTTGGAGTCAATAAAAGGGGCTATTTGTTGACTATTTTTTACTCGAGCTTTCAATTGTGATTACAATTTTTATCAAGAGCTTCTAAAAAATACAAAATGTCTTACAAAGTTGAACTAGATTTAAAAAATTTTTTGTTAACTCACCAAATAAAATTAGTTTTTTATATAAAACTACTGCTTACATAATAAATACAAAAAATATTAATAAAAAATGTCTTATTCTAACAAATGTTTCTCTGAAAAATTTAGATGAAGTTTCTTAAGAAAAAAAATTGAAATTATAAACAAATATAGAATAGCTACAACCAGCCTAAAACGTCATAAATACTAACTTAAAAATTTTTATTTTTGACATATTGTCAAAAATAAAATTTTGTTTAAAAAATTCTTCTTTGTTTAGTAACAAAAAAGAAGAAGATTTATTCACCATTGATAGATGCCCGGAAAAATCTATCAATGGTGAATAAATCTTCTTCTTTTTTGTTACTAAACAAAGAAGAATTTTTTAAACAAAATTTTATTTTTGACAATATGTCAAAAATAAAAATTTTTAAGTTAGTATTTATGACGTTTTAGGCTGGTTGTAGCTATTCTATATTTGTTTATAATTTCAATTTTTTTTCTTAAGAAACTTCATCTAAATTTTTCAGAGAAACATTTGTTAGAATAAGACATTTTTTATTAATATTTTTTGTATTTATTATGTAAGCAGTAGTTTTATATAAAAAACTAATTTTATTTGGTGAGTTAACAAAAAAATTTTTATTTCTAGTTCAACTTTGTAAGACATTTTGTATTTTTTAGAAGCTCTTGATAAAAATTGTAATCTCAATTGAAAGCTCGAGTAAAAAATAGTCAACAAATAGCCCCTTTTATTGACTCCAACCCATCAAAAACAGTGTTATATTTTTTCCAAACGAGTCACAAGTACTTCTTTTTTCTTACTCTTATATATATATAAATATATATATATATATATATATATATATTACATGCACTATACGTCTCACGTCTTTAATTTGATGTGTCATATGCTGGTATTAGGCAAGTTGTTTATTTTGTAATGAATGTCGGATCAAGAATTTTGTAGTCAGAGAGTGAGTTCAGGTTAATAAAGCAAATTTACCTTATATTCACCTTATACTTTATGTATGAAGCAAGAATGTCTATTCTCATCCATAGTGCCATGTGATATGTCGTATGTTGCTTTACGTTTATTAATAATGAAGATGATATGTCTATGGTAGTCTTTTTGTTTGTTTTTCTATTTGAATATGTTTGTTATATCCTTCTCTTTCATTTGCTATGTCGCATGTTATCATTCGATTAGTTGTTTATTTTGTATTCAATTTGAACCTTCTTTCAGTCAATAAATAAAAATTTGTCTTATGATAAATCTATTTGTATTCATAGTGCACTACGATATCTCGTAGGTCGCTATACGTTCAATAGTATTATAGGTACTGTGTAGTGCGCTTTTGGTAGTTGTCTTCAGGAGCCTTCAGGATGCAGCAATGGATCCACAGAAATCTTAAATGTACTTAATAGTTATGACCCTCTATTACAGTTCACAATCAAACATGAGGATGATTTATGCTCAGTCACCTTTCTTGATACCCGGTTCATCAGAAACCAGAAAAACTCCATGATTATCGACTGGCATAGAAAAAACGCATAATTCTGGACATTTCCTAAACTATTAGTCATATCATAAACATTCAATAAAAATCAACTTGCTCAAGCAAATAAAGGCTAGAATTATAGCTATTATTGATCTTTCTTTCCATCAGAAGAACCTGAGAATCCTGTCTAACCTTTTCATCGACAACTCATACCCAAAACAACAATACACCAAGATTTTATTCAGTTTGTCCCCAAATATAGTAAGCCAAAATTATGAGGTGCAAACTATTGTCACAAGAGAAAAACAAAATACCAATTGCTAATGTACTTCATTAAAATACATAAAAAGCATAACACCCAGACTGGCAAGACTTTTCAAAGATTTTACCAATTTAACAATAGCCTTTAAAACTTCATTAACTGCAAGATATTCTAAGGTTAAAGATAAAAAGTGACATCAAAAATTGTTCCAACGTAGTTTACCAGATTCCTTGCAATAACTGTAATTTAGTATATGTGGGACAAACCACACGCAGCCTAGGTAGTCGCTTAATCAGTAATCGTAGCGACAGCAGACTATATCCTACAAGATTTGCCCTTGCAGAAGATGTTAATAATAAACATCGCATAATGAATTATGAATCAGTCAAAGTTTTAGCTACTGAATCCAATTACAAAAAAAACCTTTTCTTAGAAATGGCATTCATCGCTCAAAATTCAAATGCAATAAACAAAAGAAGTGACATTAATGAATTAAGTAATATTTACTCCTACTTATTATATTTTAATACACATTCACAATCCAATGATGTTTCAACAACTGATTCATTGTAAAGTTTCCAGGTTTCGTTATTTCTTAGAGTTCTCATTATAAAATTTTGTTTTTTAAATTATATATAACCGACAGCTACTCTTAACCTAACATTCCACAGTTGGTTGGCACACGTGGCCTTTTTACACTTTGTATATATATATATATATATATATATATATATATATATATATATATATATATATATATATATATATAATCGCCTTTTTATAATTCAAAAATAGCAGATTTTAATAATTTAAATAACTGTTTTAACCAAATCAAGAGAGCTTTTCTAATATACTAAGTAAAAGAGAATTTTTAATTATAAATAATATGCGTTAAACTTTAAATCTATTTCAATGACAATTCTGAAAAAAATTATTGTTAAAGTTTATATATTTTATTAAAACGACATTGTAGCAACTTAACAAATATTAATCATTACAAACATTTTTTATTATTTAGTTAAACATATCTCGACAACGCAGGTCATTGATACAGGTACAAGATTTCAACATTTTTAATTACTAGAGTAATTAACAGATTAAAGTATTTCATACACTACACCTAATTTATTTTACATTTTTTTTCTCGAATTTGAAAAAGCTTGCACGTCATTCAAGATTTACGTCGTCAGGACCCCACAGCATTGCCAAAATATTAGAATAGTTAATAAGTGAGCAATTTTTGAAATGTCAACTATTTGTCAAACTATTATATTATCAGTAAATACATTCAGTGTTAAGAATACTACAACACAATAAAATACATAGAAAAAACATTTTAATACAAAATTATAATAATATATTCTAAATATTAAATTTACCTCTTTTAGGGCTTTAATACTAAAAACGTCCCGCCATTATTTCTTGTTCAAAATAATCTATCTTATATGAAAGCTTATCAGCTTTCTACAGACTTTTTTTTTTGTTTTGGCATATCACAATCACAATACACGACAATAATTAGTTTTTAAAGCTATTAATCTAAATTTAATATGTATTTATAAATACAATTTATTAATATATATTATATTATGATCAAATTGTCTAAGAAATCAAAACATAAACAAAGTTCTTACTCTAAATAAGCGGCAACACTTAATACACTTTTACCACTCGCTGAAATGTCAAAAAAATTTGAAGTATTTCCGTATCAATTGCGTACAATTGTCTAATAGATTTAATTAAAATTATTAATTTGTGGAATATTAGAATTAGGGAGTTATTTCATAAAATTATGAACCAATTATAAATTATGAAGCCCAATTATGAACCACAACACATCTACTAAGATGTTAATGACTGTGATGATGATGATTCATAAAATTATATTATTAATAATAACAAATGTTTTTGATTATTTAATCAATATAATTCTAAATTTTCCCATATAATGATTACAATTTTCTGATTATTCCACCATTTTGACGCCTATGAAAGATCGAGCAGTTGTGTATGGGTTTCGTATTATTAGTTATGTTAGGAGACTTTGAACTCTAAGGTTGATGTTCTGGAAATTTTAAATACAAGTGACGTCACTTTGTAGAAATCGTGACGTGCAAGTGTTCTACTTTAAAAAGTGGTATACTTGTAATGTCTCCTTAAGACATAACTTCTTAACTAACCCTATTAAAAGCTGGCAATAGCATAAGACTATGAGTTTCCCTAAGTTCTTCATTGTTCAACCTGATTATGGATGAAATAATAAAACAAGTTTTGGTAAATTAAACTGTGTATTTACATTCTTCTTTTTCCTCAAGTGCCATCTCAGCGGCGGAGGTTGGCAATCATCGTAGCTATTCGGACTTTTGAGACGGCTGCTCTGAAAAGTTCATTTGATGTACATCGTTCTCTCAGGTTGCGCAGCTATGACATTCTACGCCTCCCTATGCTTCTCTTTCCTTGTGTCTTTCCCTGCATAATCAATTGGAGCAGGGTGTATTTCTATTTACGTGTAATATGTCCGAGATATTCTAATTTTTTTGTTTTTACTGTGTTTAAAATTTCCCTTTCGTTATTCATCCTTCAAAGAACTTTTTTGTTTGTGATGTGTTCTGTCCACGATGTTTCTAATATTCTTCTGTACACCCACAGCTCGAATAATTTTAGTTTTTTTATTGATGTCCCATTCTAGGTAAAAGATTCCATTCCATAAAATAAACTCGAAAAAACATAGCCCCTCGCCAACCTAACTCTTAGATCCAGTTTTAAATCCCTGGTACATAGCACTGTTCTCATTTTGTTGAAATTTGCGCTAGCCTTTTTTATTCTTTTCTATCATATTCTTTTCTATACTCTGCTATTCTGGTCACCAGTCTCTGAAGATATTCAATATTTTCGGCTAAGATCACAGTGTCGTCCGCATATCTAATGTTGTTAATGAGAACTCCATTTACCTTTATGATCTCTTCGGAGTAGGCATTAAAAAGAATTGCGACAATACCAATCCCTGTCTCAATTCACACCTAATTTCAATTTCTTCTGATAGTTGTTCATTAACAGGTACTTTTGCTCGTTGTTTATAGTATAAATTTGATATGATCCTAAGGTTGTTGTAGTCAATCTTCTTTGATTTCAGGACATTTATTAATTGTTTATGTCGTACTTAATCGAATGCTTTATTGTAGTCAATAAACCATCCAGGTATCTTTGTATTAATATATTAAGTGAAAAATAGCTTCACGCGTTCCTAATTCTTTGCGAAAACCAAATTGTGTATCATTAACGTCTATGTCATCATCATCATCAGTGGTGCTACAGCTCTAGTTGAGCCTTGACCTTCCCCAGTCTATTTCGCCAGTCGTTTCTGTTCATCGCCAACCGTTGCCAATTTGCCGCGCCGATTTTCCTTGCGTCCTCGTCCACACCATCCCTCCATCTCAATCGTGGTCTGCCTCTACTCCTATTTCCCACTGGGACCGATAATAGAGTTCGTCTGGGTGAGTAATTTTGATTTGCTATTGACACATGTCCAGCCCATCTAAGCCTACCTATTTTTATGAAGGATATTACATCTCTACCATTTACTATTTTTTATACTTCTCGTACAATTCGAAATTATATAGCCTTCTCTAAATACCATTCTCACAGAACGTCTATGTCTAGTTTCTGATATATTCGGTTATGGATGACTTTACGTAGTAACTTTAGCGTATGAGACATCAAGCTGATGGTGCGGTAATCGCTGTATTCTCTTGCGTTTTTCTTTTTAGGGAGACAAAAAGTTAAAAAAGGGAGTTGAAAAACATGAACATTCCAGGTTCTTATTCTAGTGTTGGACAGTTTTATTTTTTCATCTACGTGCTTTTGACAAGGAATTCAATGATTAACGACCTGAGAGTCCTTACCTTCCGAGGGCCGTGATCAGTAACGCCATTATTAGTTTCTAAAACCATGATGATTTGACTAGGGATATCCAAGGGGTGTATTTAATGTAGTGGTTTCCCCTTGCCTTCTACATCCTTATGCCGTTGACCAATATATTGGTTCCTCTACCTTCGAGATCGATTTCTCAACCTCAGAACAAAAGGGTGCCCTACCGCCTACCAATTTTTCCGCCTAGAGTCGTTGATTAGTAAGTGTGGGATTGCTTATACCAGCAATCGGTCGGTGAAATTTTCACCATATCTGGCTACCCTCACTTAGTTTAGCCTGCAAACCAAGCAGTTGCCCGGGGTGTGGCACGTAGAGTCATAAGTGAGAGGTGTCTTATGAGGACCAGTTATCAAGAACCGTCTCCCGTCTATGACGCTCGATGTGGTCTTTTTGATAATAGGTGCTACCTCTATAACACAACCCTACACAACCCGTATTTACATTAGACCTCCCCATATGCCTCAAAAGGAAAATCTTTGACCAATTTGTGTTACCTGTACTTACTAATGGAGCGGAAGCATTAACACTCACAAAAAGAGTAGTAAATAAGATTTGTGTGATTTGATGGGCTATGTAGCGCCAGATATTAGTTATCCATTTGAGAGACCGAATCCCGAATGAAGAACTACGTCAAAGAACAAAAAAACAAAAAAAATCAAAATTATAAAAATCGCGTCGCTAAAATGAAATTAGTAGACTAGATTATCAGTCAACCGATGAACAAAACGTATGGTCGAGTGGAGACCAAGACAGAAAGCACTAGAAGAAGCCTATATTCAGCAGTGGACGTGTATAGGTTAATAATGATGACGAATGAAAAAAGTAAGAATTAAAAAATGATATCAAACGGAAGAAAAACAAGTTAAAATAATTTTCTATGCAGACGACGCAATACTACGCTCAGCGTGAGGACAATTTATAACGGATGCTACACCAACTGTATATCATCGCGAGAAAATGTAACATGTTAATTTCCCTAACATAACATTTGCTATAACAGCACATTTACTAAGATGTAAATGAGCTGAAAGGTAAGATAAAAAATCAAGACACAGAGTTTAAATTTCTAGGCATCACATTATTTGGCTAAGAAAAGCTTGAAACAGAAGTGAAATATTAAGTAAATAAAGCAATTAGAGATGCAAGTTACCTGAAACAAACAATAAGAAAAAATACATATATTGGGTAAGAAATTAAACTCAGAATTAACAAATCAGTATTTAGAAACACGATCTAACACAGAGTGGTGAAAACAGGATGTTAGAAACAGTAAAGACAAAAACACTTAATGAAAAAGTTATGGTTAAACACAATAGGACAGAGCTAGAAGTAATTATATACGATATAGATGCAAGGTAGAAAACATCAATGACTGGGTTAAAAATACAAGGGTAGCCGAATGACAACAAATAGGGTAGTAAAGATAGCAAAAGACGGTTCCCAATAGGAAGACAATCAGTAAACAGACCACTAAAACGATAGAACGACAATTTACTAAAGGCAAATTGAAAAACAGACAGAGTTATCTCTACATAAAAAACCTTATTTTTTAGATTCACTTTTAAGAATTGTCACATTTGAGAGACTAAGCTAGATGAGGCCAAATAAAAGGTACCAAAAAAAGTTGTCAGTTTTCTTGTTATACATTAGCTTCCAACTTTCGCAGGAAGTTATATTGTTACCTACTTGTACTTACCGTTTCTGATGGGTCGCTCTATGATTACAGTACCTTTTAAACTTTGCCAAAGCATTATGTTATTACCCTGTGTTTTATCAAATTTTTCTTCTTGACTTGTACTAATTATTCTTGTTATTTGTTGTGATTGCTGTGACGACATGTTTGACGTTGATGAGAATTTGTACCTGCTACTGAGTTAATTTCACTTATTGAGAAACTATTCCAAATATTGCTTAATAAATACATTACTACACATGTTATTTAACTGTTGTGAATGTGTGTTTTGTTGTGAATTTGGTACTGATGTAATGGAAAGAAATATATTTATATACATGATTTAAGGTTATAAGTCCATATTGTTACGAACATTGCAAGAATTTGAAGCAGATATTGCTCGTATAGTGCTGTTGGCCTATCCAGAGGCACCAGACAACATTTTGGAAGAAATTGCTGTAGATGCCTTCGTCAATGGATTGAGAGACAGTGAACTACAGAAAGTTTTACGACTAGCAAGACCGAAAGTTTTAGATGAAGCGCTCGCCATTACCTTGGAAAATGAGATAGCTAGTCGAGTTTTACGGAGCTATCACGTACGAACCTCTGAAGAGAGTGACGAACGAAACGATAAACGTCTGGAGGAAATCGTACGGAAAGTAGTTCGTAACATGATGCCGAAGAGACGTGAACCCAGATGTTGGAATGGTAATAACGAAGGTCACACTCGCCACAAAGTGCAAAAAAATAATGCAACAGTCAGAAAGCTAGAACAGATCGAGCACTGGGCTGGAAAAAGTCATTCAAATGCTGATGTTCAATCAAGACGGCCATACAGTGCAAATCGTAATCATTCTCTTGAATTAGAAGAACGACTTTGCCCCGTGAGGCAAACCACCATTCTTAATGATCAATGGCAGCCTCAACAGCTACAAGACGCTCAAGCAGATGATCCATGTATAAAAAGAGTATTGGATTGGGGCGTCGAAGTGAAAGACCTTCTTGGCAAGACATTAGTGTATGTAGTCCCGAAGTCAAGTGTTACTGGAGCCAATGGAATTGCCTAGTACTAAAAGATGATCTTCTGTATAGAACCTTTGAGAACAATGATGGTACAGAATCTAAACTTCAGTTGATTGTACCTAAAAGTAAAGTGTTAGAAGTATTGCGTCAGTTGCATGACGGTGCATCAGGTGGACACTTTGGTATTACGAAGACTCTGCAAAAGGTTCGAGAACGGTTTTATTGGGTGAACTGTAAAGATGATGTAAGAAGATGGTGCCGGAAATGTGAACTGTGTGCAACTAGTAATGGTCCAGTTGGTAAAAAGAGGGCACCCACGAAACATTACAATGTTGTTAATATGGAGAGAGTAGCAATCGACATTGAAGGTCCACTTCTAGAGACGAATGATGGAAATAAATATATCCTGATAGCCATGGATTATTTTACGAAATGGACTGAGGCCTATGCGATACCAAATCAAGAAGCTGCTACAGTTGCAGAGGTACTTGTTAAAGAATTCTTCAGCCGATTTGGTGTTCTTTTGGAGATTCACTCCGACCAAGGGCAAAACTTCTGGCTAATTGGTCTTTACCAAAGCCATCTAATTAAGTAAAAAAAAAAGGGCAAAACTTTGAGTCAACCCTTTTCCAAAACGTTTGTAAATTGATTAAGGTCAATAAGACCAGAACGACACCCCTGCATCCTCAATCAGATGGAATGGTCGAGAGAATGAACCGAACGATGGGTAAACACCTGTCCAAAGTTGTATCAGAACATCAAAGAGATTGGGACCAGCACATTCATTTATTCCTAATGGGCTACCGCTCGGCCGTGAATGAAACTACAGGCCAGACTCCAACCTGCCTGATGTTAGGTCGTGAAGTTCGTTTGCCCTGCGACCTAGAGTTTGGCTGCAGACCTTCCGAAGAATATGTTGCAAGCGAAGATTATGTCGATCGCCTAAAAATAAGAATGAACAACATTCATGAACTTGCCCGACAACACATCCAGTTAGCCAGTGACAGAATGAAATATCAATACGATTCTCGACGCAAGAATGAAAGCTATGAAGTAGGTGATCTACAATGGGAGGGTCCGTATGAAATTAGAAAGAGAATATATGACGTAATAGACCGAATTAAGAAGTTGCCGAAAGGTAAACCAAAAGTATTTCACATAAATCGTCTTGCACTTTATGCTGGTTCAAATGAAACAGAAGAAGTCCGAACCCTTCAACATGAGATCAAAGATGAATGGCGACCAAGCTTTAAGGAGTTTATGTCAAATTACGCTGAGAGAAAGAGTGCTAGATTCTGCGTGACGACACAAGTTCAGCAGGATCTTTTTAGTGTTCCGCATAACGTCTCTCTAGCCCAGTGAGTTACACAAGATCTTGAGATGACTAAAGGAATCTCATCTGTATTTTATAAGAAATTCAGTCGTTTGGACGAGTTAAAAAACCAGCAGCCTAAAGTTGGAAGAGTACTGAGATTAGAAGATGGTTCTCGATCTTTGCTGTATATGGTAACCTGAAAGTCGTATACAGACCGGGCAACCTAAGAGGATATATGGTGTGCTCTAACTAATTTAAAGAAAATCGTCTGCAATTACGACATTAAGAATTTGGCCTTACCCAAGATAGGCCATGCACTAGATAATCTGGATTGGAAGATTGTCAGAAGCATGCTTAAAGTGATCTTTCGAGAAACCGGTGTAAGAATTACTGTGTGTTGCACTAATCCGAAGAGATCGTGTCCTTCAAAGACAGTAGACTGTTATTTTTTTCTGAGAGGTCCATGCAGAGCTGGAGAGTCCTGTAGATTCCGCCATCCTGGGCCTACATACAGAGTTGCTGATCGGGACGTTCAGATCTAAGAGGGGAGCAGTGTTACGAACATGCTTTCGGCATGTCACATGTAACGGTTCCATCTCTAAACCGCTTCTAGAATCATCACCAGAACTCTCGACGGCAAGAGAACAATCGGTTACGTGCGCGAATTAGAGGTGGGAGCTTTCTAGAACATAGTAACTTAGGTATATATATGTAACGATCTTAGGAGTAAGTTTAGTGGATAAGAGAATACCGAACTGTAAAGTTATAAATAAATATATTTATATAAATTCGAAACGCTCGTTTTATTTAAAAACGGTACAATATTAACTTGTTTATATAATGAGTGTGCTAATTTAGTATCTCTAGTAATACTAATTAGATTTCTTCAAATTGTGGTGGGACTTTTTTTATGTTTTAACTTATTTTATTTACTACTATAAATTTCTTTTTTTTTTCCTGTATTCTAGTTTGTTTTTACTTCCGAGATCAATGTTTACACCATCATCAGCAACTTACCTTGTTGGCTTACAGTTTTATTAACTATTGCTTTGAATTTCTTACATTCACATGCGTCTTCTTTTTTTTTTGTCATATAATGGTCTATTTAAAAATGATTGTATGATATTTGTATATGATAGGTTGACTTCTCTCGAAAGGATGTTTTACCAATCGGCATATCATATAATGTTCACCTAATTTTATAAAGTAAGTTTTTATCTTTAACTTGGTGCTTTAAGAATTTATGTTCACGTAATGGTTTATGCCTAATAACGTTCTAAATAAATAAAAGCTTTCTGGGATAAACAATTTCACTTTTGCAAGAACTATAAAGTGAAACTTCTTGAAATTTTTACAGCTAAATACATATGAAATTGTACCTATAATGCAAAATTAAAGTTTTCTGTGCATTTTTAGAAAAGTAATTACTAATTTTTAAAAAATTGACTTAGAAGTTATTTCTGCAAATATTTAAGCAACAAGTCAACAACAATAACTCTAAGAACACTCATTTTAAAGGATTTTGTTTGTCCATATAATTTGCCGGTCCTCACCTTTAGTTTTCAAAATCAAATACCGTTCAAATACAAAATCTTATGTTGTTTATATATTGTTTTTAACTAAAAACTGACGGTAATTCTTTTGCATATTGCATATTGTTATCACCAAATTAATCAAAAGCATTTGTTTAGATAGTTATATCAAAGAGTGTAGCGAAGAGGCGTTTTATTTGTCAATTTCTCTTCTATCTACTAAGTACAAATATGGAATTACTAGAACAACAATCAAGAAATAATATTGAGATTTGATAAGAAATAATAAGCAAAAAATAGGTAGAGTTAAATAAATGCATATACTATTATTCGATATCGATTTATCTGAAGTATTTTAGTGTTTTAAAATTAACATAAAATATTTACAAATAAGTAAATATTATAAAATCTATTTTATGTTTTAAATAAACATATACAAACTACATACAAACCTGCTAGTACAGCCGATAATTGGGGTAAAGTTCCTTTAAACATATTAGTGAATCCTGGAGTAACAGTCATTTTAAAAATCTTTGTTAACTCTACAAAATAAAAATAATATCTCTACAAAAAGGAGACTATCACAAAAATATATAAAATTTTTTATATTTTATAAGAAATTTACATACTACTTCATTTAAAGAGGATATTGGTATATATAACCGTAGTATAAGCAACTGATCCTCTATATTGCTTTTAAAATTTAAGCAAATATTATTTCATGCTGCAACAATATGAAAATTTACTTTGTGTATGACTTTTATTATATATATTATAATGACATGATATACAGGGTGGTCCTTAAGTAATTGTACAAAAAGAAACCGCAGATTCTACATTTTAAAATATTACGATTTAAGCCAACTTGCTTTAGTAAAATGTTATTACAAAAGATACAGGGTGTTAAAGTGGAGATTTAAAATTTTATTTTTCACTATAACTTTCATGTTTGTAAACATTTATATACAAAAATTGACATTTGGTTACTATTAATTATCGGTAATTATAATTTAATGCATACTTTAACAGTTTTTTTAGAACCAATGATGCTATTTAATATGAGACGATCTTTTATTATATGTATTGACAAATGAATTAAAGAAAATGGTGGACATATTGAACACTTACTTTAACAAAAAATTTAATGTTATTTAGTTTAACTATTTCTTAATTTGGTTTGTAAAATAAAATGTTCGTATTATGACTTTAATTTAATACAATACAAAAAAAACGTAAAATGTTTGATGTAAAATCCAATTATTCGTTTATTTTTCAAATCCTATTATTTTATCCTGCTGATATATTTATTTTATTTAATAATTTGTTAAGTATTAACTTTATTAAAGCTATTTTATACCAAAATTCAGAAGTATTGATGTTTTTCTTTAATTTTCTTTCGTTGCCTGGAGGAATTGCGATAAATCAGAATTATGTAGTTGATTTCTAAAATGCGATTATCTCGAAAACTGTTGAGTTTTGAAGATATCAATAAGTATACTTTTTGTTTGTTAATATAATTATATTTAATATTTTTTATTAAAAATACCAGTAACTTAAAGAGCAAAAAAGTTAAGTGCAAATGTATGCCACTGTGGCATATGTTGCGCCCGCTATCAGCTACGTCAAAGTGTACATCAAATTATAATTTCTTATATTTAATAGTACTTAGTTGTAAATTTCTATACATAAATGTTGACAAACATAAAAGTTATAGCAAAAAATAAAATTTTAAATTTCCACTTTAACACCCTGTATCTTTCTTAATATCAACATTTTATTAAAGTAACTTGACTTAAATTGTAATATTTTAAAGTGTAGAATCTACAGTTTCTTTTGTATAATTACTTAAGGAGCACCCTGTATATACATATATTTTTATTGCTTAGATATATTTTTAAATATTATTTAATTTAAGATTAAATGATTACAAACTTTATATCTAATTGCGTTATATTATCTATACGATGATTAGGACATTTTTATTTACATAGTTTTGAACATGATTTTTATAATAAGTTTGACAATAAAATATGCACCAATTAATTTCTATATTAAATTCCCTTCATAACGCGAAGATCTTTTGTGCAAAGCTTCATTTTCTGTAGTTCATACAACAATTTTTCATGCAAAGCTATTCTAAATCCAAACTTAAAATCACTTATGTCTATTTCACGTTTTTTATAAATTTGATTTTGTATGATCTTTTAAAATATTTTTAGTGACTCATTAAGCTAATGAACCTAAATTCATTGCATTTGTGGGAACTAGATTTCTTTGATATAGCTATGAAATATGAGTAAATTTATTCCTTTGGTATTACGTCACTTTAATAAAATATGTGTTAGTAGTTGTATGTTATTGGATAGGAATCACTTCACGCCGCCCAAATGATCCAGACCATCCCCTCCTTTTCCACATCACGCTGATCCGCTATAGGGGCTCTTTATCAGCAAAGTTCTTGTAGCGTGTGTGAGAGTCCTGGCACAGTATATTGCTAAAAGAATCAGTAGGTTCACTCTACCGCTAGTCCTTTGTTCTTCATTTTCCTTTTTTTTCTCGGCCGAAAGTGTGACTTGTGGCGACCTAAAATTTAATTAGATTTTCGGAATAATGAATACTTTCCTAAATTTAGCGTTTTCGACAATTATCGATAGTTTCCAAAATAATTATTACTATTTGTCCTTCAAAATGTTTTGTTGAATCCATCAGTTTTGATTAATCGAATATTAAATTTTTTGTATTCATTATAAAATCACGCTGTATTTACTGTTACTAGTGAGAAATCTCATAAAACGAAGAGCTGATGAGGAAACTAATTTCTATAGGTGAAAAAATAATAATACATTCAAATTATAAATTATATTTTGGGGATTTGAATTTTACAATACCAGTTATAATAAAAATAGGATTATAAAAAACACAAGTAGCAAACTATAAATAGAAATTAGAATAGAATATATATATTTATAAATATATATATATATATATATATATATATATATATATATATATATATATATGTATATGTATATGTATATATATATTATAGGGTGTCCCAGACTAATTTACCCACGCTATATCTCTTAAACGAATAGAGATTTTTGAATGGAACAAAAAGTGATCTATTCTATTTGTAATCCGCTTTAATATGAAGTAGAAAAAATCATCCCCTAAATATTCATCCCTTAGTTACAACCCCTAACTTTAATTTTTTTAATAGCTCTCTGTATATATTTTTTATAGTTTTGGATGTGGTTTTTTATCGTCTATTCAACAGATTTATTAAAAATAAAATCGGTTTGTAAATAATCAAGAAATCAATTAATTTTTGATTTTGGTTAATTAAAGGGACAAAAACTGGTCTATTCCATTTGTAATACACTTAAATATGGCGAAGAAAACATCATCCCCTAAATATTTATCTCTTAGTTACAACCCCTACCTAAAATTTTTTAATGGCACCCTGTAGATTTTTTATAGTTTTGGATGTGGTCTTCTATCGTATATTCAATCGATTTTTTAAAAATAAAATGGGTTTGTAAGGTATCAAGAAAATATCAGTTTATTTTTTATTTTTGTTAATAGTCAAGATCGCCTTAAAAAATAGAATACGTTTATTTATATACATATTATGAACACCTGTATAAAATCTGAGTTTATTTGCGGCAGAGTACAAAAACTGCATACAAAAGCTAAACTCTTCACCTTTAAAACGAATCTTGATTTTTGTCGATAGGTCACTTTAGTCAAGAAATATCGAATTTTTACCGTCGAGCTGATAAAAATTTTATTGAACATTGATTTTGCGCTCGCAACTGACATGAAAAATTAACGATCGCTTCAGGCGTTTTTCCAAGAGAATGGCTCATTCCACACAAAAAATGTTTATAATTTATTTTTATTATGTCAGCTACATTTTTTATTTCAAACATTTTTTTCTACGGTGTACAGATTCTGTGTAAATCGATTTTTTTGCATTTTTACCCTCCTGCGGGGGGGTTTTAAGGGAAAGCCCGGGGTTAAAAGTGGCAAACTTTTCTGCATCTTTTTTAGGGTCAAAAAATTACTATTCTGGGCAAAATTCAGCTTGTTCGTATGATTTTTCGACGTTTAGTGACATTGTCGTCTATGGCGACTGGAGTACTTTCGGTTATACCGAAAGTGAACGGCAACTTTATTATTATAATTGGAAGATCATGTATACTATTTAATTTTAAAATTCTATAATAAGATTATAAAAAAAGTATTATAAATCAAAACTCTACATTTTTGGAGTTATTCGCTGCTATTTAGTTATTTCTAGGCTTGATATATTTATTAATTTTAGTTTTTTTACTTTTTCATGTCAGTGAGTTATCGACAGCAATGTTTGACTCTTATTTCACTATACAAATAACTTTTGGATTATATCAAAAATAACACTTTCATTAGTTTGACATTTTGTTTCAAATAAGGTAATACTTATTTGTGCACACTTGAAAATGTTTTAGTATAATATTAATTTGTAACCAAAATATATTGAAATAAAAGTATTCGTGTTTATTTTTTTATATTAGTAATCTCATTAAATGTTCTATAATAAATTGATGGAAGTAAACAGTGATACTGAATTTAGATATTTTTAAAATATATATCAATATTAATAACGAGCTTCTTATCTGTCTTCTGATACAGCAACCGGTGTTAAGGGATAAAACTTTAAAACAGTACAAGAACCGAAATAAGGTTGATTTTCAACCCTATTAACCGGTTTCCTTTTCTTTCATTAATCATACTAGATAACACTTCACAGCATGACTGCGGCAAAAATGGAATAATGTATAACTGCTACATTTTTTTACGACACGATTACTGCACAACAACGACAAAAATCCTCCATCTGAAAGAAGCGTTATAGACCGGAGCCTGTCCGAAGACTGGTTTTAAAACTTCTTCTTCTTGTTTAAATTATCGCACCATCTTTTTCTTGGTCTGCCAATACTTCTTCATCAATTTGGTGACCTATTTCGTGCTATTGGTACTATTCTATCCTCTGCCATTCTACTGATGTGTTTGTTCCACTCCTGTTTTCGTTTTGTCACCCATCCATTTATGTCTTCTATATTTCATGCTCTTCTTACGTTTTCGCTTCTCTCCATATCCAACAGACTTCTTCCTGATATTCGTCGGAGTATTTTCATTTCTGTTGTTTCTAGCTGTCGTCTCGTTTTAGATGTGTCAGGTCTTATCTCCGCCGTGTATGGGTATAATTGCTGCTTTATATGTTCTTGTTTTTGTGTCTTGTCTTAGGTGTTTGTTCCTCGAGATTGTGTCATTAAGAGAACCCGCCGCTTTACTGGCTTCTAAGCTTTGGTGTCGTGCTTCTTCTTCCACATCTACGTAACTAGTTATATCTATTCCTAGATATCTAGCTGTTGTATTGAAGATATGTGTTAATCTTTGGAGCTCGTCTTCTGTCTCGGCGATTAATGCGGCGTCGTCTGCATAACATAATATTTGGATTTCTTTGTTTTACTTACTGTTTGTATTATTTCGTCCATTATTATATTAAAGAGAAGTGGGCTCAACGAGTTACCCTGTCTGACTGCGCTTTGTACATGTATACACTGTATTAGTTTTCCATTTGTCTATGCCTGTATTCGATTATGGAGGTAGATGTTTTCGATGGTTTGTAAAATATTGATTGGTATGTTTCTTTTTTACAGTAGGTGTAAGACGTCTTCGACTTGGACGCGATCGACAGCCTTTGTCAGGTCTATAAAACATAGATGTGCTGGTTTATTGTACTCGATGGCATTTTCTGTGATTTGTCGTAGTACAAATACGGCGTCTACGCAGGATTTTCCGGATCTGAATCCTTGTTGTTCATCTGATAAAGTTGTTAGTTTATTGATTTTATTGGTTAGTACTTTTGTGGTAAGCTTTTAAAATTTTTAAGTTTTTAAAACAAAATCAAAAATTAAAACTATACCATACTGTACAATAATATAGACAAGTTTGTCATAAGGCTATATCACCTTTAATTCCAACAGTTTTTATTTATATTCCAATGTTTAATATTGGTATCAGCTGGTTTAATTTTTTTGGTATTTATTTGTTGTCATTATTTTGTCTTCATTATTGAATAAACTAAAATAAAAAATTACATTGTACCAATCGTTTCATTTCTTAATTTGGTTTTTTGCATAAGACAATTTAATTTTTTAGAATCTTGTAAACTAATAGATTGCGGTTAAA
Organism: Diabrotica balteata; assembly: GCA_918026665.1. Classification (NCBI taxonomy): domain Eukaryota; kingdom Metazoa; phylum Arthropoda; class Insecta; order Coleoptera; family Chrysomelidae; genus Diabrotica; species Diabrotica balteata. The sequence goes on along the minus strand of OU898282.1, from coordinate 83,681,339 downwards.
GCTTTGATAACTGCATATGATTTAGTAAATTTGTACTGTAAAGTGATACTAGTAGGAAAGTTTTGGGGAAGTTCTGATTTTTTCATTCCATATGTGTTTTGGGGTGCTAAATCTGAATCTGAAGTTTGCGGACAAAATTTTGTAACGCAACATTTAAAAAACCGGAAGAAATCGTTTTTTTTTCTTTTTTCCGGATTTTTGCTTAAAACTCGAAAACTGTTAACTTTTAGGAAATAGTCTGTTTACAGAAGTTTAAGTACTGGTATTTTCGCAGATGAGAGGATTACATGCCATTTGTCCAAAGAGGTGGGCATGAAAGGTATACAGCGCATTGTTGATTGTGATTTTCAAGCTGTAAAATTTAAAAGAAGCGAAAGAGTGCTGCCTCTTGCGATCATAAACAGCTCCATTCAAATACAAGACAGGGCTGTAGTTATCAATCCCATCACACTTTTTCAACGAATGACCATCGCGAAACATTCAGATAAAGAGCTGCACGAATGTTTACGTTACGAACTTAGCCCCTATCCTCTTGCTCTTTTTGATGAGCATGGGATGAGAAAAGGAACAAAATCCAGTTTGTGCAAGGCTTTTACACCTACTGAACAGACTGAGTTTAACGATACAAAATATGTCATCGACAGGGTTTTTTTGTTACACCGGGTAAAATGGCGCCAAGGTCAGACATATGCAGCAGTTATGTATCATATGTCAAATCAAACTACAAATCAAGTGCTATTGTCGTTTTTGATGGCTACCCTGACGAGGCTTGTGGTAGCACCAAGCGTTTAGAACGATTGACAAGAGCACAAAGAAAACAATCTGCTGCAATATCATTAATAGAAATGATGGTGCCCACTGTGTCACAGGATAGTTTTCTTGCAAACCCAAAAAACAAGAGCCGGTTTATATCTATGTTAATGGAGAAACTTTATGATGCAAAAATTCATTCAAAGCAAGCTGTGGAAGATGCTGATATCCTAATTATCTCAACAGCTCTTGAGATGGCCCCGTCAAATGATCATGTGACAGTAGTGGGAGAAGATATCGACCTACTGGTCATTTTGATTGGCGTTTGTAGCCCTGATATAAAAAATGTATTTTTTTAAGCCAGGAAAAGGAAAGGTTTCGCAAAGCCTCTACAACCCTCATTTGGCTGCTGAGAAAATCCTATTTAATCATATTTTATTCCTGCATGCGATGAGTGGTTGTGATACTACTTCTGCATTGTTTAATCAAGGGAAACTGAAATTTCTTAAAGTCCTGCAGAAGAACAAAGATTTGCAATCGGTAATTGAATCTTTCAAATACTCTAACTCAAGTCAAGATGATATTGCTACAGCAGAAAACTTGTTTCTCACGGCTTTATATGAAAAAAAAAAGAGACAAAACTAAACGATTTAAAATATAAACAATACGTATCTTCATCATTCAAAAATAAGACCAACATTTCCTTATTGCCCCCAACTAAAGCTGCTGCACGAGAACATTCACTGAGAGTTTACTATCAGGTGCAGCAGTGGTTATCTGGTCAAGCCACACCTAACGAGCAACAAAAACACCCAAGTAAGTGGGGATGGCAAAAAACTAGTAGTGGTCTTGTGCCAGTACCAATTACTTTGGACCCTGCACCAAACTCAATACTCCGGTACATTTCATGTAAATGTAAAAAGGGCTGTCAACGCAATTATGGATGCAGGAAGGCGGGACTCCATTGTTCCCCAATATGCGCAACATGCGAAGGACTGAAGAAAGAGGGAGAGGTATGTTAGATTTGACAAGTTATTTTGTAGTCATTTATCTCTCCTTGATATATGATATGTGTCTCTTCTCTTTTTATTTTCCAGGAGAACGACTCCCGACGCGGACGATGGAGCAATTAGACCCTGAGCCAGGACCCGATGCCATCGAAGAACCTCACTACGATGCGGAAGGTATGTTTAATCTCACAATCTATTTTGCAGTCTTCATCTCTTCTTGATAAATGACTTAACTTTAAACTTTTATTTTCCAGAACAAGCAGAACCAGGACTCATCGTTATCGAAGAACCTAACCCAGGGCCTTCCAAAAGACAACGGCTCATATAAATTTTGCATATTATAATATTTAATCATAATAATATATGATCATAAGTAACGAGATTTTAAGTTTTATTTTGTTACGAGTTCTACCTACCTACTGAATTTGCATAATTTTCCCTTTTTTCTTTTTAATTATTTGTGTGGAAAACTAGGTGACATTTATCAAATGACAGCATCCATAAAAATTAAATATTAAAATGTAAAAAGTGGGTTTTGCATAAAATGCTAAAAATTCACAATTTTCAACTCGCACTAGAAACCGAACGATTCGTCTGAAAAAAAAACTAAATACTGGTATTTGTAGAAAATTTTAAGTACTTTAATTTCTGTAAACAGACCATTTACCAAAAGTTGATAGTTTTCGAGTTTTAAGCAAAAAACCCGAAAAAAGAAGAAAAAAAAACGGTTTATTCTGTTTTTTTTTAATGTTGCGTCACGAAATTTTGTCCGCAAACCCCAGATTCGGATTAAGCACTCCAAAAAACATATGGAATGAAAAAATTAGAACTACCCCAAAACTTTCCTAGCAAAAATACAATTTAACTGAACTAACAGGTTTAGTGGAAAGAAATACATTCAAGTGCATATTCCTCTAAGAAAGCCTTAAGTGCCTTTAAGAAAGGCTTAATAATTTAAAAATATTTTTAAGCAGTGTTTAAGTGGGAATAGCAATGTTAAAGGAGAGAGAAAGTTAAGATCTTTCATTTTAGTATCCTAAGCTCAGCTCCAAGCAATTATTCCATATGTAGTAATACTATAGCAAATCCTGTACATTCCAGATGTTGAGGAATGTAAAACAGTTATATTGTTTGTAGCGTAAGTACTGATATAGCTATACTAAGCATAAGCCTTCAATGTATACAATTGTATGTGTGATATCGTATGTGTGAGTAAGCGCTTGTGCAAGACAGGAGTGACTCAGCTTGTCCTTGGCGTGAAGCGTCAGAGATTTGTAAGACGCCGCAAGAGTAACATCGCATCATATTATGTAATTATTTATTATTGTACGCAATAAAGCCTCTTTATTATTGTAATTAATAGAAGTCTTCTCGATTTTTTACATCTCAACAATAGATAAAGTGTTTCTTGATGACAATTATCTTATCATTTCGGCGAAAATAAGTAGTGTATTTAACACTCATTACTAATGATTAAAATGAATATAATGAATGATTAGATCTCACTTACGAAATGGTTCTTTTAACATATTTTTTTTCCATTTTTTTTATTAAAATTACAAAATTACATATTTAAGGATACGAAAAATATATTAATTATTTATTAAAGTATATTAGATTTTAGTATTGGTTATTTTATAAAGCTTTACTTTTAATTTTTTTAAGGCAAATTTGGTATTTTCTGTGCATTTGATATATAAACATGACATAGTTACCATTGCATTGCAGACTCAGAACGTCTTCTAACAGTGCAGCTGAAAAGTGTCAGTTATGGGATTTTTCCAATAAAATGACAGGGAGTAATTTTCTTGTTGAATCCGAAGTAAATTCAATGTTATTTAATGTTAATTAGTGAGTAAGAACCAAGAAAATCATAGATAACTTCCAACTATTTAATGGATATTAAGCTTTGATTTTAACTTTAGGTAGCATTATAAGTGATATTAATAAAATTTTTCAAAAGTAGTATAAATGAAGTTACCGATCAAAGCCCTATGAATGTCGCCGGGAAAAAAATTATTTTTTTCCCGGCGACATTCATAGGGCTTTGATCGGTAACTTCATTTATACTACTTTTTAAATTTTTTATTAATATCACTTATAATGCTACCTAAAGTTAAAATCAAAGCTTAATATCCATTAAATAGTTGGAAGTTATCTATGATTTTCTTGGTTCTTACTCACTAATTAGCATTAAATAACATTGAATTTAGTTTAGACCACATGGTCATTTGCTGTGCTAATCTTTTATAAGTTCATATATGTTGTTAGTTACTTAACTGTTTATACAAAATCAGCGTATTATGTCCATTTACTTAGTTTCATTCACATTATTGTTAATAACATTGACTGCTACATATCTTTTTAAGATGAACTGATGATGCTTTCAAAACTCGAAAGCGAAACGTCTTCAAAATAGATAAAGTAGCCTATCAACTTTGTCTTTTATTTCTCCACCTAGAGACCGATATAAGAACCCACCACTCGTCTGAGTGATCCTTATATGTGTATATATATATATATATATATATATATATATATATATATATATATACATATACACATGTATATATATATATATATATATATATATATATATATATATATATATATATATATATATATACAGGGTGGTCCTTAGGTAATTGTACAAAAAGAAACCGCAGATTCTACACTTTAAAATATTACGATTTAAGCCAACTTGCTTTAATAAAATGTTGATATTAAAAAAGATACAGGGGGTTAAAGTGAAAATTTAAAATTTTATTATTCTCCATAACTTTCATGTTTGTAAACATTTATGTATAAAAATTCACAGCTGGATACTATTGAATATCAGCAATTATAATTTGATGCATACTTAGATATAGCTAATAGAGGGCGCCACATATGTCACATACGTGGCATACATTTGCACTTAACTTTTTTGTTCTTTAAGTTACCGGTATTTTTGATACAGGGTATTAAAGAGACATTACTGTAACAAAAAAAATGTATACTTGTTATTATCTTCAAAACCCAACAGTTTTTGAGAAAATCGCATTTTACAAATCAAGTGCATAATTCTGATTTAACGCAATTACTGCAGGCAATAAAAGAAAAATAGATAAAAACATCAGTTCTCCCGAATTTTGTTATAAAATACCTTTAATAAAGTTAATAGTAAACGAAATATTAAATAAAATAAATATATCAGCAGGATAATTAATAATAGGATTTGATAAAATAATAGAATAATTGGATTTTACATCAAACATTTTACGTTTTGTATTAAATTAGTCATAATCAAAACCTTTTATTTACAAACCAAATTAAGAAATAGTTAAACTAAATAACCTTAAAGTTTTTGTCAAAGTAAGTGTCGATATGTCCACCATTTTCTTTAATTGATTTGTCAATACATTCCATAAAATATCGTTTCATATTAAATAGCATCATTGGTTCTAAAGAAACTGCTGCAGTATTTATTATAGTTGCCTTAAGTATAATAAGTAATTTTTTGAAATTTTTATAAATTAAACAATTACATTATTATCTCACCACAAGACCATGAACAATCCAACGTTCAGGAAAGTTGTATTTAAATACTGTCTCACTCAGCTTTCTCTGTAATGTAATGGTCTACCATCTTGTAGAAACCACATAGTTCGCCTTATGTTTAATGACAATTCTTCCAAATCAACAGAATCATTTTATAAAAAATGTAAATAAATCTCACCATTTAAATTGAAAAGTAATTCGCATATGCGTAAAATATCATTCAAAATTTATGTTTAAAATGCATGTCCTATGGTTTAAAACCATTGGTAATTATTTTTTACGGATATGCGAATTACGGTGCAATTTGAATGTCGAGATTTATATACATTTTTTATAAAATGATTTTAGATCTATTGGAAGAATTATCGCACCTTGAAAACCATATGGCAATATCTGCAATTTTTTCGTGAAATGACCTTTGAATGCAGTCTAATAGAAAAAAAAATGTATTTGTTAATGGTATACAGCAGTATCTATAACGAATTTTAAATTCGGCACCAGAAAGATACGTCCTTATGGCTTTCGTAAAAAATCGATTCTTCTTTTTATACCATCAGGCATTATCTTCAGTTGTTGCTTTATGGTTCTAAAATAGGAAGAAAAACTCAGATTTATCTGGCAATATCAGCAGTTAATGCCAAATAAATGCAACATTGCCTGTAACTACTTTTATCTTTGTTTTCATGTCGTGAGTAAACAATCGTGTTTAATTTAGTCAAACGTAGTAAGAAGCAATTCAAGAACCATGAATCATAGAAGATTGAATTTTCTACAATCTTGTAGGTTATTTTTCGTGTAATAAATGATGTTGTATTAACACTTTGTAGACAGACTGTACCATAAAACTTAAAAGTACCATAATGTTGTCAGGTCACATTTATAAAAGTGTCTACATTTCACCGACAAAAATCATTAGAATTTCATTAGATTAAAAAATAAATTTCTATGGACTAACATAACAAATAATGTTATATTTTCGCAATATTTTTAATTCAAAAGTTAAGCCCTTAACTTTTAATTAAAAGTAAAAGCCCTTAACGTAAATACCAATACAATATATAACAATAACAATAATTATTATGCTGAAGGAACTATTCCAAACAACGATAATTCAAATTTTATTTAATCAAATAAAGAACGGGACCAAAGGTCTCATACCTACCATCTATTTGAAAGAATTATTATATAATATTAAATAAAATTATAAACAATTTTGCGAAGAGGAAGGTTCGGTGTTCGGAAAGTATGCTACGTTTGGGACCATATTTAACACGGAATTTAATATAAGCTTCTTTAAGCCCAAAAAGGCCTCTGCTCGCTATGCGAAAGATACAAAAATTCATAGATACATCTACATTAGAAGCAAAAAGAGAAAGAAAATTAATCAAAATCTGCAAAATCCAACACTTGCATTGACACTTACTTTGACTTACAAGCCGTACTACCGACACCTTCAGGTGATGTCCCCTTATTTTATTTCAAAAGGAGATTATCAACATTTATTTTCACAATTTTTAACCTGACCACAAATGCAAGACACTACTATAGTTGGTTCAAGGGAATTGCTAATCGTAGTCCAAACGAAATAGCGTCGTGCCTGTTATCATTTATGAGGAACCATGCCAGAGAATAGGAAAGAATATTATATTCGGATAACTGCAGTGGGCAAAATAAGAATAAGTATATTGTGCCTTTATCTCTATGCAGTACAAAAATTGAACATACCTAAAATTACCCACAAATTTTTGATAACGGGTCACTTCCAAAATGAGCGAGAAACATGAATTCTTTGATTGAGAAACAAAAAAAGACGTTAAAAGGAGTACCAATTTATTTGCTTGCGCAATGAGTCACAGTAGTTAAAATAGCTAAAACATCAGGTAAACCTTACAAAATTAATGAAATGTCTACATCGGATATATTCCACTTTAAAAAGTTATATAAGTAAATGGGAAACAATCATAACATTGACGAAGAAGGAAGGCAGGTCGTTTGGAATGAGATTAAGATGATATAGGTGGAGAAGACACTTGAAAATAAGTTTCAGGTTAAGACAAGCTACCACGGTACAGAGTTCAGAACCATTAATATAAGGTGAAGACAACGAGGGTTGGTGGCTAATATGGAACTAAGTAAAGCATATTCACATCCACCAGGAATATCCAATCTAAAAAACAAGATCTCCTCTCGCTATTTAAGGCTAATGTAATTCAAGAGCACTACCATAGGTTTTATGTAGATTTACATGTGAACAATAGAACAGTAGAAATCGAACAAACAGATTACAATATGCATGACTTTGATTAAGTGTTAAAACCAAAAATTTTTAATAAATAAATACAATCTTAAATAAAAAACTTTTATTTGATATGAATTTTTACTGCGTCATTTTCCAAAATTAATATATTTTTTAAAACCATATGGCCGTATGTGCTAAAATACCTATTTCCTGAAGGAAATTTCACGTACTCCTTACTGCATATAAAAATATGCAAAATTAAAGACAATTATGTTAAATACCAGGTTTGTAGCTTAATTTTTGGAACTACAGTAAATAATATTAACTTTAAAAAAAATTGAAACGCTCATAACTCAACATTATGATTTTTGCAGTTACTGCCCTATGGTTTTCAAGGTGCGTTATCATCAAACTTAAGGCGAAATATGTGCTTTCTACAAGATGGTACACCATTATATTACAGAGAAAGCGGAGTGAGACAGTATATAAATACATCTTTCCTAAACGTTGGATTGTTCGTGGTAGTCATATTCTTTTGGTGAGATATTAATATAATTATTTAATTCATAAAAATTTCAAAAAAAATACTTATTATTATACTTAAACACTTATAATAAATACTGCAGCAGTTTCTTTAGAACCAATGATGCTATTTAAGTTAAGGCGATATTTTATGGAATGTATTGACAAATGAATTAAAGAAAATGGTGGATATATTGAACATTTACTTTGACAAAAAGTTATATGTTATTTAGTTTAACTATTTCTTAATTTGATTTGTAAATAAAATGCTTTGATTATGATTTTAATTTAATACAAAACGTAAAATGTTTAATGTAAAATCCAATTATTCTGTTATTTATCAAATCCTATTATTTTGTCCTTCTGATATATTTATTTTATTTATTAATTCGTTAATTATTAACTTTATTAAAGGTATTTTATACCAAAATTCAGAAGTATTCATGTTTTTCTGTAATTTTCTTTCGTTGTCTGTGTAGAAATGAATTGCATACGTTAAACACTTTTTATTTAACTGAACTACAATTAAATTAACATTTGAAACATTAAATAAAATAAAACAAAATGGACTGTATAATTTCGAAGTGGCTTGTTTGATGGTCGCTAGCTAAGAGGGCGACTTGTTAAAGTTGACTGCGTATGGTTGGCTGGAATACCATGTTGCCACGTTGATTTAAGTTTTCACCATATTCCCCGCCTTGAACGGTTGGTTCAATAATACTGGTAGAGGACATATTTTAGTTACAGCTCTTTTTAAAGTTCCCTTCGACGTCTTCACTGTAACGACTCGTACTACGCCGTCTGGACCTGGGTGAACTTCACTGATTCGTCCTAAAATCCATTGACATGGAGGAACATTCTCATTTCTGATGGTCACCAATGTACCACATTCCAAATTGGGTACCTTTTGTTTGCCCTTATATCTGCTTTGAAGGCTGGAAAGGTAGGAAGTAGACCATTGCTTCCAAAAACTTTGCTGCAATTGTTGAAGCAGCTGAAATCTTGTTAACTGGTTCAGTTTTACCGTTTCACCAAAAGCTGGATCAGGAACAGCAGTATGTGATCTTCCAATCAAGAAGTGAGATGGGGTTAAGGGTGAAAAGTCATTAGGGTCTGAGGACATAGGGTAAAGGGGACGGGAATTTACCGTAGCCTCAATTTGTGTTAGTATCGTTACAAATTCTTCATACGTTAATAAAACATTTTTAATTGTCCTTAGTAAATGATGTTTTACACTTTTAATGTTAGATTCCCACAATCCTCCAAATGACGGAGAATTCGACGGAATAAAATGCCATTGAATATTTTTATTTGTGAAAAAATTTGAAAATGTATCATAAGAGGTAGACAAAAACTTAAATAATATATTTAACTCATTTTTTGCACCTACAAAATTAGTCCCATTATCCGAATATATGTGAGATGGTTTACCTCTGCGAGCAACAAATCTTCGAAATGTTGCGATAAATGCTTCGGACGTAAGAGCAGTGACTAATTCTAAATGAACTGCCTTTGTACTGAAACAAATAAACAAACAGATATATGCTTTATACGTTTTACAACCACGACCTTTGCGATCTTTAAGGACAAAGGGTCCTGCATAATCAACACCGGTGTGATCAAATGGAAATGAAATATTTACTCTAGATTGAGGTAAATCGGCCATAAATGGAGTAATTTGAGTTGGTTTAAATTTGTGACATGTTATGCAATTTCTAACAACAGATTTTACTGCATTCATGCCTCCTGTTGGCCAATATTGCTGCCTTATAGTATACAATAATAATTGGGGACCTGCATGAAATAAATTTAAATGTTCATCCTCAATTAGCAACTGAGTAAGCCGATGCTTACCATCTAATAAAAAAGGATGTTTGTGATTATACTCTAACCCAGAGTGGGTTAATCGACCACCTACTCGTAACAAATTATTACCATCAATAAATGGCGACAAAGCTAAGAGTTTGTGATTTCGTTTGACTTCTTTATTAGCTTTGATTAATTGTATTTCTTCCTGAAAACATTCATTTTGAGCTAATTTAATTAAACTTAATCGACCTTTTTCTAATTCATCTTGTGATAAAAAGGGGATGTACTGATTTTTGCGATAGACACGATTGGTGGATGTTGCATCTGGTAGTTTTCTATTTTTGCTAGAATTAAGTAGGTTCCTTAAGTACCTTAAACAATAACTGTGGACTCGCAACAGTTTACGAAAAGTAGAAAATTTATTAAAAATAATAAATTGATCTGTTCTTGAAATTAAGGAGATTGGTTTTTGTTTGATTTCTGGAATAATAATAGAATCTGACTGTTTAAATGGTGGAGGAATAAAAGAACAATCCAGTAAAAATATAGGACCATTCCACCAAAGACGTTGATTAAGTAACTCATGGTGATAAGAGCCTCTTGAAGCAATATCAGCTGGGTTATCCTTTGATGCAACATAATGCCATGAATGACTTTTTGAGAGACGCTGAATTTCACTAACTCTATTGCCTACAAACACTTGAAGATTACTTGGATCTGCGTGTAACCAATGTAACACAATTTGTGAATCACACCAATAAATTGGAAGTATAGAAACCCCTATTGCTTCTATAACTGATTTCATTAATTTTGCCAATAATACAGCTCCACATAATTCTAATCGTGGAATTGTAAGTAGTTTTATAGGAGACACCTTGGTTTTTGAACATAATAAACGAACTGTAATGTTTCCAGAATTATCGAAGCACGTGATATACACAACTGCGCTGTAAGCATTAAACGATGCATCGCTAAATCCGTGTATCTCGTATCGTTGATGCCATTCGGTTAAAATAAATCTGTTCAATTGAAATTGATTTATCAAATGTAATTTGGACTTGAATCGACTCCAGTTCTCTACTAATCATGTGGGAATCAGATCATCCCAATTCAGTTTTTGTTTCCATAACTTTTGTAATAATATTTTGACCAAAATAATACATGGACTGATAAGTCCTAACGGATCATAAACCTTTGCAATCTCTGACAAGATCTGTCTTTTTGTATTTATTGTTTTTTGTTGTTCTGGAAGATTGTAACATAAAATATTGAGTTTAGGAAGCCATTGTATTCCTAGTGTCTTTACAGGATCTGAATTTCCCAAGTTTAAGACCCAAGTTCATCGGCATTGTTCTTTAAATGTTCTATAATGACAGGATCATTGGAAACCCATTTGCGTAAATTAAAACCACTTGACTGCAGTATATTAGAAATGTTGCTGCAGGTTTGTTTCGCAACATCACAATCATCAAAACCTGTAATCAAATCATCGACATAAAAATCCTCATGAATTAATTTGGATTCTAATGGAAAATTATCTTGACAATCATAAGAAATTTGTCTTAAACATCTCATTGCGAGATATGGAGCACTCGAGGTACCGTATGTCACGGTATTTAAGGTCATAATTGAAAGAGGATGATGTACATCTTCTCTCCAAAATATTTTTTGTAAATGTCTATCATCTGGATGGACATCAATACACCGATACATCTTTTCGATGTCTGAAATAACTACATATTTATGAAACCGAAACCTTAACAATATTGCAAAAATATCATTTTGAATAGCTGGTCCTGCGTACTGAATAGAATTAAGAGATTTACTAGTTGTTGTATTAGCAGAACCATTGAAAACAACCCTTAATCGTGTACTAAGGCTTTCATTGCGGAGCACCCCGTGATGAGGTAGAAAATATGAACAAATGTTGTCATCGAAATATGTGTCAATTGACATATGGTTAAGTGCCTGGTATTCTTGCATAAATGAAACATAAAGATTCTTTAATTGAAGATCTTTTTCAAATTGTCTTTCAAGATTTAGAAATCTCCTCACAGCTAAGTCTTTTGAATCTCCTAACTGTTCTCTACTTTCTTTTAATGGAATCTTGACAATAAATTTACCAGTTGAATCTTTAGAATATGTATTCTTGAAATGTTCTTCACATATGTTGTCCTCTTGAGAAATTAACTTTGTATTTGAAACTTCTTCTATTGACCAAAATTTTTCAAGATCCTTCTGTACTTGATCATTCTGTACAAAAAAACATTGGACCTTATCGACATTTTGTAACCACAACCCGGCAACTTTATAACCAAAACATGTGTTTTGTAAGACAGGAAGATTTTTACCCAGAGAAATTTTTCCATTTCGAAGTATATCCCAGAATAAATCGGAACCAATAAGCACATCAACTGATTGTGATCTATGAAACGAAGGATCTGCCAAAGAAATGTTTTTAGGAATATTTAATTTAGAACCTTCAATGTTATAAATAGGTAAATTTTCTGTAATTTTAGGTAGGACAAAACATGTTAAATTGAAGATATCTGAATCATAAGTAGATCCAATAGAAACATTGCATTTATAACGTAGGGTGGAAGTGACACGATTGATCCCCACAATTGAAAGATTTGCATCTATTTGCTTTAGGTTAAGTTTTTTGCATAATTTTTCTGTTAGAAATGAAGTCTGGCTACCACTGTCAAGAACAGTTCTTACCTGATGAACTTGACCATTATCATCCCATATATTAATGATGGCAGTAGACATTAAAACATATGTATTATTAGTTTTTGAGAAATTAGACACAGCTATACTACGTTCGCAAACAAAATTCGAACAACACAGAGGGCAATGGAACGGTCCATGTTGGGATTAACCCTGAGAGACCGAATACCCAACACAGAATTGCGCCGTAGATCGGGAGTAACCGACGCAATCAAAAGAATATCAACCTTAAAATGGAACTGGGCAGGGCACGTCGCGAGAACGAAGGACGGCAGATGGACAAAACGCATTCTTGAGTGGAGACCGAGACAAGATGCCTTTAGAAATAGAGGACGACCACCAACAAGATGGACGGATGACCTGAAACGGACACATCAAAATTGGATGCAGGCGGCTCAGGACAGAAATTTGTGGGGTGAACTACGGGAGGCCTATGTTCAGCAGTGGACGAGTATGGGCTGAATGATGATGATACTACGTTCCACTTTTAGAAAATAACATTGCGAAGATAGGGCCATGTATTTCTTATGGACGATAGCAACGCGGCGTTGCCACGACACACACAAGCACAATTTAGGGTTGTATAATTTGTATTTTCGTTTCCACAAACATGAATTAAATTAATGTTTTTTACCGTAATTGACCAAAAGTGCCCATTCGAAACAAGAGATGAAAAGTAGGGAAAATGATTTTAATTAGATAAATAGTATTTACAAAAGATAATTTTATTTTATCTTATTTTAATTATAGTAACGACAGTTTATTTGTTTTTCGGTGAGAATACGATATGCCATGAATCATATAAATCAGTAGAAAATATTGACCGCTTGGAATGCGTATATCTAATTACTAATTGCAACTTAAAATAATACGATGTGCGTATGTCAGCTATTTTATGTCGTCTCTGACTACATAATGATAATAAGGCTTTTATTTAGTAGTTATTCTGACTTTACAGTTAAATATTAATTGAAAATGAAAATTCAAAAATTAAGCAAAGGGAATATCTTGGACATCCGTGCAAAAGAGAGTGTCTGAGAGTTTTGGCAACACTGATCTCCATAAGCGTAATGTTATTTTCTTAACGTGAAACAAAGAATAGCTCTGTCGCGTTATTTGATTCATGACAATTGGTGCCATTATTTGTTACTTGTAATGACTGAGCTTGAGCTGGTCGCATATTTGAATTTGTAATGTGATTAATTGAATAAGTTCCTTGATCCTGATAATGATGCAACAGGGTATTATGTTTACCTTTACAAACTTTACAGGACCCATGACTACAATCTTTACTAAAATGTCCCTTGCATAGGCAATTTGTGCATAATTTCATACCTTTAATCCTTGTCCATCTTTGAGAAACACTTAATTGTAAAAATTGAGGACAATAGTAAATAAGATGATTACTTTGACATAAATGACATATTTTCTTTGCATTAGAAAGATTATTTGACACTAAAGATACATGTTTTTTAAATGGTTTTCTCTGTTGAGAACTTTGTTGAACTTGAGAGTTGACCTTTATTCCCCTCTCTTCAAGCTTTTCTAATTGATTTGCTTTGTTATCTAGAAATTTACATAAATCATTGACTTCTGGTAAAGTATCTTTATCATATTTTTGCTCCCATTCTTTTAAAGTAACTTTGTCTAATTTGTCTGAAATAATATGAATCAACATAGCACTAGATAATGGATTTTCATAAGACAAGCTTAAATTCTTTAAAACAAGCAAATGTTGACTAACTGTATCTACTAATTCTCTTACAGCACTAGCACTTTCTTGTGTGACTGATTTTAAATTAAATAATGATTTAATATGACTATTGACAAGCAAATGAGGATTGTCAAACCGTTTGCATAAGGCCTGCCATGCTAAAATATAATTTTGTTTAGAAAATTCTAAATGCTTAACAATTTGTTGCACTTCTGTGTCTAAAGAAGTTCGTAAGTAATGGAATTTTTGAATGTCATTCAATGAAGAGTTTTGATGAACTAATAACTCAAATGTTTCTTTAAATTCTATCCATTTGCAAAACTCTCCATTAAAGGAAGGAATTGTGACTGGAGGAAGCTTGACAAATTCTACTTTATTTTCAAATAACTCACTGTGAGTTGTATTATTTGTTTCAGAACTAATTATTACATTTAATTTGGATACCAAACATAAAGCACTTGCTGTGTAAGTTGCATGGTCGTTTGTAAAGTTAATTCGTTCAGCATATTCATTTTCTAATTGATCATCATCACATTCTTGTTCAATGTCGGTTTGTAAATCATTAAACTCATCATATAATGAACCTAATTTTGCAGATCTTTGTTGTAAATCAAAAATGATTGTCTGTTCTATATGTTCACTATCATCGTATAGCTTTTGAATTTTGTTGAAAAATGAAATAAAACATGTCAATTGTTGTTTAATCGAACCTCGTTTACGTCTTAGTTTTTTAAGATCAGCCATTATGGAAAATAAATTGAAATAAAATCTACTGTGAGATTTCTACCATTAAATGCATAAATGAAAACATAAATTTCACACTTTCAAAGTAATAAAAAACTTGTTTTTACGTTAAAATGAACGTACATACCTATATTGTAAAGCTTTTAATAAACACTTGCAATCATTAAATAAAAAAGCTTTAATAAAACAATGAAAAGAACCAAGTTTTTAAATTACTTATTAGTCCGTAATGAAAATAATAATTAATTTTTTGAATCCTGCATAAATATTTTAAAATCGGATATGTTAAACTAATCGGCAACGCTGTACAAATATACTTGATATGAACTGAGATTTTAACCGTATGGAAAACCGGTTAAACATTAAATTTCGGCTACCGGTAGGGTTTTAGATAGGTAAAGAAACACGTTTTGTAAATTTATGAGGTTAGGAAATTGAATAATGAAATAGGACTCACTTGTTTTTCCATCAAAATTATTGTAATCTTCTTTCCTTCCGGCTCGAAGGACCAAATTTTATGTAGAAATGAATTGCATACGTTACACACTTTTTATTTAACTGAACTACAATTAAATTAACATTTGAAACATTAAATAAAATGAAATGAAATCGACTGTATAATTTCGAAGTGGCTTGTTTGATGGTCCTAGCTAAGAGGGCGACTTGTTAAATTTGACTGCGTATGGTTGGCTGGAATACCATGTTGCCACGTTGATTTAAGTTTTCACCAGTCTGGAGTAATTGCGATAAATCAGAATTATGCAGTTGATTTCTAACATGCGATTATCTCGAAAACTGTTGAGTTTTGAAGATATTAACAGGCATACCTTCTTTTTGTTAAAATAATGTGTCTTTAATATTTTTTATTAAAAATACCGGTAACTTTAAGAGCAAAAAAGTTAAGTGCAAATGTATGCCACATATGTGGCATATGTGGCGCCCTCTATCAGCTACATCAAAGCTTACATCAAATTATAATTTCAGATATTTAATAGTACCTAGTTGTAGATTTTTGTACATAAATGTTGACAAACATGAAAGTTATAGCGAAAAATAAAATTTTCAATTTCCACTTTAACACCCTGTATCTTTCTTAATATCAATATTTCATTAAAGCAACCTAACGTAAATATATATATATATATATATATATATATATATATATATATATATATATATATATATATTTATATATATATATATATATATATATATATATATATATATATATATATATATATATATATATATATATATATATAGTATAATTGGACAACCAGTACAATATTTCAAAATACCCATTATTTACAATAGTTGTTTGTAAAACGATTATAAATAAATCATGACTAAATACTACGGATTATATCAGTTATAACTAAAAAGAATATTTTAGTTTATATTCGCGTCTACATCAACTACATGGTTAAATTGTTTTTCCTTTTTTTTTAGTTGCCGAACTTTCCCAATTATTTTTTCTATCCGATATAAATTGCTTTATCTTTAATCAATTGTTTTATTCGAATCTCTATCATCGCGTAGTAGCTGATGATAACGCAAACCACGTGGATGTCGCCCTTTTCACTAGGACATGGGGAAATGTGCCTCCAGTGGCGACTGCGTCAACCAAAATATTGATTTAGTAATGCAGAAGGATTGCAGGAATAGACAGCACGCTGTTGAAATGACACCAATGTTTTTAAAAAAATTGTAAAAAACGAAACGATTCGGGTTTTTCAGTAGCATGTGTTTCGGTTGTTGTATTAAAATTACAGTATACGGTAAGTTTAAAAATTATCTAAACGGCTGCTAGTAATATTAGATACAGTCTGTTTTGTGTAGCAATTATTAGGTCGATACTGCAGGCAAAAGCTTTTATATTAGTTAAATTGGAGAATAATGTTTTATTTTCAAATGTGACGCTCTCTAAAACATCGCTCATATTTATCATTTTTTAAATAAATAAACAGAAACTTATCTAAAGCTCTCAATAAAATCAAAGGTTATTTTAGGTTGGCTTTTATGCAGCACCATAAGCATGTTATATAATAATTGTATATTTCACTTATGTCAAATAGTTCTGTTGTTTCCAAATGTCATTTTAACTGATATCATTTCAGAACACAATCATGGCCCACATTATATACACAATATAGAAATCAAAGAATACGTTTTAATAACCGACAACCGATTTTGCAAAGCTTCTTTGTTAATGTAAAATTAACTACTGAGTATTTAAATTTGTGTTCATTAATAGATTTTCAGTTTATTTGCATGAATTTTGCTTTGGTTTAAAATGTCCTGATTGTTTCTAAAATGTGTTTTCCTATTTACTGTTATGTATAATACCATTTTAATTTAAAAGAACTTTATAAAATGCTGTTTAGTATTTAATAAATATATTGAAAGCAATTTAAGTGTATGCTATATACGATTTGTAAAACAATCGTTTAAGATTATATCCAATCACAGGTAATCAATTCAAAAATGTCAGTTATGAAATGTTGTAACTACTTGTTAAAAAAAAACAAAAAAAAACTTACAGTGAAGTAAAAAATTCTTTGTATACAATGGTATAAATTGTATTATTAAAATTTATTAACAATGATCCAAATTTAATTTATAAATTTTTCAGAACGTTTTAGATCTTATCAGATCATCCTCAGTAAATCAGTAAAACCCCTTAAAGTATAACCACTTAAAAATAAACACAAAGGGAGTAAACTTTTGACTGTTAAAATGAAAATGAACCAGCAACATGATGAGGTCAGATGACCCCTAAATTACATAATTTTAGTAAATAACATTTTAATTACTGAGACACTAGGTCGATGATAAAGGAAAGTATAATTTCCTAAAGCTAGAACAAGGGAACCTTTTGCACTGAGAGGTAACAACCAACTGTTGACAAGACAGTAAAAATTAATTTGAAATGACAAGACCTTTAGGACGAGTGATGGGCAGTTTTTTTAAAAATTCATCAACTAGTATATGTCCCATGAGGGTTTTATTTAGAATAAAATTTATATTACTGTTTTAAATTATATACAATACAAATTATTTTTATTTGTTGTTGATAAAAAAGAATAATTTTATTAAGAATAATTAAAAAATTAGATAAATATTTGCTTTCACATTGTTAATGGTTGCCGATGCATGAGTATATATATATATATATATATATATATATATATATATATATATATATATATATATATATATATATATATATATATATATATGTTCTGCCTAATGCTGATCTTGAGAATCCTACCACCCATTATTCATCTCTGCCTTATTTTCCTCAAGTTACTGCGAAACTTATTAAACTGTATTAACAGAACAACATACCAGTTAAAATTGCAGTTAAGAATGCTAAGGCTGTTAGAAATTTGTTTTCTAAAACTAAAACACCCTTGTCCACTTTGGAACAAGTTAACACTATATACTACTTACCTTGTGCTGAGTGTAACGCTTGTTATATTGGTCAAACTGGAAGATCACTAAAAGGACGTCTTACTTCGCATCGAAGTGACATTAATCTGTCTAAGCACACATGTGCGTTAGTGCAACAAACAATTAACACCAAACATAAGGTGAATTTCAATGAAGTCAAAATTCTTGGCACTAAGCGCAATCTTGGTAAAAGACAATTCTTAGAAATGTGTTCTATTCTTAAACATCCTAATGCTTTAAATAAGAGAACAGACATAAGTAACTTGAGTCAAATATATCATGCTTTAGTTTTGCAGAATTAGGCTTTACAATCAGTTCATTATGTATGTGTCTCTAAAGTCGTACAATTTAACACATTTGTTTTAATAAATAATTCTAAAACTTTAGCTTACTATAATTAATACTTGATAAAATATAATATTACAATAATGCTAATTAACTTAGACTTACTTATGCAATTCACATTGCATACTTGGTCGTTTTTTCATACATTGATTAATGTGAACTTCTGGTTTTTTACTTTAATATAAATTAATACAATTCATTCTTTGAATACCTTATAAATTAAAGTTCCAAGCGTGGGACCTTGGACTTTTTGGAAATTAGGTGCTTATCGTCATTCACCTGTAGCTGTATATCCAACTACACTGTTGACGGTTTATCACTCTTTTATATATGAAATTTGAATGAATTTTGCCTACCTGTTTGCTCTAGACTGGTTGATGCAGGGCATTAGCGTTATCGCTAATTTCTTTCATTGTTTGGTCTCTTACGGGAGGGTTATCATTCAAACTCATGTTAACTTTTTCAAATATACCGCCCGTAAATTAGTGGGTTGGTAATCTTAACCTTGCTGTTCTGTCGAAGAAGCTGTCAAGGTTGGCTGTCTGTTCATGTCATTGTCTCGGTATCTTTTAATTAACGCCATTTCAACCGCAACAGATGCCAAGCATACAGTGGTAACTTCACTTTATATCTTTTTTTATATATATTTTTTATATCTAAATATAGATAACTTAAATGATGCTACCAAAAGTTAAGATAAAGTCATAAAATAAAATTTTTGCATAGTTGGAAGTGAATCGATGATTTTCTTAGTTCTTTTTCACTAGTTAATATTATATAAAATATTATATGCTTATTAGACCACGTGTTCTGTTGCTTTGCTAATTTTTACTAAGTCTCTAAATGTTGTTAGTTATTTAATTGTTTATACAATATCACCATATGATGTCCATTTATTTGAGTTTTTGTACTATCTTTTTAATACCATTGACAACTACATATCTTTTTAAAGGTAACTATTTAACATCTTCTTCATGAATGTGTGGTACTTATAATGTAAAATTTTTAGATGAACTGATGATGCTATCAGAATTCGATAGCGAAACGTCTTTAAAATAGATGAAGTAGTATCAACCTTTGTCTTTTATTTCTCCACCTATTTGACCGATATTTGAACCCACCACTCGTCTGGGTGATCCTTATTATATATATATATATATATATATATATATAATATATATATATATATATATATATATATATATCAAGTTCAAATGCGTATATGAATGTTAATCCTTTAAAGTTTATTTCAGAAACATGGTATATGAATATAATTCAGTTATCGTAACTTACGTATTTATTTGTAATTATCTAATTCTTTGTGTTATGCAATATATATTTTAAGAATGTAAAATAAATGAGGTGATGATAAAATTGAAAAGTAATATGAGTGAAGAATTAAAATATGAATATTTGGGTGGTTTTATCTATAGAATATGAATTTATGATAAAGAAAACTTTAAATGCTGATAAGAGATACTTAGAGAACTATCAGAGAGACTCGGAAGAGGAGATAAGTAAAGTGAACAACTAATTAAAAAAGTGTGTGGAATTAATATTGAAAATAATAAGTCAATATTCATTCCACACAGTTTTTTTTAATAATTGTTCCCTTTACTTATCTCATCCTCCAACTAACTCTGATAGATCTCTAAGTATCCCCCATTAGCATTTTTAGTTTTTTATGTCATAAATTCATATTTTAGAGATACAATCACCCAAATATTCATATTTTGATTCCGATTTTGATATATTACTACCTATTAAAATATATATTTAATATCATATATAACAAAATAATAACAATTTAATAACTAAATGATTATAACTTCATACTATTCATATAGGTACCATTTTTCTTTAAAAAACTCTACAGGTATACCATACATATGCACTTGAACTTTTACAATATAATCACATATGGGCAAACATCAATACTATTTAAATTCAATTAGGATCTCCAGTTTCGTGGTCAGTTCTACAAACCCCCATATTATAAACAGTATATTCTCCAAATTCAACCTATCATAATTGATTACTTTATAAATTCCTTATTTTAATAATTCAGATTATTGAATGACGTCATCATAATATTAAAAGCAAATATTTATATAATTTTTTTATTGTTAATACAGTCATTATTTTTTCATCAACACCAACTAATAATAATTTTTATTATATATTATTTATTCTTTAGTCTTTAAGTTAAAGGTTAACATTAAATAAGTAACTAAAGGACTAAGACATGGATGCGGTATGTCACCCTTACTGTTTAATTTATATATTGAGGCAGCCCTCCAAAATTGGAAAAACCACTGCCAGGGAATGGAAATTCCCATAGAAAATGACGTATAATTCTCCCTAAACTTTGCGGATGATTAAGTCGTCCTAGCTCCAGCATCTTATGATCTAGAATTTATCATAAAGTGTCTATACAGAGAATATGTGAAATGGGGGATGCAAGTCAGCATGAAGAAAACAGATTATTTAGTTACCAATTCAGATGCAAGGTTTAAAGTGTTGATAGACGAGGACGTCGAATTCAAACAAGTGGAAAAATTTAAATCTCCAGGTACGCTCATTGATCAGAATGGCTTGGGAGGAACCGAAATTAAACACCGAATTATTGAGGGACATAAATTTATAGGATGCCTGAACTCCTTATGGTGGAATCGCAACATTTCCAAAATGAACAGAAAAAGAATAAGGCAAACCATGCTCGAGTCAATTCTTTTTTATGATTCTAAAGTATGAACAATTATTAATGCAGACCTGAAGAGAAGATTTTTGGCAGTTGAAATGGATTATTTGAGAAAAAGTGTTAGAACATCCAGGCTGGAAAGGAAGACCAACGAATGTATAAGAAATAACATAAAATCTACAGAAACGGTCATTGACAGAATAGAGAGAAGAGGTTTAAAATGATTTGGACACCTATTGAGAAAGCCTGATGAATGTTGGCACCAAAAACTTCACAGATGGAAGCCCCCTGAAAGAAGAAAAACTAGGTAGACCTCGACGCTCATGGAATAAAGGAATTAGAATAGCGATAAAATCGAGGGATTTGGAGAAGGAGTATGTCCTGGACCAGGAGGATTGGCGAGGAGAACGGGAATTCGGCGATAGACGTCTAAAAAATGTATTGTATTTACAAGTTAGAGCCTCTAATATATATATATATATATATGTATATATATATATATATATATATATATATATATATATATATATATATATATATATATATCTATATATATACATATATATATATATATATTATTATACTTCTTCTTCCACAAACGCGGAAGGAACAAAAATAATTAAGGAATCCATCGGAAGTAAGTTTTTAAGAAATCTGAAGACAAAATATGTATTAATTTTAAGATAGAAAGTTTGTATATTTGTAAATAGATAGATTAGTACCGAAATTTTATGACTTATAAAGAACTAAGCCATTCTAAACGAGTTATTGACAAACCATTTGTACATTATAGAAAATAAGCTGTTACCTGAAGGATTAGTCCGGTATTGTGTTGTATAAATCTTCTATTATGACTAAGGCAAAAATCTTTGAAATGTATAAAAATTATTTGTTTACAAGGAAATGACCATTGTTAAAAGATTAAAGTTCCTTGCTTGAAAACGGTAATTAGCATTCCAACAAGTGTGGTAAACAAATTTGGATTTTGTGATGAGACGATCTTTTTGGAAGGGGAAATCGACAGACCGAGGGTTGATAGAGTTTTTGTTGGTTCGAGAAGACAGTGATGTTTGAGTGATCGAAAAGAAAGGTTGCGTCTCGACAGGCGGTGTGTTCGTGAGTTGGAGGCCGGCATTGTTAAGTGGATAAAGTTACCAGTCTTGTTAGCAGAATTGTGGAAGAAGTAGATTGCAAGTCGATGTAAAGAAATCCTTGAATCTAAAGTGTGCAGTTTCTGGAATACGTGTTAAATAGTTGTGGCACCAGGTGAGAAAAGAGATCCTTGGGTCACGAAGAAGTTATATGAATGTTTGAAGAAGTGATTTTCGTGTGTTAAGTGTTGGAGAATTGAGTCAGGAGGTTAAATTAAGTCAGTTAAATTGGCTGAAGGAGCAGATACTGAAACAAGAAGCCGAGGCGCAAGGTGGAAGAACACATTGCTGTGGAAGGTGGACAATTCTTTGTGTGGTCCTAAAACAATCCAGGGAAGAAAGGTCAGATATTTTCCTTTTTCAAGTTGAAAGGTGTGTAAATCTTAAATGCGATTTGTTTACCTCATTGTTGTTACCAGTTTAAAGCATGATTAAACCTTTTTACATTTATCAAATGTTTTAAAGTTTTGTTTCCATAATAAAATAGATTTTTTAAATATAAGGAAGATAAAAGTTTATAAAGGTATCCAAATTTAAATTAGTTTCAAATTGTTTTGTCTCAAGAAGAAAATAAGAATTAAAATTTTCTTTTTGTATTAATTTCATTACATGCATATTCGCTGATTGAAAAGATAACGGCAAATTTAATAATTGTTTTTTTTTATAAAATAAAAAATATCTGTATTTTATGTATTATACTTTTTATTATTATCCTTTGTTTTTCCTATCCCGATAAATACAACTAGAAAACTTTGAACTCACTGAACATAAGAAATATCAGAAGTTTATTTTTTAGGACATTGATAACGAGAAAGTATATTTTTGTGATTGTTTCAAGTAAATAAATTAAAATCAAAAATACAAAATCATAACAACTGTCGCCCAAACGTGTGAAGCTTAGAAAGTATTTCTAGTTGGAATTTAAAAGGATAGGGAAAGAAAGCAGGTTGATTGAGAATTTATTTCCGATGGTCAAAGTTTATAATAACTGCATTTTATGACATAAAATTTCAAATTTCTCTAGGTACAAGTTTTGCATGATATATTTTATTATATTTGATTGATTTTTACAATTGACAAAAGTTTTAAATTTTATTGCATTTATTTAAATTTATTGCATTTGGGATAAGAGAAAAATTTTTTCGTCTTTGCAACATTACTCGAATTTCATATTTGGCGGGGATATTATTGCACAAATTTAAGAGTTTCATATCAGGCGGGGATAAATTTGAACTACATGTCGATCACGAGAAGCAAAAGCAAAGAAAACAAAAAACAAGAAGAACATATAGAACAAGAAGACATTTTTGAAACAACAATCATGGCATCAGAACAACAGGAATTGTCAGGAATAGAGAAAATGTTACAAATAATGATGCAAAAAATGGATAAAGTGGATAAAACAATGGAACAGAATCAAAGAGAAACTCACAAGAGAATGGAAGAAAATCAACGTGAAACGAAACAAGCAATAGAAAAAAACCGACAGGAAACACAACAAGTGATAAAAGAAGTTAAAAGTTGCTTAGAGAATGTTAAAAAAGAAATGGCAGAACAAGAGGTGGAAATTAAAAAAATGAAAAACAAAATGGAAAAGGAATTAGAAGAGTTAGAAACAAAGTTTGAAAACGCTCTGCAAGAAGATAAGGAAGAAATAGAAATAAGAGTGAAACGGAATGAAAATTTAATTAAGGAAATAAGACACCAAAATAGAGTCGGAGAAACAAGAGAAATAGTTATCCAGAATTCCGGCGAAATAAAAATACAGTTTGGCGGGGATGTAAGAAAACTACACCCCGTACCGTTCATGAATAATCTAAAGAAGAAGATACAATACATGGGAAATTTTGAGACAGCTAAGGAAGTTATCAGAAATCATCTCAAAGATGAGGCAAGTCTATGGTTTGACAGCAAAGTGGAGGAATTTGAAAATTGGCAAGAATTTGAAAACAAATTTCTGAGTTTTTTCTGGGGAAAGACAGAGCAATTACAGATAAATAAGGAATTGCAAAATGGGAAATACCATGAGAAGATGGGTATATCAGAAAAAACATACGCATTGCAAATGTACAATAACGCAAAACATCTGCAATACAATTATTCATCTGAGCAATTAGTCGAGTTGATTGCAAGACACTTTGAAGACACAATGGAAGACCACATAAATTTACAAAACTACAAAGATATCGATAGTTTATGCCAATTCCTACAAATAAGGGCATCACGGATACAGGAAAGAAGAGCAAGAAGGTCACAAGAGAATTATTCTTCTTCTTCTTGTAGTGCCTATCCGTTTCGGATGTTGGCGACCATCATAGCAATCTGCACTTTACACACTGCTGCTCTAAAAAGATTTGTGGTTGTTGTATTGAACCACGTTCGTAGATTTTTCAGCCAGGAAATCCTTCGCCTTCCTGGTCCCCGTTTTCCTTCTACTTTTCCCTGCAAGATTAGTTGCAGCAGTCCATATCTTTCGCTGTTCCTCATGATGTGACCGAGGTATTCGATTTTAGCTGTTTTTATTGTGGTTAACAGCTCTTTTTCTTTTTTCATTCTCAACAGAACACCCTCATTAGTAACGTGGTCGGTGTACGATATCTTCAGGATGCGACGATAAAGCCACATTTCAAAAGCCTCAATTTTCTTGCAGGTGGCGTCTGTGAGAGTCCATGACTCAACTCCGTACAACAGTATAGGAAAGATATAACATCGTAGTAACCTGATTTTTATGGGCATTGATAAATCATGACATTTGAATAACTTGGCCATTTTTTGAAATGCAGATCTTGCTTTCTCTATTCTACATTTGATTTCTATGGAATGGTCCCAATTTTCATTGACGTTCGTACCAAGGTAGGTGTATGTTTTTACTCTTTCTATTTGTTGACCGTTTACACTGATTTGTTCAAATTGCTGTTCCTTCTTAGAGATCATCATGCATTTTGTTTTCTTGGTGTTTAGTGAAAGTCCGTATCTCTGACTGACCTCTGTGATTCTGTTCATTAACTCCTGGAGGGCTTCAGAGCTGTCAGCAAATACTACCGTGTCGTCCGCGTATCTAATGTTATTGATTAATTCTCCGTTGATTCGAATTCCGGCTTCAACATCACCCACTGCTTCTTGAAAGATTTCCTCAGAGTATATATTAAACAGCAGTGGTGATAGTATACATCCCTGACGGACGCCACGTTTGATTTTGATGTCGTCGGATTCTCCTGCCTCTGTCCGGATAGATGATGTTTGATTCCAGTACAGATTGCTGACAATTCTTAAATCACAAGTGTTTATTCCAATATTGGTTAGTATCTCCATCAGCTTGTCGTGCTTTACTGTATCGAACGCTTTATGGTAGTCAATGAAGCACGCATAAATGTCGCAGTTCACGTCTCTACATCGTTGGAATAGCACTTGTATACTAAAGAGAGCCTCTCTCGTACCCACTGCATTCCGAAAACCAAACTGTGTACGGCTGATTTTTTCTTCGCACAGTCTATATATCCTTTGATGTATGATTTTTAGAAATAATTTTAAAATATGACTCATTAAGCTGATGGTTCGGAAATCACTGCAGGATACAGATTTTGTTTTCTTTGGTAAAGTAATAAAGGTCGACTTAAGCCATGTTCTTGGTATTACTCCGCTTAAGTATATATCATTAAATACCTTTGTTAGGTGTTGAATACCGTCGGTGTTAAATAGTTTTATGAGCTCAGCATATGCATTGTCAGGTCCAGGAGCTTTGCCATCTTTTAGTTGTAATATGGCTTTTTGCACTTCATCTGATGTGATTGGTAAGTGGTCATCACATATGTAAGATGGAGGTTGTTCGGATCTAGTATCATCAAAGAGTTCTTGTATGTATTTTGTCCATATGCGGATTTCTTGATTTTTGTCTGTGATGATATTCCCCTGTTGGTCTCGCAGTTTGTTAGCTGTGTTGGATTTCTGAAGACCAGCTGCTTGTTTCACCTTTTTATGCATGTTAAACGTATCATGTTTTTGTTCTAACAGCTCTATCTCTTCACACTGTGATTTTAACCAATTTTCTTTGGCCTTTCGTATTTCGGTTCTTATTTGTCTCTGAATCTTGTTGTACATTATTTTGTTGTTCTTTGATTTTCTTCTTTCTTCCATAAGTTGCAGTATATTGTCATTCATCCAACTTTTTTTCTTATCTTTCTTTTCTGTAAGATGTTCTTCTCTGATCTTGTTAAATGTTTCACATATATTTTGGAGTGATTCTTCGGCATTATATGTTTGCTCCATATTACTTAGCTTTTCTGAAAGAATCTGTGCGACTGTTTCTTTTGTTTTGTTATCTTTTAGTCTTCTCATATCGCACTTTTTGTTACTATTCTTTTTTGTGACCTTCTTGAATCTAAACCTAAATTTACCAACAACCGGAACATGATCTGATGATACGTCCGCACCGGGGTAACTCTTAGCTGATAGGCATCCATTACGAAATCTTTTGTTCACCATTATGTAGTCAATTTGATTCCGTATTACGTGTCCTGGTTGATCTTGCGGGGAGACCCAGGTATACAAGCGTCTTGGTGGTAGTTTGAAGAATGTATTTAGTATTGCAAATTCTTCTTCCTCTACAAACAGTTTTAATCTTTCTCCCCTTTCATTTCTCTGCCCTAGACCAAAATCACCTATGAATTCTCCGCTTTTTCCTTTACCAATTTTCGCATTGAAGTCACCCATAATGATAGTTATATCTTCTTTTTTAAGTAGTTTAAGTGAATTTATCAACAATTCATAAAATTGCTCTAGCTCTTCTTCTGGTTTATCGCTAGTGGGGGCATACACTTGTAAAATATTTAACCTGACGGGACTAGTATTCAGTTGGATTATTATTAATCTTTCAGAAACATATATAACATTTGTAACATATTGACGTAATTGGGGAGAGACGATTATTCCAACCCCATATATATGTTGACCATCTTCATTTCCCGAGTGGTATACCATATGATTGTCAACAATACAAGCACCACTATTTGGCCACCTCATTTCGCTTATGCCCATTATACTGATTCCAAGTCTGGTCATTTCTTGAATGGTATTATGAATTTTTCCAGCCTGATACATTGTCTTCACATTCCAGGTACATATTTTAGTAATCAACTCTGATGTTCTGAGAGACACTTTTCCGGTTCTGCCACAGGGGTTTCGCTGGGTTACGACCTGGGAGGCCCTGTGATCTAAAGGTGGATCACCTCCCCTGCCGAATCTTGGCTTCCGTATTCCATGATTAGTAAGAGTTTCCACTTTAGTTGGATTTGCCATGATAGCTTTACTAGAGATGTCATCAGGGACCTTTAATGCAGTGGTTTCTCGTTGCCTTCTGCATTCTGATGCCGTTGACCACTTTCTTGGTTCTTCCGCCTTTGAGACCAATTTCTCAGTCTCAGGACAACAGAGTGCCCTTCCATTTACCAGCTCATCCGCCCGAAGCCGTTGGCCAGTAAATGGTGGATTGCTTATCCCGGCAAACTCTCGGACGCCAGAGCCTCGTTAGTTATCTAGCAGGATGTACCAGATGACCCTGATCTAGATCATCATACGAGCAGGTGAGGTTGACATTTGAATAGGAGAGGCTATATATGTTGCGCATCACAATCCCTTAACATCCCCGTCCTTAAGAGAATTATAGACATCGAGAAACTCAGGAATACAGAGAGAGAGGACAAAATTTTAGGAGGGATTACACTAGACGAGAATTTATTCCCAGGAGGGAAAACGAGAATCGGGAAAATAGAAGAGGAAATGATGATTTCAGAAATCGGCCATGGAATGAAGACAGATATCGAGAAAATCAAAACAGAAATAACACCCGCACATATCCAGAAAACAGAAATTACAATAGACGAAATGAACAGGAATATCGTGGAAACCGAAACGGATATGACAGACCAAAAGAAAATAGAAGAGAGGTAAATCATACACAAATAGAAGAAAATGAGGATGAAAGAAATAGAGATGAGAGAAGAAATACGGAAGAACAACAGTCGGTTTTTCACGAAAGCACCCACTAAAAACAAAAAACCAGGCAGGAATTTTTTGTCACCCGAAGGAATTCATTAAATTGGCAGGAAATAATGAGGAAAGAAGAGGAGTTAATTTAAAATTTGTAGATGGTTTCATTAACAATAGACCAATAAAGATTTTGATAGACACCGGGTCAGAAATAACCTTAATAAACAGAAAATTAATAGAAGAAGTACAGTTGACAAATTTAATATACAAAATACCAAGGGTAAATTTGGTGGGTGCGAATAAACGGATTTTGGCAACGATAAATGAAGGCATACGAGTGATGGTACGACTGGATAAAAAAATGTATGCATTACAATGTGTAATAATGCCAAACATGTCGCATGACATGATTGTAGGAGTGGACGAACTGGCAGAAAAACATGTAGTAATAGATTTCAAAAATAACACGATGAAACTGACTGAAGAAAAGGAAGGAGAACAGGAAAACGAACATGGGAAACAGAAAATTGATATTTCGGAGAAAGAACAAACAGTGGAAATGAATCTGGCAACGAAGCAAGGACAAAGAAGAAAAAGGAAAAGACTTAAGAAAAGGATAAAGGAAGTCAATACCGGGGATTCCTCAAAAGAAGAGATGAGCCCCGAAGAAGAAGAAGAAGAAAGAATATCAACAAAGGAAGATGAAAACGACATAATTGAAACAGTGGTTTTTAGGGAAGAGATTAATGAAAAAGAGGATGAAGAATGGATGATAAATATGTGTCAAGAATCTGAGGAAAGAGAAATTAAATTGATGTGCAAAGGAGATTGCGGAGAGCAAACGAAAAATATATCCAGAGACAAGATCAAAATAGGAAAAGAAGACCAGTTACTTTCCAAAAAGGTGAGAAGGTTATGGTGAGAGCATTGCGAGTGTCCAACATCCCTGGCAATGTATGCGCAAAGTTAATGCCTGTTTTTGAGGGTCCTTACGTAATAAACAATGATAATGGTATAAATAGTTATGTTTTGAAGCATTTGGATTCAGACAAGATTAGGGGAATATATAATATCAACGATGTTTATAAATATTATGAATAAGAGACAAAGAATGTTTGCATAAGAGAAAAATCCCTACATAATTCAGTAATTTTTATCATATGCAAAGGCGGGGATTTATTATACTTCTTCTTCCACAAACGCGGAAGGAACAAAAATAATTAAGGAATCCATCGGAAGTAAGTTTTTAAGAAATCTGAAGACAAAATATGTATTAATTTTAAGATAGAAAGTTTGTATATTTGTAAATAGATAGATTAGTACCGAAATTTTATGACTTATAAAGAACTAAGCCATTCTAAACGAGTTATTGACAAACCATTTGTACATTATAGAAAATAAGCTGTTACCTGAAGGATTAGTCCGGTATTGTGTTGTATAAATCTTCTATTATGACTAAGGCAAAAATCTTTGAAATGTATAAAAATTATTTGTTTACAAGGAAATGACCATTGTTAAAAGATTAAAGTTCCTTGCTTGAAAACGGTAATTAGCATTCCAACAAGTGTGGTAAACAAATTTGGATTTTGTGATGAGACGATCTTTTTGGAAGGGGAAATCGACAGACCGAGGGTTGATAGAGTTTTTGTTGGTTCGAGAAGACAGTGATGTTTGAGTGATCGAAAAGAAAGGTTGCGTCTCGACAGGCGGTGTGTTCGTGAGTTGGAGGCCGGCATTGTTAAGTGGATAAAGTTACCAGTCTTGTTAGCAGAATTGTGGAAGAAGTAGATTGCAAGTCGATGTAAAGAAATCCTTGAATCTAAAGTGTGCAGTTTCTGGAATACGTGTTAAATAGTTGTGGCACCAGGTGAGAAAAGAGATCCTTGGGTCACGAAGAAGTTATATGAATGTTTGAAGAAGTGATTTTCGTGTGTTAAGTGTTGGAGAATTGAGTCAGGAGGTTAAATTAAGTCAGTTAAATTGGCTGAAGGAGCAGATACTGAAACAAGAAGCCGAGGCGCAAGGTGGAAGAACACATTGCTGTGGAAGGTGGACAATTCTTTGTGTGGTCCTAAAACAATCCAGGGAAGAAAGGTCAGATATTTTCCTTTTTCAAGTTGAAAGGTGTGTAAATCTTAAATGCGATTTGTTTACCTCATTGTTGTTACCAGTTTAAAGCATGATTAGACCTTTTTACATTTATCAAATGTTTTAAAGTTTTGTTTCCATAATAAAATAGATTTTTTAAATATAAGGAAGATAAAAGTTTATAAAGGTATCCAAATTTAAATTAGTTTCAAATTGTTTTGTCTCAAGAAGAAAATAAGAATTAAAATTTTCTTTTTGTATTAATTTCATTACATGCATATTCGCTGATTGAAAAGATAACGGCAAATTTAATAATTGTTTTTTTTTTATAAAATAAAAAATATCTGTATTTTATGTATTATACTTTTTATTATTATCCTTTGTTTTTCCTATCCCGATAAATACAACTAGAAAACTTTGAACTCACTGAACATAAGAAATATCAGAAGTTTATTTTTTAGGACATTGATAACGAGAAAGTATATTTTTGTGATTGTTTCAAGTAAATAAATTAAAATCAAAAATACAAAATCATAACAACATATATATATATATATATATATATATATATATATATATATATATATATATATATATATATATATATATATATATATATTTCAAATTAATTTTACCTTCTTTATTTCAATAAATGGATGTTACCTCTCAGGAGATAAGGTTCCCTGTTTCAAGCTGGGAAATTGTACCTTCCCTTAAAAAATGTAATCCTGTATCATCGACCTAGTGTCTTATTAATTAAAATGTTAATTAGTGAAATTATTTATACTTATTGGTTTTTTACTGAGGATGACCTGGTAATATCGAAAACGTTCTGAAAAATTTATAACTCTATTTTGTATAATTTTTAATAAATTTTGATGATAAAATTTTATACCATTTTCCCTTTTAAATTTTACTCGTTAAAAGTTATCTACAACATATTTCTATGATATGTATGTATTTTTTTCACTATCGTATACATCGTATATGGTCTCGTTTACACCTATCAAATCCCAGTAAGTAGAATTTGAGCTGCATCCTTAAATATTACGAGTTGCAAATCATCTACTCATATTACCTCAATTTTTAATAGATACGGCACCTGTCACCTATAAGTGCTACACAGCCTCCCACGATTATTTGTTGACATATCTGTGCTTATTTTACTAAACGCCACACGTAGGAGTAACACAAATTTTACTTTTAATTCTTATTTTTTACGCTTGATTCATATTTTACTTACTTTAAATTAAGAATTATATACACAAAATTTACCTTTTAGATCTAGTTTGGACTAAATCACATTATTTAATAAAGCATTTATCCAGCACAATATTATATTGATTACATTCACAAAACTAAAACATTTAAAAATGTTTGTTCCTTTAATTGCTTTATATAGGCATAGCGGATGTATTTTTCCAACGTTATTTTTTTTCTTTCTTCGAAAATCAAAATAATTTTATATACTTCAGCAACAACTAAAACATTATTCTTCACCCCTCATATTTGAACAAATATAATATTGACTGGTCCTACGAAGACCGTAGTAACTTATTTTTTATGTAATTAACATAATTATAAAAATACATCTACATCGTTACCAAAATTCATTAAGTAAATGGATGTTTTTATAGCATTAAGTGATAAGGATTCTATTAGAGTAAAACACATTTAAGGCAGAAATGGTCATAAGTGATTTTTAAATGAATTACTATAGTTTTCGATGGAAATATTTTAAAAGTAATAAATACCAGAATTATTTGTTTCTTTAAGAAATATTTATATAAAATACTACATTTTAAAGAAGTTATTGATCTAATTTACAGTTTTGTATTTTAAATAAATTTTCCTTCTCTGATTCTTCTTCGCTCTAAACTGAATCAACTTTGAGCTCGACTTTAGGAGGTACATGACCCTTTGAATTAGAATTTTTATAAAATCCATGGTCGTTGTGGGTATTTTGCTAGCATTCCACAGTCACAGTAATCCCTTTAGCTTTTTTTCAATTGATAATGGTACACCATACAATTTCGGTTGAAATTTAATGGTAGTGGAAGGCCGTCCTCTGCATTTTCCATCATCGAATTCGTATTTTAGGATTATTAAATTTTGGTGTTGATACGAAAATGTTATTTCTCGTATTTTGCTTTCATTGATTTTTCTTCTTTGTCAACTTTGCAGTTCTCGATATCCGTCAGTTATTTAAAGTTAACATAATTATCTTGGGATATTTTCTTAACTGTCACACTGTCACCCTCGTTCTGATTGTGGCATTTTTCCAGAAATCTCTGAAGAATATAGAACAAAAGCAAACATCGAAAACTCAAGGCGATTCCTATGTTCTCCCCCACAGTTTTCTGAGTAGAATAGTATTGTTTTAAAACTATGTTTTGCCTTGAGATCTACAAATTTCAATAGGCAACTGGCAATTTCCTTTGGAGCTCTTTTAGTCACCTGCTCATGCCAGACATAGCAATATCTCTAATTATATCCAACATCATAAACTGTTAAGTTATATGTAGAGTATTTGCTTTATTAGTAAAAATCGCTTTCATTAGACAAAGAGGTTGCTAAAACCTTTTGAAGGTCAACACAAGCCACACTTAAGCTTTTATAATTTAGTGCAAGCTGTTTGTCTATGTCTTTTAAGTTTCTGATAGCTTCTTTTTTTTATAAGACACTCGTATTTTTGAGCAATTTTGCTTGTTCATAATTTTCAGCCATATTAAAAACAGAACATACTGTACACTGGTCCGTTTTGGTTTAAAAATCCCAATATCGTTCGTTAAAGATATCTCTATACCGACGTGACGTGGCAACTGTAGTGATGTTATCTTGTTCACAATACTCGTTGTACAATTGGTACATTTTCTGGATATTAAGTCTATTTTCTAGGTACGTCTTCGTCGTACTCTCACGTGTATAATAAAAAAGTGCATAAAAAACTGATTTATGTGATTTTTTACGTTGGTTATAAGTTGTGATGATACTTTGTGTAGTCTGTTGGTGTGTTTTTCACGATTATCTTTTTCTAATGATCCACCATCTTTCAATTTTCTCGATGCTGCAGTGATCCAAGTTTCTGAAACGTTAAATGTTTCCAGGGACATAGTTTGTGCACAAAACACGTTGTTCTGTATTGTGAATGTAGAAGTAATATGCTTGATAGTAATTTCTTCGAGACTATTGTTCCACACTATTCTCATTAGACGTGCCAGGCCCGTGCTCGTCACCTGACCGGCACATGCCACGCTTTTGGTGAATATTTACACTACTCGCTCTCGTAGCATGCTTTCAGCGGTATTTTACACAGGCAGTCGGTTAGACGTGTAGGTGGGTAGTTGTGCAGTTGTAATGTTTTCCACTGCAACTTTAGTAAAAATTGCATTTTTTACTTTGGATGCCGAAGAAGAAGAGAATATGAGAGATAAAGTAAAAAAAAAGGAGGTTTTGGATACATCCAATGATTAAGAAAAGAAAAATAAAAGGAGAATACTATACCTTATATAAAGAAATCATGAATGATGAGTCAAAATTTTATATATATTATAGAATGTCAATTGCCGAATTTCAGCAGAATTACCAGCAGAATGCTATTTTGAACAAATTTCCAAAAAATTTTGGTTGTCGGAGAATTTTCCCAACGCATTAAGAGCCCTAGATGCAAAATCACATCGAAATTATAGCACCAGTCAATAGTGGTTCCAACTTTAACTACAAAATGATTTTTTTTGTAGTTCTACGTGCTTTAGTAGATATGTAGTTCGTCTTGCTCTAGGAAATCACGATAAACTATTTTTGTCCTTAAAAAACTCACTCCTTCCATTTTCCGATCTCAGGTCGTCCGTAAATCATTTTTCGTTTTATTGCTGTCATATCATCTTTCTTTTCCAACGAGTTTCATCCTGCTACTACTTTTTTGTTTGAAATATTATCGGCAGTGGTCTATTACCTAGATAAAATATAGTGTGATACTTACCTATTTTAATTTTTTCTACAATAATCCACCATACCTGAGACTTATGTGCTGCATCTGTATACAGTCGATTCATAAAATCGTATAATTCACTTCTCTCGCGAACTAATTCTATTAAAAATTCATCAGTATCATGTGAAAATAATTTTTTCGCACCATTTTGCTTGTCGAAACTCGTCTGAAGTATTCACACTATGTAGGACTGTGCAAGGAATATGCCAGGCATTGGATACGAAAATATTGTTTAAAAAGATTATCCGATGCCGGGCACGGACCGTTCCCACTCCGAGCACTTGTAGTGAGAACGGACCATCGCTAAACCATTTAAATAATGTTAAAGTAATTTTGCAGGTCTCGAGCAGGGCACAAGCCGAGTACATGCCAGGCAATATAGTGAGAATAGGCTTTTATAGTTACTTGTTGTTTGGCAAACTGTCTCACATGACAAGCAATTAAATTCCACATTCTTTTATGATCTTAAACTTCAAAAATTCATTGAAAAAAGATCTTTATCTTCTCTGGCTATTTTGGTAGCAAAATTTAGTCTACCTCAGTCTACAACTACTTACTAACGTTTTTAATTATTGTCGTACTTAAGTATTTTTTCTATATTGCCCATGATTCTTCTCTTTGTATTTGTGGTTGCCTAGTTATATTATTATTAAGTTCAATTATTACTCTAGGGACGTTTGCCTCTTCTCTCTGAATGTAATGTGGATCAGTATCAAAGTCTGCATGAAATGGTTCCTCATCGATTTCTATCTAAATATTTTTATTTTCATTCCCATCATTCTCTTCTAAGCTTACTGAATTAAAATCCAAAAATGGTAAATACCTAATTTTTTTGGATTTGTTACTTTGTTGTTATTATTTCAAATAAAGTTGATTATCAATTTACCTTCACAAGAATGATAAGAAATATCCGTTTCAGTATTTTTATTCACTTTCTTAGCTAATTCCAATATTAGCTCACTTCTGGAACGCATTATGGTAGTTATAACAAAACTAAACTTTTGAACATAACCTTAAACTTGCGCAAAACACCGTAGTACCTCATGTTAGGATACCTAATGTTATCATATCGAATAATAACGAAGACTATTGTAACTCAAGATAGGATGATTTTCTATGGTTGTTTTTCATAAATCGGAGATAATATTAAACGCGCATACGTAATATTGGTTGCATAACTATATTTATTGAGACACGATTCTTTCCTGGGGAAAAGACCATTATCATTATGTTTTGTGCTCGAGTTGTAACGTAAACAGTAGAAAATTCGAATCCCTACAGTCTTCGTTGAACCAGACAATATGATTATTTCTTTTTGATAATATACAAATGTATTAATTTTAAAAATGATAAAATAATTTGGTACCACACTGACCACTTTTTTAAAATTATTACTATTTACGATTACCGAATGGTACGGAATCGTCACGTGACAATCAAATACAATGTACGATTCGTAAGATTTAGTTCTTTTAAGGCATCGTGAAATATTTGAGGGTGAATAAATACAATAATGAATATAATCTAACAAAAAGGGATTTGAAACTAGATATTTCTTTTTGGAAATATTCTTATGTCTCTAAAAATGCTCAGTACTTTCGGTAATTGTGGTAGAATTATGTAATATATTTTGATTGCTTACGCCTTTCAGAAGTGGCGTTACAAGTTCGTGATGTATGTCATCATCATCACGTAGCGCTACAACTCTGGGTGGGTCTTGGCTGACTGTACAACTTTTTTCCAATTTGTTCGGTCTTCCGTCAACCTAGGGTAAAATGGAATGTTCATTTCCGGAGATCTGATTGGATGTTATCTCTCCATCGTATTATGGGACGCCCGAGTGGTCTTTTGCCTGTGAGAATCTCCTCCCATATCAGTTTTACAAGTCTCTCGTTATGTATGTCTTTTGCAATATCTGTTATATGTTTTATATGTTTTATCAAATATATGTTTTAATCTAAGTATTGTATTTCTTGATATCTGCTTTTATTTCTATGGGGTAAGTTTTTAATCATTCCAATATTATATCTTTCACAGACAGGTCCTGTCAACCATCGTATCTTTTTTAACCTTTATCATATATTTTTTTCATGCACTTAACTTCTTGGATTCCAAAAGTCTCAAACGGAGAAGTGTTAAGATGAATTGAACATGGCACAAAACCAAGCTTATGAACTCAATTAAAATAAGAAAAACATCTTCAGGTTAAATGAATCTTGCCTCAGGAATATCAGAGAATAGACTAACCTGTGATAAACAGCTATTTCACATTGCAAAAAAAGATAGGGAAGCGTTTTAAGAAGTGATCGCCAATATTCGTTTAAAGAGGGCACACTAAGCAGCAGACTTGACATGCATCAATACTTCACATTAAATTACTATGATTTTGACATTGAACGTACAATCCATCTTGAGGGACTACCATCTCACATGTCTCAAAGCAACATTTTCTCATTTATCGCTTTTCTCTGTAGAGTTAGACAGGCCCACAAAATAACAAATACTTAATAAAAATACACATAACTTACTTCTATATAATATCCACCGTTGTTTTGCACTTGAAGACGTATGGCGTATGCATTTTATTTTTAACAGAAACTTGTTTGTGTCAATACTTATAAAATTTTTTTAATAAAAGTTATGTGAAAGCATCCTTAGAATCGAAATATCACGTAAGGCTTTTATGACCTGGAAACCAGTTTTATGTAACAGAAACCTGTCAATGAATATTCGTAAGAGGGTCCTGAAATGTTATGTGTGGTCGATCCTATTGTATGGTTGTGAGACATGAACGTTAAAAACCACAATGCTAAACAAGTTAGAAGCATTCGAAATGTGGTGCTACAGACGAATCCTAAAGATATCGTGGGTTTCGCACACTTCCAATGAAGATGTTCTTCAAATGATTAATTCAGAACGTCTGCTCATAACCTCTTCAAGGACGAATTAATTCTTTGAATAATAAAAAGTCCAATATTTTTCTATATTTTAATTATTAACATCCGGATACATGAAAAATTGCAAAAAAAATATTGTCAAATTTGACATTGTAAAAGTCAAAAACGAAAACGTACACATATGTTGCCAATGGGCGGATGATCTATTGATGAAACGATTCCATGCACTCTGGGCAGACACTCTCCTGACACTGCTTGCATCTATATCTTGTTCTGCGTTTGCAATTTCTGTCATGAGATCTTGGTGGATTTTTGTAGTCCATTTTCATTGAATAATGTCCCAATCCATTCAAGCGAACTTCAGGTGCAACTTTTGTCCACGTCTTTTTCTTTTTTGGAGCAGAATTTTCGGATGAGGATCTTCCTTGTTTTCTTGCATTTCCATTTAACTCAATTAAAGTTGAAGCAATAGATGCTTTAAATTCTAGTAAAGATATTTTTGATGATTTGGCTTCTCTGAACAACAACCAAGCATTTATAATTGCAACATTCATGAAATGAAAAACAATTCTCAGATAGAACTTCTTGTTTTTGATGGCATGTGGATAATGAGCAATCATTCTATCTGATAAATCTACGCCACCCATGAACCGATTGTACTGCCTGTGGCCTTTAAACCTCAATGTAAGTCTTTGTTTTCCTATCCCATCTTCTTACAGTATCTTGAGGATCCTTACCAGCGAAAGATGAAATCATATGAACAAGGTTATTGTCTGCCCATCGTAGCACTGTAATGTTGTTTTCAGATGTTGTCACGGAACATGAACCTCTACCTTTTTTCTTAAGAATCTTACCATCCGTCAGTTTTTCGCTAGCTTTGTGTATTCTGTTAGCCCTGACAGTTCCTACTACATGTATATCTGCATCTTTTAGGTAGATGACTAATGGTATAGAAGTGAATAGATTATCCAAAAATATTTTGTGATTGAGACCTTCTAATCCTGAACACAGCCTCACGACTGTATCACCAATGATACCCAATTCTGATTTATTTTGATTTTTTGAGGACTGGTACATCTCAAATTTTGATACATAGCCATTTGCTGACGCTCGTACCCATACTTTAAATCCCTATTTCTTGGGTTTAGATTTAATATACTGCTTATTTCTACTTCTTCCTTTGAATGGAATTATCATTTCATCAATAGCTATATACTCAGTTGGTGTTGCAGCATCAGCAAATGTTCTACTCAGTAAATCAAGAAAAGGTCGTACTTTTATAAATGCGTCATCATTATTCTCAGAAATTTCATGGTTATTGTTGAAGTGTAAATATCTTTTTATTTCTTCATATCTTTTTAGGGACATAGTGTTAGCAATTTGTTAAAAACTCAGACCTGGAACGGATGACCAATACATCCGATAGGCAGGGTATTTTATGTATGTCATAATGATGTTGATAGCAAAAAATTGTTTCATTTCAGCAATGCTAACCGAAAATGAATGTTTTCCAGATTGAAGCGCATAACGAATTGTTTCTGTAGTAATTAGCTCGAAAATTTCATCAGGAAATAGTTTCCCAAAGAAGGAATATGGCATATCGCCATTTATATTGACTTGATAGTTACCTCGAAAAATTGGTGGATTGTTTATAAAGGCATTATCCTTTTCTGAATACCAGATTTCGGAACTCTGTATTGGTACAGGAGGCTCAGATGACAATGCTGAACCTGTTGCCCTCTTCTTACTGTATTTTTGTTGTCTGCATCTCAAAGCCAGAGGAATGTCATCATAGTCACTATCAGTATCAGAGCTACCATTTGATTCGGAAAGTTCTTCCATGGTATCTCTGTTATTTGGCAATTCCAATAAGGAATCCAATTCTTCTTCTGATTGGTCATCATTCTCAATTTCAATTTCCTCCAAATCTGAATTGTTTGGATTTTGCACAGAACTTAGAATGGTTACTTTCTGTGTTCTGCTATAAAATGATGATGTAGGTATCTCTATAAAAATGCTGCCTTATTCTAAAATGAAAATAAAAACAAAATTATTTTGACATTTCTGCACCCCGTACACAAATGTGTACGGTTATT
The DNA here is from genome assembly GCA_918026665.1 of Diabrotica balteata. Taxonomy (NCBI): domain Eukaryota; kingdom Metazoa; phylum Arthropoda; class Insecta; order Coleoptera; family Chrysomelidae; genus Diabrotica; species Diabrotica balteata. The sequence continues at coordinate 83,641,574 of OU898282.1, read as the reverse complement.
TTTACGTAATTTGCTCAAGACACCAAAATAATATATTTGATTTTATTGTACGATCTTGTATATTAGATATTTATTTTGTACTCACCAATTTTTTGTTGCACAAAATTATGTCAAATTGAAAAAATACAGTGCCTGGACTTCTTCTCATAACCTCAAAATACCGTCAAGGAGACACGTGAATATAAAAATACGACGAGGTACAAAAGTCAAGCCATTTTGATCTCTATTTCGCTGTAACTTGAGAGGGGGATTGTAAACGTCCACAACGGTTGCCGCTACGTAAATGAGAACCAAGTTTAAAATATTGTTACAATATTTTAAACGAAACGTACACAAATGTGTTTATGTCCTTGAAGAGGAAACACCATAAAGAGGAGAAAAACAGAATACTTCGGCCATATAATTAGAGGACCTAAATACCATTTACTTCGCCTTATAATACAAGGAAAAGTGAAAGGAAAGAGATGGATTGGTCGAAAGAAACTTTCATGGCTGCGTAATATTAGACAATGGTGTGGTTTCACAGTAGAAGAATTATTTCGCGCAGCAGCCGACAGAGAAAGGTTTCAGGAAATTGTAAACATGATAACGGCCAACGTCTGAATACGGACACGGCACCCAAAGAAGAAGAAGATCTTTAGAATGTGCTAGGTGTCTTTCAAAATTCACACGTGTGACCAACGAAGAAGGATGGTCGAATTTTTGTGAATTAAACGTCGAAAAACTAAACAACACATTTTAAATATTGTTCAAAAATCTATCGAATGACACCAAACACTATTCTTAGCCACACATCCTAGAGAGTGAAGGAGGAAACTTTGAAATCTTAATTGAGAACCTATTTAGGTTCTATTATTGCAGATATAGATTCCTCATAAAAAAAATAAGAACTTTTATAAAACACATTTTTTTTCGAATTATTGATAGATGGTATTATAATCGGAAAAAACGATATATCGTGATACTCTAGGAAAATATATGGAAGCGGTTTAATATCTCGAGAAATACACTTCTAAATAAAAATTTAAAACAAACGTGTTTTACGCGTACTTCTCAAAAATCTATCAAATGCCACTTATCAGGACCCCGTACCACCTCTCTCTGAGGTGTTGCAACTTTGATTTTTTTTTTGAAAAACCACATTTTTATTGCAGATTACGATTATATGTGAAAAAGTAAACAAGATTTATTTAAATTTCTTATTTTTTTTCGATTTGCGGTAGATGGCGCTATAATCACAGAAAAACATAATAGAGATTAGAAGGCTGCAAATTAATTTTTATGATACTGAATACAGATTTTATTGAATATTTCCTTAAATCAGAATCTGGGATAGAAAATGAGGGTTCCTATTTAAGATTTTAAAGTTACACGACGCCCCACCCTACGGTGCCATGTTTGGTGCCATTCGATAGATTTTTAAAAAAATATTGTGCTGTTGTCAAAAGTATCTCTTTTAGAAAACAAACTCAGTAAAACTCAGGTCTAATTTAAATAAACATATATTCCAAATAAATAAAATTGTATCCAAGAAAATAATATGTACAGAAATATTCAAGCGTTGATCCCATGGACGGCTGTATCAATGACGTGACGTACCACTGTCTAATAGCGGCTAAAAACAAAATATAATTAATATCATAAAATCTAAACGGTAACTACGGTGTGTTAATGCAGACGAGGCGAAGACGGGAAAGACAGGTCATAGAAATAGAGATGAAACCGGCCAATTAACACTTGGTATGGTGAGGAGTGGACAGCGACTAATCAGTACTCAGTTACAGGAAAGAATATGTCTGTCTCAGATCAATACTTAAAAATCGGTTATGGACCTGCCACTAGATCAACACTCTAGCAGAAGCGGTTGACCTTCAGTCAATACCCTAGGATCAGTGGAGTTGTTATCAGATCAAGACTCTGGCGGAACTCCGGACGGTTCACCTCCAGTCAATACCGAAAGGCCCGGTGGAGTTCGCACTAGATCAACACTTTAGAGGAACTCGACTCTCTGACGTAGTTTGTCGTGACGTAAGTTGTTTTATATCATCGTAGGCCTTACATCTCCTCTAACGCACATCTATAAAGGAGAAACTTTTGGTGAGAAGAGACACTGGGACAAGACTTGTAAATTTCGCAGCATCTCTGAACATGACTATTAGTAGTACATACTTCCAACATAAGCGTGTACATAAAGTGACGTAAATATCCCCAGATCTTCTATCTTCTTTCTTCTTTGTCAACCATTTTCCATCCACTTTTGAATGTAAGTCTCTCCCAATTACTTCCATATTTCTCTATATTGCGCCAACCTAATCCACTGTTTGCCTGCTACTGCTCTTATTTCATCTACCCATCTACCCATATACCCGTAGTATACAAATAATGGCATATGCTGATTATTAAATTTTCTCCATACTGCTATATGGTGTAGAAACCTAGACCATAAAGGCCAATGTGATGAACCGATTGGAGACCTTTGAAATGTGGGTATTTAGAAGACTTCTTAAAATTTCCTGGACAGATCACACAAGAAATGTCTTAAAAGTATTAAATCGAATGGGCAGAGAACGATAATTGCTGCCAATAATAACAAGAAGAAAAACTACTTATCTGGATCATATATTTCGAAATTTTAAGTACCAGTTCGTAAAGCTTATTATGGAAGGTAAGATAGACGAAAAACGGGGCATCGGAAGAAAGAAATACTCATAACTTGAAAATATAAGGGATTGGAAGAACCCGAAATGAAGTAATTTGAAGCTTTTACAAGTATCAAAAACGTTGTAGAAAACATCAAACTCCTGACTAACACCCAGAAAACTAAATATATTTTTGATATATCAAGAAAGCAATTAAAATGACTTAGAGGTGAAACATGAAACTATTGAAACTGTCAAAAAATATTCTGCTACTTAGGATCACTGGTAGACTCCAAAAACAACACATTCAAAGAAACAAGAAAATTAATATCTGAATATCTAAATTATTATAAGATAACATATGTGCCCAGTGCTAACATACCTATCGGAAAATAAGCGGTGATGAGGCTATATAAAGAGCTACTACGAATGTTTAAGATTGAGATGTTAGAAAAGTATTAAGGATCACATATGGCGGATTTAACTAACAGGGTCTCTGAAGAAAGCGATAATATTTTAAAATCTAGACTTTTTGATGATGCAGATATGGAAACAATCATTAAAATAAACAGCCTAAGATAAATGGACCACGTTTTACGGAAGGATAAAAGGAATCCTGTTAAAATAACCTTGCTAAAATAATCATGGTAAATAGGATAAATATTGGAAGAAGAAGCAGGGGGTATCCTGTACTCAGAAGACAGACACGTGACAGGGTAGAGTAATATAATGTTTTAGGTTGGCCGGGGCTCGCAAAGGGCTACATCATCAACTGATGATTGCATTGAAGGGTGATTTTCTACATAAGATTATGAGGCATCAAGTAATTCCATTTTTTTTTGGCTAGTTTAGATAGACCAAAATTATTTCTTTTATGATAATGTAATATTTATTTTAGTATTATGGCCTTAACGAATGAACTGTACGATAAACTTTTACATTTGCTAGCGAATGACTATTGTTGTTTTGTTAGATTGTTGAAGCTTGGTTTGGTCATCTCTTATTTGTTGATATACATTAATATCATTGAAATAATCATTCATTTTGCTGTTATGGGGAGGTAAACTGCAAACAAGCCTAAGTCATAAATAAGTAATTTTGCAGAGAGGGTGAAAAACTTTGCTCTGAAAAAGGATTGTGAGGTTTAATCAATGTTATGCAATACTGTTGGTTCCAAATATGTGATTACAATACTCATTTCAGTTAGGGTAGCTGAAAACTAGTTTAATAAATGATTTTGTTTTGGCAATAAGACCGTTTGCACAAACTCACTGGAAATAAGTCGCTTTGCATGTAAAATGTTGTGCACATAAGCTGATTTACATGTAAATAAAATAATAAAGCTATAAAGTAAGCTAACTATAGTTTTCTGACTAAATTTTTATTTTTATAAAATAATAATACTGGCCTTAATTATGTGACAAACATTATTATAGTGGGTAGCTAATGCAACAAGTAATTGTTTTAATATGCAAGTCACAGCGTTCATCGTCGAAGCCGTCACGCATTTCTTCCTGCTTCTCACCAGCAGCTGCTGTAGTGGGTTTATCAAAAATCAAACTCTTCTCCCAACTAAGACGTGGATCAGAAATAGACCAGCCCTCGTCAAATATTTTTTTCAAAAATTTGTCAACATCTTTGGTCTTTTCTTTGGTTAACACATGATGAAGTAATAGTTCTTCCAGTCTCACTTGTCTAAGATTCTTTTTCCCTTTCTTTCTCAAAGATACAATAGACTCTTCTTCTTCTCACCTATAGTTTTTCAGGCCTCTTACCAATACAATATTTTTGTAAAATTGTTCTTTTCCCTTTTTGCGGAGGTATTTAACTTCTTCTTGTGTCTGGTAGCGTATTTCAATTCTCTTCAGTTTACCTATTGATTGGATGTCCTCATAGTATTCACTTAGCTTCTTAATATCAAGTAGTGGCCAATCTTCTTCTAGTGCTTTTACCTTGCCCATACCACTGGAAATATCACGGTATTTCTTTGTAAATAAAATTATGGGTGTTTTTTTTAAAGCCGTTGTTCTTCTTTAAGTTCCATCTTCTATCGAAGGTTGGAAATCATCATAGCTATGCGGACTCTGTTGACAAAAACCGTTACATAACCTCAAATTTGCAAGACTCACTGGTTCAGCTGAGTGAAAGTGGCTGCGTTTCTATTGGTTGGTTGGAAATAAGCTGGTTTGCATGGACCAGTACAGTGAAAAATAAGTAGTTTTGTGTGTAAAAGTGATTTTTGACATGCTGTTACTATCGGAAATATTTTTTACATCAATCAGATAGAATAAACCACTTTGGCTACAACAGAACAATGCATTGGCACATCTAACTCAACTTTAATTTTTGTGTAACTTAAGGTTGTATGCATGTTACATCTTAATGTGTTTCTTCGTGATGGCGATTTTATTACATTTATAATCTTTTCGTATTAATAAGTCGGTAATCACGTAATAATACTAAATTTTATCAATACAAAGGTTATTACGAAAATTTAAGCGATGCATAATAGTTTAGGATGTGTAATAATATATACATTTATTTTTTTTTTTTTTTTTTCAGATAATTAAATGGGTATTTTTGAAGATTTCGGTAGGAGTTTAACACACTGGTCATTCGGACTCTTTGTTTTGATAGGATTGGTTACTTCAGAATATACGGGTGCAGAAACAGTGATATGCATTTTTGTCGCCGCTATATCGTCAATTCTATCAGGTAACACAAAACTGTATAAATATATTTGTTATTATGATGTAAATTAGTCCACTTAAATTGGCAATATAATTAGGTATTTTGATATTTACTACTAAAATAACTATTTATATTAAAGCAGTCAATACGAAGACAAGAGATCTGATATCAAAGAACTTAAACCATAAAATAATTACAAGAATAATACGAAAACAATAATAAATTCCTAAGAAAACATTTCACTCTTATAGCATAATCATAATCTATATAAATAAAAATGAATCTCCAAAATATTTGAATGCGCCTAACTTCAGAACGACTGCACCAAATTGGATAATTCTTTTTTGTTGGGTTTGTTCTTATCAGGACCAAGTTTTTGTACAAGATCATTTTTAAAAAGAATACACAAAAAGACATAAAAACAGTTTTTTCCCAGATTTTAAATCGCACTATAACTAATAGATGGCGCCATACTATGACAATAAAGGAAATTATAATAAACAAAATAAATGTCAGTATTGATAGATTGACATAACAACATGTTTGTATATATTTGGTATTAAGACTGTATATATTTGGTACTAAGGCTTCAAATAATTTTTTTATAACATCCAATGTTTATATTAATCTGTCTTATTACAAACAATAAGCAATATGTATAATTGATGTACATTAACAGTGAAAAGCCGCCCAGTGGCAAGCACCCAGGTAAGACATAATATAAATATTATATATGATAAAACAATTAATTTAAACTTCAAATTAACAAACAACGTTTAATACAAATAAACATCACTGACATATATTCAATAAGTATTCCTCCTCATCAGTCCTCATCCCTTTTGGGATGTGGTGACACCATCAGGCCTTCACAGTTTTTTTACGATTTCCATATACATAAGAGTTACAAGACTAAAAAAAAAGGAAAAAAAAATTAAAAAAAGATTTAGAAAACAACAGAATAAAAACTTGTTATTTCATCGCACTATGACACTATGCTCTATTTCTCCATATTTACTAGAAGTCCAAAGGGTCTGGGCGTTTTAATTTTCTTTCGTGTGAAATGTTGAGCAGATCGGTGGCCAGCGGATTTGGATAGCAGGATAGTCTGGTCTCGTATACAGAGTTTACAGCGGATATTGCTTTGCTAACTGTTGGTAACTCTAGATCTGGCGCAGTACTTTCGATTGAAATCGCCTGAAGTTTTCTGGGGTATTACTTGCTGCACCGCAGATTTGTACTGCATATTGCCATACCAGTTTTTGAATACATTTGTATATCAGAAGTTTGTTCTCCAGGCTAATATTTGATTTTCGACTCATGTACCAATACATTTTTCTATAGGTTAAGCTGAGTTGAAGGCATTTCTTCCAGATGTGGATACCCCAATTAAGTTTGCTATCCAAATGAATTCTTAAGTATTTATCGACGGTATTAACTAGTAGTGGAGTGTTGTTTATAGAAACTGGTGGCGCGACACCTTTTTTTAAAGTAAATGTTATTTATGTTGATTTTAAACTGTTAACTTGGACTCGCCACAGTTTAAGCTAGCTCTCTAGTTTAAGTAGGTGGTTTTGTAACACCTCGGAGGCTTCAGTTGCTGTAGAATTTGAAGCCATGATAATTGTGTCAACGGCATATGTAGCGATTGTTGTATTATTTGTTGTTACGAGATCTGATGTGCATATTAAGTAGAGGGTGGGTCCTAGTATGCTTCCTTGTGGAACTCCGGATAAAATTGGAAACAGTTTAGTGATTTCCTCACCTCTTTTGACTTGAAAGAATCGATCTGTCAGGTAGGATCTTAAAAGTGAGCTGATGGTATGAGGAAATATGGATTTAATTTTAGAGATAAGACCTACATGCCAAACTTTGTCGAATGCTTGAGATACATCTAGTAATACAGCAGTACAGTAATTTTTTTATTCGAGCGCATTTCTGATAGTCTTTACCACCTTATTAATTTGCTAGATAGTTTCACGTTTTTTTCTAAACCGAAACTGATAATTCGGTAAAACATTACTGTCATATAAAATAAGCTCCAGTCTTCTCAGAAAAAGCCGTTCAAATACTTGAGATATAATAGGCAACAAGCTAATTGGGCGATATGAAGATACTTTTGTATGATCTTTATTCGTTTTTGGAATAAGAATAATTTGAGTAACGTTTTATTGGAGTGGAAATAAACCTGTTTATAATTTTTTAGTGCTAAACTATATACTAAGTCTTATCCAGGTAACGCTTTAATTTTCAGATTATCAATTATTTCTATGATTTCAGATTTTTTTAAAGATTTAATAGGTTGAGCCATTCGATATGGTGCATTTACGACTTCATCCATAGCCTGCTCTCCTTCAACTGAGACTTCCATCTGATGCGGTTGAAATACCTCACATATATGACTTGCAAAAGTATATGCTTTATCTATGTCAGTTTTAGGCCAAGTGCCATTTTGTTTCCTGATTGGCATATTCATTTGTTCGGTGTGTTTAAGTTTTTTTATTAGTTTCCACACCGAATAATTTGTATCATCTGCAGGTGAGATGTTCTTTAAATATTTGTTGATTCCATTGTCTTTATGTTGGATCAGTTTTCTTTTGAGCAGTCTGCAAGTTCTATTAAGATTTGCTTTATCTTATGGATGCCTAGTGAGCTGTCATCTCTTTCGCAGTTTTCTTTTTTCCAATATGAGGGAATTTAGGTGAGCAGGATAGGAACTCGGAGTTGTGTTTTTAAGTAAATTCTGGGGTAGACGTCCAAGGAGCATGCTGAATAACGGTAGTTAGGTAAGCAACTGCATTTTCTATGTCGCTATTACTTTTAAGAGGCAAGTTTAGGTTAATGGATGTTTTTATTTCTTGTAGATATCTGTGTCAGTTTGTTCTTTTATTAGTGAGTGTTAGATATTTAGGACAATTATGAATTTGATATAAATAATTTTGAATGCTCGAATAAATAAACTTTGATAAAATTAAAGGCAGCTATCAAGAATAGTTTTGTAAATTAAATCTTGCCCAAGTACTTTCTCCTTCTATAGCATCTTCAGGAGCATTTCGTCAATTTTTGGGCTATCCAACAATCGCTGAATGTCATAAACATAAAATTAAACATAAAGTTGTACACAACACTAAACAACCACCAAACAGTTTAAAATTATATAAAAAATAAGCTACATTCTGGTCGGCAACAGGAGAGAGAAATTCTCATTCTCTCTTAATTTAGTTGTTCACCTGGTAAATGGACAACGACTTTATTTTACGAGAGAAAACGCAACGCAAAGAGCTGAATGATTACGACATGTTGAAATGTTACCTTTTCTTAAAGGGAGATTTATAAGTTAGGCTTTAAAACAACTTAGCTAGGATTCTTATAAACACGAATATTTTTAAAACTTATTTCTTTACGGCTTTGTTCTTCTGCTAAAATACCTTTAATAACAGTTGTGGAATTCGATAAATTTTTCTTAGTGACTAATATGACCCTACAAAAGCAGTTACAGTTGTAATATATTGTGTTTTAATGTTTATATTGTCCCGAGATTTTTTTTATTTAATTGAGTTAATTTATACATCTTGACACAACAGCTGAATACAATATTGTTTTTGAAGCTATTTTTTGTGACATTTTAAAGTAATTACTATTTAAATGGGAATGAAGATAAGTAAACAATATACAGTAAAAAAATTATAATTACATTTTAATGTTCAGTTTGATTTGAAGATTATCTTAAAATTCAGAAGTAAGAGTGAATGTATTCTTTAAGAGGGAAGATGATTATCAGAAGTACCTAGTTTATAGATCTTTGCTGTATCTGACATCTTTTAGTTTTTAATAGATGGTAAAATAACATACTGGGGGCCTGATGATGGGACAATTATTGTAAGCCTTGAAACAGGTAGCCCAAAATTTACCAACTTTATTAAAAAAATATAAACTACTTCAGATTGTAAGTATTGACTCATTTCCCATATACTACTACACGTAGTAGTGCAGGACATTTGCTAATTGTACACTCCCAAAGGATTTCTGCCATTATTCCACACAACTTCATACCTGCCATTGAATTAAAATGGTTTACATATCTTTTAGTTACCTGTTATTTTAATTTCCCTAGCTTTACATTAATTACAATCCAAGCGGGGCCTACGTTCAGTTCAAAACATAATATGTTTTTATTTTTAAATAAAATTCAATTAAACTTAAAAAATGTATTAAATGAATTTGATAAATGACAAGTAAAAGATAAATTATAATCACTTATGATTATTAATATAATTTAATATCTTATTCATAAGTGCATATGCTATTTTCATTTCAAACACACAATTTCAGTTGGTGCATCATTAAATAATTTTGTTTATTAGCTTGGTAATGAGTTTGATTATTACTTTCATTTGCATAACAAGTTGCTTCATCATCTCCTTTAATTCACTAGTGTCGTTAGTATACTCGATTGGCATATGAATTAGTCTCTTTTGATTCAAATTTTCTTCAAGATTCTCCGACATTGCTTGAGCGTAAAATATACCTGATGTGGCATAACATTAATTTTCTGTTCTAGTGTTAAAATAGTTTCTGCGTTGAGATGCGGTTTCTAATAATTTCTTATGTGCAATACATCCTTTATAGTTGGGTAGATATCTTTTACCACAGTTTACAGATTTTGTTAAGATTTCATTGAAGTCTGAAAAGTTATTTTTATTTAGAACCAATTTGGTGAGATGATATATGGGCACTAGAGATACTTCATTATCAAGGCAAATATTGGTTTAAAAATCTCCATCGACAGTAAAATAAAGTTGCCCGTTTTATAGATTACAAGAAGGTAATCTTCTTATTCGCGTGCCATCTCCTCTAAGAACCATCATGGCAATTCGCACTTTCGACGCCACTTCTCTAAAGAGGTCAGCAGAAGTGTTCCAGTTATTGCTGTTTTCTGACTTTAACTGTATTTAAGACCTCTTTATCATTTCCCATTCTTCTTAACACCTCGACATTCGTGACTCTATCTACCCAACTTATTCTTAATATCCTTCTATAGGCCCATAACTCGAAGGCTTCCAATCTGTCCGAAATATCTTTCTTTAAAGTCCAAGACTCCAACCCATAAAATAATACGGAGAACACATAGCATCTCAGAAATCTTCTTGCCTTAATCTCTTCTGTGTAGTCATTATTTTCATTAATTATTGTACCCAGATATTTATATTCTTTAACTTTTTGTTCCCCATTATTGTTATGTTTTCTTGGCGCTGTTGGGCTTTTGTAAATAACATAAATTGTGTCTTTTTTATGTTTAGGGACAGTCCGTTTTCTTCACTGACTTCTACCACTCTGTCAACCATTTGTTTTAAATCCTCAAGATATTCTGCTAATAAAATAGTGTCGTCGGCAAACCGTATATTAATGATTGGTCGGTTATTTACTTTTATTCCCATAGTTAGTTCTTCTGGTGCTTCCTGGATTATTTCCTCTAAACACAAATTAAACAAATTAGGAGACAGGACACAGCCCTGTCTGACGCCCCTCTCAATCTCTATTTCATTTGAAAAGACGTTGTTCTCTTTTACCTTTTACAAGAAGGTATACAATAACGTAAAGCACGACAAACTTACAAATCTGCTCATTAGAATTACGATGCATAATAAAGGATTGTCAAAAACTTATAATGGAACCAGTCATATGAAATATAGGAAATATAGGAGAAACGAAGGTAATCTAAATTAAACTTAAATTGTGATTAATGAAATTTATGTTATATACTAGAGGATATTAAAGAAAGTATTAATATGAGAGTATTTTTAGGAAATTAGCATAATAATAAGTTCAAATAGTTTTTATTTTGCAAAGTATTTGGTTATTTTGATAATTATAATGTTATGAATATATTTGTGCACATCTAAATAGGCAACCAAATTTACTTTAAAAAAGTTTTTTTATTTTTATTTTAATAATTGTGATATACATATTTAAGTGCACCATATTTATATGAAACCAAATATACACTGGAAGTAAGTTTGGGTTATTATGAAATTTGTCAATAAGAGTGAATTTGAACAGAAAGTAGACAGTTAAAATGATAATTACGGATTTAAAATAGTGTTATTTATTAATTTAAGTTGTTTAATATATATATATATATATATAATATATATATATATATATATATATATATATATATTATGTATATGTATATGTATATATATATATATATATATATATATACTGTTTATGTTTTTTTCTAGAGTAGTGTATCAAATAACTTGCTCAGACTGTGATAAAGTTTATATAGGAGAAACTTCTCGAACATTACACAGCAGAATTATTTCTCATAAAAGTGATGTAAAAACTAAGAAATCACAAGCTTGTGCATTAGCTGAACACTCCATCAATCTAAATCACACATTTAATTTTTCACAGGCTTCAATTCTAGAGAGGCAGAAACATGAACAGAAACGGTTATTTTTAGAAATGACACATATACAAAAAAATGAGTAAATAGAAGATCAGATATTGACAAATTGAGTAACATTTATTGTTACATATTAACATATCAATAAATACCGTCAAGATCTCATTTTCTATTGACATCCTAACATTAAAAATTCATATGTGCTTAAGCCAAACTGCTGACTGGATTAATTTATATTTTTTATAGACAATTAAATAAATTATAATAAAAACTATTGTTACTGGTTTTGCTTTCCACATAAAGTAACTGTATTTTCATTCATATATGTCCATTAATCAAACCATGACAATGACATATATAGTGACAATATAGTTAGTTTTAATAAAAAAAAAATTTTATTATATTTATTATGGTTTGTTTTGTAGAGTACAATATTAAAAACTGTAATCTCACGACTAGTAAGTAAGACAATTAACAATTTTAACTAGTTTATTTATATTTCTTTTTATAGATGTCTTGAAAAAGAATTAAATATAATTCGAAAGCTTGACAGTAAGTCAAAGAGTTTTCTTTGTCTTGTGGGCCAAATAAACTGACTGCATCCTCAAAAATCACAAGTTATATATATATATATATATATATATATATATATATATATATATATATATATATATGTATATATATATATATATATATATATATATATATATATATATATATATATAATTTTACATTCTGATCCAAGAAGCCTAAATTTCCATAAAATTCTCCGTAGAAAAGTTAAGAATTCTCTAGACAAATGAAATAAGACGTCAATAGAAGAAAGTTAACCTTATTTGCGTAGTAGAATATTCGAGAACATTCAAATATCTATAGAATAGAACAATTCGAATATGTTTTCTTTCAACCTGGAACATTGAAATGATATAAATACTCAGTAATTTGGAGGAGAGAGGACAGTATGATAATTCATTATTAGTTAGATTATTAGTTAATTAGTTAGTCAGTCAGTATGGTCAGTCAATAGTACAAGCAGTTCATTAGTAAGTAAGTCAGTATACAGTGGACAGTATTCAATGAGTAATATCTGTTGGTCAAGTCAATTTGCAGAAGACAGTGATTTAGCATGAAAGTTTTATAATATTTTGAAAAGTATATTACATGGAGATTAAAAATTATAATATGTATATGGAGATGAGAAGAAATTAAAATCATAATATTTATATGGTGGTTGGAGGTTGAAAGAAGAAAAAATAAGGTTATTAGAAAGAAGACTAAACAAGAAATCAATAAATAAAGAAGAATATTTTGCGGATTTATAAATGCTATTGAGAATAAAATATTTTAAAATGATAAAAGCTGATAATTAAAACATTGTGGTGTATTTGGAGAAACAATTTCACAAAACGAAGGATAACCGAGGCTGATAACGAAGATATTAAGTAGTGATTAAACCCTTTATTTGGAAAACAGTATATATATATATATATATATATATATATATATATAAAGATATATATATATATATATATATATATATATATATTTATATATATATATATGTATATATATATATATATATATATATATAAATATATATATATATGTATATATATATATATATATATATAAATATATATATATATATATATATATATATATATATATATATATATACATCGGGTATAATGTCTTTATACAATTTTTCTTCATTGTCTACTTTGTAGACAACGTTTTCAATTCCTCTCTAGGATTGAGGTTACATTATCATCCCATGTCTTCATTGACCTGCTCCTTGGCCTTTTGGTTTGTCTTCTGGCTTTTCATACTTTTTAACTGGTCTTTCTTGATTCATTCTAACCATGTGTCCATACCATCTCAGTTGGGCCTCTTTAATTTTCTTAATAATTCGTTAGACCTTAATATGTTCTTTGACTGCCTCATTTCTAATCCTATCTAACCTGATTATACCAATTATTTTTCTAAGAAACTTCATTTAGATGCTCTGTATTTTCGATTTTAATTTATCAATAATCGTCCAACTTTTACTACCAAAAGTTAAATTGGGCACAAACACCGTCTTGTATATGGTAACTTCGGCTTTTTAGGTTACTTCTTTTATCAACAAAAACGTACTTTTAATTGTGTGGTACATCCAAGCAGCACTTTATATCCTGAAACTTATTTCAGTTCCAAGCTTCAACCCCATACAAAAGGGTAGAGAAAATATAACATCAAAGCATTCTTATTCGGAGCGATATATGGATATCGTGATTACAAAAAAGTTTTGTCATTCTATTAGAAGTTGACCGCGCAATTTCAATGCGGCATCTTATTTCTTTTATTTGATCAGTATCTTCTGTGATCCATGCTCCAGGGTATTTGTACGAAGATATTGTTCTTCAATTTCTGTATTATCTAATACTATCTGAACTTTGAGGTTTTGTGCTTTTGTAAATACCATGAATTTGGTTTTCTTCAAATTTATTTTTAGTCCATATTCGTTGCAATATATATTTAGTTGTTCCGCAAGGTGTTGCAGTTCTTCTAGTGGTTCTGCTAGAAGGACGACGTCATTAGCATATCTTATTTTATTAAGTGGCTCACCGTTTACTATAAGGCCCCCACTGACTTTGGCAAGCGCTAATTCTAAGATGGCTTTACTGTATAAATTGAATAACAAAGGTGATAAAATACACCCTTGACGGACTAAACGGCGAATCTGGATAACTTCGGTCAGTTCATTTTTAACTTTCACTTTTGTTATTTGGTTCCAATAGTTTCTCTGCGAGAAAATACTAACTGCAAACAGTACATCTCGTGTTCCTAGTCCTTTCCTAAATCCCATTTGTGTATTACTTATGTCTTCATCTATTTTCTTATGTATTTTATTGTGAATTTCTTTTAAAAACAATTTTAAGACATGACTCATAGTGTTTTTGCTCTAGTTTTTTTTAATTATGTCATCTAAGACAATGTTAAATAGTATGGGGCCTAGGACTCCTCCTTGACGAAGACCCTCATTTACTATGAACTCTTCGGATTCCATATTACCAGTTCTGATTCTGTTCATTGTAAGTCTATATATACTCAAAATGTCTTGCCGGAGTTTAATTTTCACACCTTTCTTTTTTAAACATATGTCAATTACCTTCCTTGAAGTACTATAAAATGCCTTTTCTAAGTCTATAAAGGCTTGGTATAACTCAGTGCTTGAGTTCCGTGCATTTTGTATTGGCTTCTTGATAGTAAAGTTGTAATCTTAGATGCTTCTGCCTTTTCTAAATCCACCCTGTGATTGTTCCATTTTGGAATCAACTTCTTATAAAAAACGTTTTTCTAGTATTCTCCCATATACTTTGCATTAGATGCTCATTAGTGTTATCCCTCTGTAGTTACTACATTCGAGTCTGTCTCAAAATGAAAGTACTATTTAATAATGGAGAACAGCTGTCTACACTGTTCTATTTAGTTGAAGGTTGGATATTAAAGACAAGAACCATATCACGTCTGAATTCTTTTGAGATGTGGTTATAACGGAAGTTATTGAAAATACCATAGATCAAGATAGTATCAAATAATTGAGTGCAAAAATTGCATGTATGAGTTAAATATGCTGTTAATATTTAGTTAAGCCACAATTGATTGTTATTGCTAACTTCTTTATTGTCATCAAAATTTGTTTCTAGTGCCATTTTTTACTTCTTTGCTGTATTTTTCCTGTCAGTTTGTCCGTTTTTATAATTTATACTCTTTTAGTTTTTGCTTTGTTGACTTCAAGCTGAGATTTAAGCTTTGCTGACTTTTTTTTAATTTTAGTAAATAGAAAGTGTTTTTGTTCATTTACTATGCAATCAGTCAAAAAAAATTGTAAGCACATTTGTTGATTTTACATCATTGGCGCTAAAAGAAATATTTCAATAAATATTTACTCCATATGAATATTACAATTATCGATCCTTAACTTAAGAATGAAAAATCTAATGGTAATGTTTGCTTTAGGACTCTAGTTTGTTGACTATTGTTTAATAAATTGAACCCAAACATATTTTTGAGGTTCTCTAACCACTGTAATATTTATCACTATGTGACTCTATCACTTAACTTACAGTTGGCGCTTGTATATCTTGTAGTATGTCTTTGTTGCTTACATACCATGGCGCATGAGTTATTGCTCATAATACCTTGTTCTTAAATCTACAAACACAAGTAGCACAACAACTTGGTGACACACAGTTTGGATTCAGCAATAATCTTGGAACAAAAGAAGCTCTATTTAGTATTCAGGTTATGGTACAGAGATGCAGAGATGTGGGACATCCAGTTTATATGTGTTTTATTGACGTTGAGAAGGCTTTTGATCGAGTAAAACATACTGAAATGATAGCCTTTCTTCTGCAGGTAGGTATTCATGATAAAGAAATACGGATTATTAAAAATCTTTACTGGCATCAACGTGCAAACATCAGGATTGACCGGGACACTTCTGAAGAGCTCCAAATACAAAGAGGAGAAAGGCAGGGCTGTATTTTGTCCTCGCTACTATTTAACATATATTCTGAGTTCGTTTTTAATAAAGCAGTGGATCATGTTCAATGTGGTATAAAAATGAATGGCGTCAATTATAATAATTTGAGATATGCAGATGACACAGTGTTAATTGCAAGCAACTACGAAGAACTTGAACATCTAATTAAGAGAATTACCACAACGTGTGATGAATATGGCCTTAAGCTAAACACCGCAAAAACAAAGGTGATGGTCGTCAGTAAAACGCCAATACAACCGGAAGTGGTAACAGCTTATGGTTAACAACTGGAGAGAACTAATAGTATCACTTACCTTGGTTGTAATCTAAATGAGAACTGGGACATGAGCAAATAAATTAGAATACGGATAGAGAAGGCCAGAGCTGCATTCTTTAAGATGAAGAAACTGTTATGTGGAAACAATATTACTTTCTTACAAGTCTGAAAATTGGATTAGTGAGATGTTATGTGTTCTTTACTTTTTTGTATGGTATCGAAAGTTGGACTTTGACGAATACACTTCTCAAGAAACTGGAATCCTTTAAAATTTGGGTGTATCGGAGAATTCTACGAATAAGTTGGCTGGATAGAGTTCGTAACAAAGTTGTTTTGCATCGGATGGGAAAAGTTACGGAAGTTGTCAAAACAGTTAAAAATCGCAAACTTTAATATTTTGGCCATGTTATGCGCCACCCAGAGAGATATAATATACTCCATTTAATAATACAAGGCAAGTTAGACGAAATAAGTGGACCAGGTCGAAGAAGAACGTCATGGCTTAGGAATCTGAGAGATTGGTTTAACAGATCCTCTGCATCTCTTTTCCGAGTTGTCGTCAACAAAATTACTATAGCCAATTTGATAGCCAACGCTCGATAATCGAGCACGACACATGAAGAAGAAGAATATATGAATGAAAATTTTTTTTTAATTTTAAATTATGACATATTTATTACTTTTTAAAAGTTTATCTTTATATTTTAATGCATTTCATCTAATTATGTAAGCAAAAATAACAAATTTATTATCGACATATTTTAAAGCCTTCTTTGCATATTAATGGCAAAGTTTGGATGCTTTAAGCTGGAATGTGATAAGTAGTAGTCTCTGGAGATTAATGATACTTAAAACCATTATATCTGTCCGATCATGCACAGTTCCATTAACGAGATTACAGCAAAAGCACGATAGGCTACTTCTACAATTGTATGTTGACTTTAAAAGTTGGAATTAGAATAAAAACTACGTTTATTCTTTTTTATTAAAATAAACAAAAATTAAGAAAATTAATATAGTAGATCGACCGCAAGTTTTTTATGATATATTTTAGTTTGCGTTTTAATTTAGAATTAAAATAAGCAACATCGCATTAATTTAAATAAACTATTTAGTAAAATTAAAAGCAATTATATTTTCAAAAAAAATTAAATCTAAAATAATGTGCGACAATTTACTGTATTTTCATTCAGTAACGGAGAGTGGGGAAATATGGGCCCTTTAACATTTTTTAGGCTAAAAATAACAAGAAACGAAATATTTAAGTACAGTTCAATCAAACAATAAGAGGGGATTATAGCAAAACATATTTTCTGGAAAAATTATATCTAGGTATGCAGTTAAAAAAATTATTTTTGAAAAACACTTAAGGGACTGTTTTATCAAAGAGCACTTACATTGCGTTGTGAAATAAAGGGGAGCTTTTATACTGGCGTTGTACTACTTTTTTTTTTATTGGCTTTAGGGTAAATACCCACACAGCCAGAAACAAATTTTTAAAAACAGATACAGGGATTTCACAGGGATTACACTCTTCTCGCCCAGGGGCCGATCAGGGCAATTTTATAAACGATAAAAGGTAGGCCTCGGACAGATAGGTATGCATATATTAAGGAAAGACCAAAGGAATTAACAAAGGTTAATAACAAAGATTATATTTGTATATTCGTTGTTCTGACGAAAGACAGCAGACAATCGTAAATTTCTTTTTTTTTTCTAAAGCAAGAAGATGCAGTATATTGAATGGGCTTTCAATGTTTAATTTTAAAAGTTTACTGAAAAACTCATTAGATTGAGCTCTATATTTTAAACAATCAAAAAAGATGTGGTCAAGATCACCGATTTTATTACAGGCTTCGCAAAGATCACTCTAAAGTATTTTTTTTTTTTAAATAAATGTGCTGGATAACATGCGTGACCAAACTTCATTCTGCTGATAGTAGTTATACTTTTTCTATTGTAATTGTACTCATTGTACCAAGGTGTTCTCCTTAATTTGGTTTCAAGTCTGGTGTAACGTGTTGGATTTGTGAAGCTGTACTCTTGCCATAAATAGGACCATTTCCTTATCATTCTCTGTTTTGCTATGATTATTTGTTCGTCTGTAGTTAATTCGTAATTTATTTGTTCCCCCATTACTATGCTTTCTTTGGCAATTTGATCTGCAATTTCATTGTTTGTTATTCCTGCGTGTGCTTTGACCCAGAAGAATTTTATATATTTATTCTGATCTTGTAATTGTTTAAGTATTGCTTGGATGCTAAAAATAATATCATTAGTTGTGTTTGAGTCTGATTTTAAAATTTTAAGAACGGAAAGTGAATCGGAAAAGATTATAGCATTCTGATCCTCTTCCTGATAAACATATTCTAGTGCTTTTAGAATTGCTGTTGCCTCAGCTGTGAAAATAGATGTGTTTTTGTTTAACTTGTATTTTTTCTGTATACGTTTAGGTATTACGAAAGCGCAACCTGTACCATCGGTGTTTTTTGATCCATCAGTGTATATAGTGACGTAATTTGGATGTTCCTCTAAAATTTGATTTATGACTATACTATTAAATGATGCTAACTCCGAATAAAGTGGTATATTCACATCACAGGAAACAAAGTGATCAAAGTAGTCGGTCTCTAACTTTGTTTGTGGTTTTAAGGCCACGTTTCTTAATCCATCACAAATAGGAGGAGAGTGTTTATGAATCCAAAAAGGCTTAGTTAGGTCGTATTCGTTTAATTTATACATGCTGCTAATGAATGGTGAGTTTTTCTTTAGCGACTTAATAATCATTTTTTCAGCTAAAAATGATCTTCTCAGTTCTAATGGAGGTTCGATTGCTTCAGCTCTTAACGGTTCAACTGGTGTAGATTTCATTGCTCCCAGACATATTCTGAGTGATTTGTTTTGTATAATATCCAGTTTTCGTAGATTTGTTTTATTGGCTGTTCCATAGAGTGTACAACCATAATCAATTATTGATCTAATGTAAGCTTTATAGAAGAGTAGAGCTGTTTGAGGTTCTGCATCCCACCAAGTTCGCATAATGGATTTTAAAAAGTTTAGCCCTTTATTGCATTTTGTCTCTATTTGTTCAATATGAAGTTTTCAGGTTAATTTTCTGTCTAATGTGATTCCCAAGTATTTGACATTGGTATCCACCGGAAATTCTATACCATCTATTGTAATTTTCTGCATCGGTTTCATGTTATGCCTGGTGAAGATTATAACTTTGGATTTTTCTGCGGAGATTTGAAGCCCTAAATCACTTATGGAGCTTAAAACGAGTTTCGTGCTTAAATTCAAACGATTAATGCATTCGTCGAGATATTTGCTACGTGTATAAACAACAAAATCATCGGCATATTGTATAATAGTTGCTTTAGGTATAGAGGTGTGTAAATTAGTAGTATATATATTAAAAAGTAATGGTGCAAGGACTGATCCTTGTGGCAGACCTAAATTTGCAGTTTGGTATTTTACTGGGCACCTATAATGTCCTCTGAGCCCTACTTGTCTGTTTATATATAATTTGCATATCGTGTTGGCAACTTCTTGAGGGATTTGTAATTGTATCATTTTTTCCCGTAAGATGAACCAGTTGACATTGTCGTAGGCACCTTTCACATCTAGAAACATCGTTCCATTATACTCGTTTTCAGTTAAGCCTATTTGTATGTCTGTAACTAAGTGTGTCACCGCATCTATGGTACCAAAACCTTTTTTAAAGCCATATTGTGTAGTTGGCAGAGCGCCGGTTGTATTTAACCACCATTCCAATCGGTTTTTAATTATTCTTTCAAAAACCTTGAGTATACAGGGCATAAGTGCAATAGGTCTATATGAGTCACATAGGTGGGGGTCTTTGTTTGGTTTGTAAATTGGTATTACAATAGCCTTTTTCCATTCTTCTATTCTGTCCCCATTGATCCAGATATCATTTAGAATTTTGATTAGAAACATCTTGGCATTGTTTGGTAATTGGAATATCATAGGATATCTAATATCATCATATCCAGGTGATGTATTCTTTCTGTTTTTTATGACATAATTTAATTCTGTTAAGCAAATTGGATGACTAAAAATTTTATGGTTGGTGTTATTTTGTCTTTGTTTTGAGAAACTGTGTAAGGTATCACCCATAGCATTAGCTGGTGTAATTTTATCTAAAAATTGTTCTTGCCATTCATAATTATCCGATGTATTACCTTTCCTATATATCCTATTCATTTTTCTGGCCTGAGTCCATATGTTTTTCAATGGTGTATTTCTATTTAAGTTTTCGCACCAGAGCTGCCAATGTAGTTTAGCTTTAATTTTTAAAAACTTTTTTATTTTTGAAATTTCGTTTTTACATTTGACATAATTTTCCATAGTGCTTTGTTGCTTATACGTGTTGAGCATTTGTTTTCTTTTTTTAATAGCCTCTTCACAGCTTTGATCCCACCATGGTGGAAGAGGAGTTTTTTTGTTCGGTTTAAAGGGTTGGTAAATGGGTATAGAGGCATTGGCTGCCTTATTTATCCCTTCAATTAATAAGCTATAATTATCTTCCGCGTTACTGCTATTTTTAATGTGTTGTGAGAAATAGTTATTCGCAACTTCTTGATATAGAGTCCAATCTGCTTTATTCAAATTCCATTTTGTTTTTGGGTGTATTATGATGTCTTTACTTTCCATGCCTTTGTTAATTTCTATAATGATTGGAAAATGGTCTGAACCCAGTATATCAGGTAAAGTTTCCCATGCACAATTAATTGCTATATCTGGTGTTGCAAAAGTTAAATCCACGACTGAATTATTCCCGTTATTTGTGAACCTTGTAGGTGATCCGGTGTTTAGAAGTACTAACTCCGTATTGTCTGAAGCGGTTATAATTTGCGTGCCTTTGGTGTTACTTTTGTATGATCCCCATGTTGAATGATGCGCATTGAAATCACCTCCAAATATACTATTTGACTTGGTACAGTTAAGAATGGCGTCCCAATCGGCAGTTGTTGTTCGTATATCAGATGGGCAGTATAGAAAGAAACATGTTAGCGTTATTTCACTGTTATTCAATATTTGTATACCACACATTAAAATATTTTCATTAAAATTTTTCTTAATTGGAATTTCTTTAAAACAAAATACATTTTTAACAAGGATTGCCACACCTGCATAACCATCGTTTCTATCTTTACGAATAATATTATAACCCTTGAAATTATATTGTTTATCTGGCTTAAACCATGTTTCTGAAATTAAGGCAATATCGATTATATTTTCATTTAAACATTTAAGTAAACTCAGTTTATTGGCTACAGCCGATTGCGCATTCCATTGTAAAATCTTTATTTTATTTTTTATTTTATTAGCCATTACTTAAATTTATTAAAATTGTTAATTTTATCATAAATGTATGCTTTATCTAACTTTTCTTAATCGCTAAAAGAATCAAACTCTTCGAGTACACTTTTAAAAATATTGAAAAATATGTTTATAAATTCATCTGTATTAGGATCAGGATCGGCACTGTGTAAAATATTTGAGGGAAGAGGTCTTTTTGGACCAAATTCAAAAGGAAACATAGATTCAGGTAAGGGAGATTGGGCTTTTCTTTTTTTGAAATGTGAAGAAGTTTCAGGTTGATTTGGAGGTACTTTTTGTGTTTGTTTTTGGGTATTGGATGAGGATGGTTTAGGTATATGTTTGATGTTAGTTTGACTTGGGAGAGGTGGAAAGCTTTCGTTATTTAGCATACCTAATACTTCAAAATTATTTCTCGTACTAACAGCAGATGTGTAAGAGTTTTTTAGACTGTCCTTTGCTTCTAAGAATGTTAAATTTTTTTCGGCCATATGTCTTTTAATTTCGTTTTGTTCTTTAAATTTTGGACATTGTTTGGAAATGGATTTATGTTCATAATTTTTACAATGTATACAATAACTGTCTTGTGGGTCTCTACAGTTATGATTATCGTTTTTCTCTTGTCCGCAGTTAATACATCTGGTTTGTGTACTGTTGCAATTACGAAATATGTGTCCATGTTGCAAACATTTAAAGCATTGTATAACTCTATGCACATAGGGTTCTACAGAACAGGCAACACTGTTTATATATACATATCTGGCTAAAATGTTTCCTTCAAAAGTAAGTAATACCATTTGTCTGGGGACATATACTTTTTCTCTATTTAAGTCAATTTTCCTTTTGAGTCGAGTGACTTCCGTTACTGTTATATTTGATATTATATTATCAAAAAGATATTGTTCATTAAAAGTAGTATCTACGTTTCTTATTATGCCTTTTCGTTGAAGCAAATTATTTGGGATATATGCTTTTAGTTGTTCCTCTTTTAAATTTTCATTTTGTACTAAACTATTTGCATCTTTGGGGCTTTTAACTTGTACTCTTACCCTATTCTTCCCTACTCTGTCAATATTAAGAATATTCTTGATTGCTAATTTTTTATGTAAAATATGAACTACCTTCATAGGATGCAGTTTGCCAATATTTTCTTCATTTGTTTTTTCAATGAATACATATACCTTATCCGTATAGAGATATCCTTTTTGTAGATTAAACAGCTTAATTCCTTTTTCCTGTTCCTTGGTTTGTGGGCATTCTTCCACTTGGTCCATATTTTGGGTCCCTCCTTTGTCAGGGGGGAGTTTTCATCCATTTTTGTAAACTACCACTACATACACACAAATAAAAACAATAACAAACACTTAAATAAACACAAAAACTGGGTTTATTTGCCCGGAGCGAAATTGGTTTATTATTGATAGTCACAAAAAACTGGTCTTAATCACTATTTAAGCACCTGTAAATATACGTGTTCTCTCTATGAATGATCGAACAAGACGTGTACTACTATTTTCTATATAGTGGAATGCTAATTCAAGCGTCACGGAACTTGCGCCACAAAATGCAGTCGTCACGATAGCGTCATGGAATATAAAAAAACTACATGAAAGATAACTAACAAAATAGAGACAGTCAGTAAAAAGTAAAAGATTAAAAGTATGTCTGTCAATAAAATTTGTTAAAAAAACCTGAAAAATACAAGATCGATGCTAAAATTGTATTCATAACGACAGCACTTTGTGTACAGTTTATTGGTTATTAATTTTCTTGAGCATATTTTTGTTTTAATTAGAATTCAATATTATTTTTTTTTATTTTTAATTATTATTCCTTAATATCTTTGATAATTGGACCTTCTCTCTCTTCTTTGTCATATATTATCAATCATTCTCTTCTTTTAAAACTTCCAGTTTTCGATAATATTTTTTTTTGGTTTCCATACTTAATTAATTAATATTTGGATACTTTCTCAATAAGTAAAAGCTACCTTTTTTGTGAAATTTAAAGAACCGCTTCTTTTTGGTATGGACATAATAATTAATAATAATTAACAATTTTACTCTTTGGTGTTTTACTTTACCATATTAGCTTAGGTGAATCAGTGCAAGTCTTGGTATGTGTTTATTTTCATATTTGTCTTGTATCTATTTTGCATGATTTACCTGATCTGAAACCAGCTTGTTGTGGTATGGTATTTTAGTTTACTACATTTCCTATACGACTTCTTTTTATTCTAGTACCGACTATATATATATATATATATATATATATATATATATATATATATATATATATATATATATATATATGTATATATATATATATATATATATATATATATATATATATATACCAAAGGTTTGGTACATGTCCATATTTATACCACTGCCAAAAAAAGCAAATACTAAGAAATGTGAAGAAAACCGAATCATTTGTCTCATGAACCACTCACTCAAAATATTCTTAAACATCATTCATGCTCGCATATACAAGAAATTGGAGAAGAGTATTGTGATGTACAATTTGGATTTCGCAGCGGTCTTGGCACAAGAGAAGCACTTTTTAGCATACAAGTATTGATACAACGAGCAAGAGATGTCAATACAGATGTCTTTGCCTGTTTCATTACCTTCGAAAAGGCATTTGACAAAGTGCAGCATGAGAGGTTTATTGAAACTTTGCGAATCGCAAACATCGATGACAAGGATATAAGAATAATAGCCAATCTTTATAGAAAACAAGTAGCCAAGATTCTAGTAGACACTCAATTATCCAATGAAGTCCAAATACAAAGAGGAGTACGACAAGGTTTCATACTCTCGGCTCTGCTGTTTAATGCGTACTCTGAACATCTATTTCGAGAAGCTTTGGGAGAAACGACTAATGGCGTGATTGTTAACGGTGAAGTAATAAATAATCTAAGCTGCGTATGCAGACGACACTGTCCTGGTTGCGGATAGTGCTGAAGGATTACAAAGACTGAAAGATCAAGTAGTTAACATCTGTAGAAAATATAAAACGATACTTAACATTAAGAAGACGAAAATTATGATCATAAGCAAAAACCAAGATACAGAAAGTATTAGATAGAACAGAAAAAATAACATACCTAGGATGCAACATCACAGACAGCTGAGATTACTAATATGAGATTAAATGTAGGGTCGAAAAAGCAAGGAGTGCCTTCAAACAGATGAAGAAAGTTCTGCAATTTAACCATAAACTTACATCTCCGACTCAAAATTCTTAATTGTTATGTGTTTTCTGTTTTTATGTATAGAGCAGAGGCATGGACACTCACTATTGCGTCTTGCAGACGGTTGCAGTCTTTTGAGATGTGGTGCTGTCGTCGCCTGCTCAGAATATCATATTTTATGTACATCATATAACTAACGATGCAGTAATGCAACGTTTACAAAAAGAACCTGGAGTTTTAAAATCCATCAAAGAGAAAAGTTAGCATACTTTGGACATATAGTGGGAAATGAAAACAAATACAGAATCCTACTATTAATATAAGAAGGGAAAATAGAAGCAAATAGAGGACCAGGACGCCGCCGAATATCCTGACTTAAGAACTTGAGACAGTGGACAGATATGACCACCACAGACCTATTTCGAACAGCTGCTAATAAAATACGATGGGCCATTGTAGTAGCTAACATCCATAGAAAATAGGCACTAGCAAAAGAAGAAAACCGACTATACTAATAGGGGTTAGATATAACCATTGCAAATTCATCCATATGTTATGCTTTTTCTTAAAAGCGTCTGGGTATTAAACCCCGTCCAATCGCACTTGGTTATTGATCGTCTATCAGCATACCTTATTACTTTGATTTTACCTTTTATAATCAGCTATAACAACTCGTACTTATTATTTTGTAAGTATGTGCCCCAAATATGCTGTGCTTCTAATGGTGGTCAAAGTCAAGTTAATATTAACAGTCCAAGCTTCGGTACCATAAAGAAGAATAGAGTGGATGTAATATTTTTTTATGCGATATCGGATTTGCAGATTGAGTCTTTGTTACTCATAAATTTCTTCATCCCCATAAAGGCTGCTCTTGATTGCTCTATTCTTTATTGAATTTTGGATTTAGATCTTCAGTAATTCAGACTCCTTAGTAATTTATTTTGTTTACTAGTTCAATATCTTCATTTTTTATTTGGATCCGTGTAATGGCTTCACCTGTCTTACTGATAAGCGTGGTTTTTGTGTTCTATATCTTTATTGTAAATGTAAAACTTCAGATTTAAATATTATTGGAGCTTTCTCATTATAAGTTTGTGTTTATTCCATTTTTATGTCCATGAAAATTTGTTCAATATATTTAGTCTGTACTTGTGTTATTTCAATTAAGTTATTAATAGGTTAATTGTTTCTCTCAATTAATCGGTTAGGTATGTTTGTTCGTCAGTTTCCAGATAATTCTGTGTTACATCATGGTTTGGGTACAAACGACCCCACACATGAGAAAAAATTAACCAACTCTGGTAATTTCCAACCTTGCAAAATATTCTGATTTTAAGAGCAGATACCTGTTATCTCGAATCCACTGAGTCCGTTAATAAATATGGCAGATCTTCGATACGATTTTTCAAACAAGTTATAGCTATTTTTTACAGAGTTAAAACTTTTCAAGGTATATTTTAAGCCATGTAATTACTATTTCATCAAAATACGCCGTTATAGGAAAAAATATTGTCAGATCCATCTCGTGCATGAAATGTGGAGAAAACGATAACATTATAATGCCATTTTCCCCACAGTTTTAGAGCTTCGGCATACTTGTGGCTTGGATGACCATAAAGCAATAATAAAACCTTATTTTCAACAAAGCACTGTATCTATTGTTAAAAATATTTTAAGAACAGACTGAAGCTGTCATAATTCATGTATCTAAATTCGTTATAAGAAGAAAGTAATCCATACGGGATGACTTTTAATAATAATTTAGTCTTTTGCAAGAGAATATTATTGCTATAGGAACGAATTTGTCAACAGAATTTATAAAGTTTAGAAGAAAAATATGATATTTTGTTCCCTTTTATTATTTATTAGGAAACCAATCTCTTTTTGCCCTTTAAGTTTTAAATTTAATGCAAATAACTAGGGATCGTCTGGATACCAGACCCATCCATATTATATGTTTTCTTTAGATTCGTGTGATTGCATTTTGCATGTTATATACATACAAGACAAAAAAGCTTGTCAAATTTATTTATGTAAAAAAAATACAAATGTTTTTCTTTGTCATGCCGAATAGTCGGTCTTTTATCTCTAAAACATACTCATTTAGGTAAATCTCCAATTATTTAAGTAATGCAGTAGTGAATCGACCATGGATTTTCAAATAATGTATTGCTTAAAAGGAAGTAAGTAGACTACTTTCAGTTTACATTTTGTTTTTTGGCACTTCTCTTTAAAGTAATCAAGGATAGATTGATATATAAATATAAAACGAATTTAGATAAATTAAGTTAATTAGTTTAGATAGTTAATATTTAGAGTAATTGCAGTGGATATGATATAAACAGAAAAAATACTTTTTTAAACTTCATAAAAAAATTTATTTACATTAATTAAACCGCCTAAAAACACAACTGTTGCACGAAATTAGCAATATTACATGAGTTTTTATAGGTTTTATTAAAACTAGCCTAGTATTCTTGCCGCATCTTCATAGCTTTGAACATAGGTGGTACCAGTAGTAATAAATACAATAAAGAAAGCTAAACGACGGTTTTAGACACATAGACATATAATACAAGACAGCCTGACTAGCAATATAGTTACGTTTCCCTAGTGCTACAGAGAAAACTGACGCAAAGCAGCCACTGTATGTCTGTCTAATTTCACTCAGAGCTAGGGTTCTACAAAAATTGTTATGTGTGAATTTATTTTTCTAATTTGCCGTATTATATTAGAAGTTTTGTAATTTTGACAAAATTTCTTACACTAAGTCGAATAAGTCATAAATATGTTGATCACATCATATTGGTGATACAAAAAAAAGGAAAGTAAATTGACTCATTCGAGCTAACTCCAGGAGTTGAAGAAGATCAAATTATGATGAGTAGTGTATACTTTTTTTAGATAGTAGCAGTTCAAGAGCGTGGGTTCACCATATTGAATGATTACATATCAGTGATTACAAAAACAATGTAGCCTTAGTTTATTTACCCAAAAATCAATTGTTAAATAAGAATTTACATATTCAATTTTAAAAAAAGTAATTTTTTATGAGGAAGAAAAGGTTTTTTTTTATTTTATTATAACGCATTTTATCTTGCATATTTAGTGTTATTTTAAAAATTATTATGTGATTAAGCACTATATAAAAAAAGCACTTTATAATAAAAAATATATTGAACAAAGACGATCTGGATACAATAAA
Source organism: Diabrotica balteata (assembly GCA_918026665.1). Lineage (NCBI taxonomy): Eukaryota > Metazoa > Arthropoda > Insecta > Coleoptera > Chrysomelidae > Diabrotica > Diabrotica balteata. The sequence continues at coordinate 83,613,280 of OU898282.1, read as the reverse complement.
GATAATATATACAATTTCTTGGTATGTTGCTATACTTGATATGTTCTCAAACCAAGCGTTGTTGACCAGAAGTAGAAAAAGCTATTTTATTTTTCCAATATTACCCATTGTTCTCTCTTAATTGGTTTTAAGGGCTCAGATGTTTGGTTTTCTCGTTCACATCGTATTTTACTAATTCTCTTAGGGCAGTCAAGATGATCGTTTAGGTCCATTAATACCTTGTTCGGCTTCTTTATAAGTTAGCACTCCTTAATACATTTTATTTCTATACGAGAACTCGTTCGTCAAAAAAAATTGTTGTGGGTATTACTGTTTTGTATTTTTAAAAGATATCAAGTATATTACTAAAAAAAAACTCCAAAATATAAAGTTAAATTTTTATTTGGTGTCTTTTCTTTTAAAACGGAATATGATTCCTTAATGAAATTTAAAAAAAACTTTTAGTTCTCGGAATTCGTAGTAGACGCTGTAGATAAGAAAAAAACACAAAATACCATTTTTGATTTTTGTTTGATGAGAATTATATAATAATCGTCTGATTGAATGACTAGGGTTGTTCATGAAGGTATTCTTTATGAGGCATAATGAATTGAGTAAAATAGATATTAATAAAAAGTGCTTATATTTGTTTATAGTTTTGTAGCATTGGTGGTACGTTCATTGAATTGAGTTAATTAGGTGTCAAGAGCAACAAACTGCAATTTTGATAAAACAATCATATGCCCAGAGCTCACTCACGGATCGGAAACATAGGCAATGACGACGCGCGAGATGAAGAATTACTACGAAGACGAGACAGTTGAGCAATATCTACTGTAATATTGTTAGTATGTCCAAATAATTTTTCTGTTAATTATTATATTTTAAATCACCCTGTATATTTTTAATGTGTAATTTTATTGTGTTTTAATTGTTTCTTGGTTGTTTTTATTTGCTCTGTTTTTATATTTAATTACTAGTGACCTAGGTGCTTTTAACCAATACTGTCAGTACTGTTTTGAACAAATTATGTTCAACAACTTGTTTAAATACTTTCCACTCTAAATCGGTACGTGAGTCATTAATCATATTTAGTTGTCTCTTGATGAAGCTGACAAAAAATTAGCGAAATATAGAGGATTAAAAGAAAAAAGCGTTTTTTATAATAACACACACCGCATACCCGATATTCCAACACAATAAATTGTTATATATATATATATATATATATATATATATATATATATATATATATATATATATATATATATATATATATATATATATATATATATATAAAATTGCATCATTAAGGTTATCACAGTTGGTATATGCTGTATCTCAATAGCTCTACAAATTGCTCACTTCCAGTGAGCTTCAAATTTCATTACAATTATGATTGAGCGCTCGATATTCAAAGATGTGAATACTGATAAATTTAATATTCATAACATTTAACTTAACTACGTTTATTCTGCGAATAATAAATGCAATACAGAAATTAGGGAAACGTATTATAAATTTAACGAAACTTCTAGATTGTTGGATATATTAACAAATATTTAAAGTTTGAGTTTCATAACTAAAATTATTACATTCCAAATTCGGGTAAAACTTTTAATTAGATAATCTAAATTTTCCAATTAGTTAATGCAGGTAAGTGAAAGAGGCCTCTAATATTTCAATAATGGTAGAAATATACGTTAAATAACATAAAAAGAAGCATCGAAAACGATTTTAGTTAGTGCAGGCCATAGAATAAGTCTCTCTTCGGGTGGAAAATTAATCACTTCCACGTAAGAACTTCAAAAGAAATAAATCACAACCTAGCTTTTATATACAATTTTCTGATTTCTTTACAACAAAAATCCAAAGTGAATTAATTAGTTCACAAAATTACAATTACAATTACAACATTCAAAATACGTTTAAGCCCGTTTGGTTGCTTTCATTAGATATATAGAAGTTTCACAATATCATCATTCACAGTACCATCAAAGCAGTTTCACAAGTTCTGAAGCTATGAAAAGCCTAAAAAACTAAATAATACAAGAAACTAATTACTTCAGAGAATTTTCATAATACGATTTATAATTATATTGAAATTAGAGACTGATTTTTCTTAGTTACTTGTTATATAGCATAAATTGTATCCTTAACTTTAGTAATCATGTACACTCCAGTTGTCAAAGACGAAAATGCCACTTCTAAAAATCATACGAACAAGCTGAATTTTGCTAATATAGTCAATTTTGTGATCCCAATAAAATATGCAAAAGAGTTTACCATTTTTACTCCTCGGGCTTCCACCAAAATCCTCATTGTATGGGAAGGGAAAACGGAAAATATCCATTTACCAAGAATCTGTACGTCGTACAAAAAAATGTTTTAAATAAAAAACGTATACGAGATCATTGTCAACAAAAATGTTTATTAGCACTTTTTCTGCAGAAGAAACCGTTCTCTTTTGTAAATTTGTATAAATTCGATTGTAAAAATCGATTTTTTTTTCAGATTATTCTATCGACAAAAATCAAAGTGCGTTTTAAAAGTAAACAGTTTATAACTGCTTTTTTTATTAAATACTTACGTTTTTCAAAACAAGACAACTTCCTAATAAATTTTATTGATCTCATGAGTTCGTAAAATCTGACAAAAATTACGCAACGTTTATTTATTTCACAGATTTATAAAAATTCACTTAATTTGAGACAAAATAAAAAAAACTTTATACAAATGCAACACTTTTTACCTGTAAACCACATTTTAATTTTTGTCGATATTATACTCTGATCAAAAGGTATTCAATTTTTACAATTAGATACAGATAGTTACAGCGTAACTATCGTCGATTGCAAACAGCATTACAAGTAATTTCATATAAAAGTAATTAAGAGGTTATGATACAATATTATTTTTCTAAAAAACTGAAGAACTTTATCTATAAACGATAAATAAACGATAAACAGGATTTAGAGACAGGATCTTCAAAGAAGAAAGTCTTGCCGTCTGTTACAGATAAGGGTTTTATCGGATTCATAGTACAGACTCTTGGATGGACTGAAACAAAATGCACCTAGACAAAGTCAAAAGGCTGTGTTATGGATAGAGTTTAAGGATTTCAAATCTCTCTTGGAAGCGAACATATCGATGGTGTCACGACAGAAAGGCATAAGCGCCATTGACAGTTTTTTTTCAGGAGACACAAAAAACGTTTAATATCGCTTAATATTTATTTTTTACATTTTTTTGGCATTTTATTATTATTGAACTGAGGCATTTTGAGTAGGGATGGGAAAAACCTACCGGTTTTAACCGAAAACCGGTTTTTTTACTTCGCAATAACCGGTTTTATCGGTTGTTTTTGTGTCCCGGTTATAACTATAATAAATTTGTTATCATCACAAAAAATTTGATATTATTTTCAATACGTTTGTATTAAAATTTATTTGATACTTCCCTGTATTGTTTAAAAATTAAATACAAAGAATGAGAAATCCCGGAAATTCGTAATTGTAATTTGATCCCTAAACCATAACAATTAACATCATTTGGTATCGGCACGTATTGGTAACCATAAATCATTCACCCACTCTTAACGTGGATACACAATATGCTCCGAATGCCGTCTCGAGCCCCGTCGCGTTCTCAAGTTTGGACGGAGTCATGCAACCGCGTACCGTATCTCGACGCGTCAACAACGTACATCGAAGCGATCCATCGGTTGTCGGTAAAATGCCTTCGCATCAAAAGAAATTTGAGCGCGACAATGTACACCGCGAATTCATGTTTGGACTAGCTTGCGAATCTTTTATCGAATCTCCAGTCATTCAAAATAGTCAGTTTGTTATTTTGAAGGTTGAAGGTGTTTTTAAAGTTGAGTGCATCAAGGTGGAATGGACGGAAGAGAATAGTTTACTCTTAATCGAAAACTATCGGGAAAAAGAGATATTATGGGACACAAATAATCCCAGATACTACAATAAAATAAAAAACGAGGCATGGGAAAAGATTGCTTCTAAAATGGAAATTACAGTGGATGAGTGTACAAAAATGACCAATTTTCTATCTGGATTACGGAGAGAAAAAGAAAAAATAAAAAAAAGTAAAAGCACAGGAACAGGTGAGTGGTTTATGAATTTTTAAAGATATCCTTGTGAAATTTTTATATAACCCACTGATAGACTGAAATTTTAAATCCAAGAGTAAGTGATTGCCACCATATTTCTCCCTACTTTTATATATTTGTGTTTGCCACCATCTTCTTTCACGAATATTTTTCGTTTAATTAACTGAATAATGCATAAAAATGTAGGCTGCTGCAGTAAGATCCATCTTGCACATGCGAATTCAACTCAATTACTGCTGGAACGCTTAAATGTTTGGTACAAAGTACGGAGCGATGTTCGGTTCGTTACTTATTTCAATGCACCCTGTAACAACGTCGCGAACTTCAGTTGATCGCGTCGCTGTACGCGACGGGGTTCGAGACGGTATTCGGAGCATATGTGTACCCACCTTTAAAATTTTATGTCTATATGGTAAATATTATGACCTAAATTAAATTCTGATCTGTTGTGAGCCGCCTTTGGTCCCATAAAATTTGAATTATGGGTGTTTGGAATAATACCACGTAATTATTTAAGGAACTTTTAAGGTCGATTCTCACTATACGTTCCGCTTACTTTCCATATCCGTGACTTTCCATTTGCATAAAATATTATTAAACACAAATCATATAGTATATTATGCTCACTTTCCGTCCCGTTTACCTACCATTCCCGAAGCCTCGCGTTCAAGATTATCGGCCACGTATTTTTTCTGCGGTAAGCTGCGACGTGTCCGGTACGGTATGGATCGTGCGAATACTATATCAGTCGAAGTCGAAGATAAATATGAATAACGAAAAATTTATAGAACTTGTCAGGCAAAATAATGCCTTATATGATTTTGAAAATAAGAAATATAGCGATAATTCATTTAAAGACAATATTTGGTCAGCTATTGCCAAGGAACTTGATGCCACAGGTAAGTAAATTTTAAATTATTTGCTTATTTGTTTATGTGTAAAATGCAAAATCTCAGCAACTGTGATACTGGATGTCTTAGAAAAAGTCATTTTTGTCTACACAACTGAATGTGGAACTTGTTTCCACTTAAATTTAAAGTTCATCGAGAAAAACCAGACTTATTGTAAGCTTAGTGTTTATGTGGGATTGAGCCACAATTGTTAGTGTAATGAAAATAAAAAATAGTGAAGACACGACCGAAACAGCGCAACATACTCATTACCATCCAGAGATGAAAATGAATCAACTCCAGTAAAGAAGCTAAAGATAGTTTTCAGCAAAAAAGCTTTAAAATTAACAAACCATAAGGCTTCTGCAAGTTCAGAGCTTATAAAATATCTCATTTTAGAACAGGAAACAAAAAAAAATCTTCGGGTTTTAAAACCGGACACAACTTATATATTTTTTCAGAGCATTACTACCAAAGTCAAAAAGTTTACTCCATATCATCGAAATATTCCAGAAAACAAAATTTTCTTAAACAAAGTTTCAAAAACAACATACTCTTATGATGAGGATAACTCATGTTAATTGTTTTTAATAGTTGTGTATAATAATTTACAAAAATATTATTATAAAAAATAATAAACTTGCCTTAAACAAACATACAGTTTTTGCTTAGTTTTAATCGATTCCCTAAATCTAGTATCCTTTCTTGTTATTAGTTCTTCAATAGTCGAAAGTTATTCGAAGAACTTGAATTTTGACATTCGAAAATATTTAAAGAATTTAGTATCATCATCCATAAGTTCTTTAAACAAAATTATGTATTCTCCTTCAGTATTTCTATGTTTCAACATATTATGTATCCAATATGTCCGTTTCTTTTTTTTTTATTTAAATTATTTTCTTCATCCAACATAATAGCTGTTATTATTAAACTTTCTTCAGATCACATTTTATCAAGTAAGAAAAAAACTTATCGTATTCCTGTCAAAAACTTGGAAAAAAATGTTACCACACTGAACGTAGACGAAAAGTAAACGCGACGTCTACTGAGAATGGTGGTTAAAATAATGGGAGGTACATGGAACGGGTATGGAAAGTAAACGGAACGAATAGTGAGAATCGACCTTTAAACAGCGTTTCTGCGATTGCCATACCGATAATCACTCTAAATAGTTTCATTCTCATTCTTTCGTTAGTAAACATTTTAACATTTAAACCGCATATTTATAATAGAAGGCGATACTATTGGTTCTAACGTCACATATTTAAAGCATAAACGTGTTGTATTTATATAGGTAATAATGTTCTTTCGATAGTACTAATTTTGATCATATTGAAATCGAGTCGAATGAAGTATCGCAAGCTAAAGTTCATTGTTAATGTTACTTTGTAACCTATTGGATTAAAAAAACCGAAAACCGGTTTTTGGAAAAACCGGTTTTTTTTGGCCGGTTATAACCGCCAGGTTAAACCGTAAGCAAAAAAAACCGGTATAACCGAAAACCGGTGTTTTGTCAAAAACCGCCATCCCTAATTTTGAGTTACCATATGTTAGTTATAAAACAATTAACATAAACATGAGATATTTAACATTTTGGTGGTTACGCCTTTAATGTTAGGTTTTGTGGTTTTTAAGCCTGTTTGAAAGGCGGTTACCATATTTGGAAAAAAAATAAATCGATCAAAAATGGCGCTTAGGAACTTGTAGGCCTTTTAATTTGACGTAATTATAACAGAAAATGAGAATAAATCTGTTCATTTTAAAGCATAACAATTAAGTAAAAATAATACAAAATAAACAATACACAATATATTTATGAGTTTTTTAGAGTTAAATTGGCGTAAAAAAATATCATACAAAAATTAAGTTAATATAATTATCACGTTGTATTAAGTAGAACCAGAAAATAAACTGAAAGGTTATTCAAAAAACAACAAAAACTATTAAAACGTAGCATTTTTTATGTGGAACCTTTATCCTTTCTAGGTACATGAATTCCAATGTTATAATCTTTTTTGAAGTACTTTTTAAAAGTAGATATTTATTTAAAGGGGATGCCATTATTTTCATTTATTTTTATGGCGTACATTTTATAAAGATGTGGAATACTTTTATTATCTGATGATAGATACAAATAGTTATTTGACGTTTTTAAATTTAATTTAAAATTTTTTTCTCGCGAGTACCTGTCATTGAAAATCACCGATCGTTTCAAGCGTTGTTTTTAAGAAAACGGTTTATTCTACAAATAAGTACTTATATCATTTGTGTTCAAAATTTTCTTTTGCTACATGTTTAGTTCGGTTCTTTCCGTTTTTCCTTGTTTTAGGCGGATGCCTTGTGGTAAAAGTGGTAAACTTTTTGCATCATTTTTAAAATCCAATAATTGACAGTCTCAGTAAAATTAAGCTTGTTCGTATAATATTTAGACTGACGACTGGACTTTTAGTTCTGAAATATACTGCAGAACTGTAAAATCCTGTAGTAAAGACCTGTCTTACGCTTTGTATCTCGAACGATATTACACTTTATTTATTGTCCACGGCTCATCGGCCATTCTACCAACAAGAAAATTTTGTTAAAAATTGTTTTCAATAGAAAAACTAAGAATTATTTATCATTTACAGATACCCGAGAACATATAATAAGTATATGGAATATAAAAATAAAAATGTAATGTTTTGGTTTTTGTATTAGCTTCATTACACAAATTGTAATGTAATCAAAATCCATAATATTATATTTGTCAATCATATGCTCTGCCAAAGCACAAGATAGTATTTTTATTTTACAATCAATCTTGTGAGAAATAATACGATTTGATAGACTTCTCCCGGTCTCACTAATATACACAGCTCCACATTAAGTACATTTAATGCTATATACTACATTTTGTTTTATCTAATTTATCTATAGGATATTAAGCTTTTGAATACAGATGAAATAGTATTAAAGTTTTTTGTTGTTATTTTTATAATGTCAATAACCTTAAATATTTGTATTAATTTAGATGTTTATAATGATATAATATAAGGCAGTGAATGAAAATATATGGTTTGGTCGTTAGATGCAATGGGATAATCTGAGATTTCGCAAAAAATGATGTTAAAATATTTTTTATTTTGTCTGAATAATGCAAGTAATAGCTTATAAATCGATTGCTACATATGTATTTTTTTAACCATCTGGTTTTCAACACATTATCCACATTAATGTTTGTATTTTGGGAACGATTTCCGAAGTGGAAATTAAACCGTCAATAAATTTATTTTAACGTTTAATTATGACTTACTCGGATTAAAATAGTAATTACTTGAAAATGCCACAAAAAAAAATAACTTCAGAACAATATTGTCTGTAGTTTTTCCAATCATCAAGGGTCAAAACTAAATCATCTATATACCTTTTAATAAAAGCAATGAAAATAAGGCAATTGTTGATACAATCGTTAATAACATCATACATGACATATGTACTTAGAATGGGTAAAAGACTAGACCCCATAGGGATACCAAAAATTTATTTATAAAAGACACCATTACATATAAAAATATTAGAATCAAAAACAAAGTTAATAATTGTTTTGAAATGTAACAAGTCAATAGTAGTATGCTGTGAAATCTGATGTCAATGCTTATTATTAAATTTAAAGGTAAATTGGTAAAATCAATCATGACGTTACATCAAAATTAACTAAATGATAGTTTTGCTGGTAATTGAAAATTATTGATGAAAGTACTAAAGTTAAATACATCTTTGATATACATATTGTTTAACTTATAAGCATTAGTTAATATGTCAGTGAGGAGTTTTGCTATTGGTCTATTAGGAGAACATACAGATGAAACTACTGGTTTCATAGACAAAGTTGGCTTCTAGACAAAGTAATCCTCTTTCTCTATTCTCGCTTTTGACAATGTCAATTTCAGGATGGTTCTTAGGGAAAAGTTTAATTTGTATAAAGTATTTTTTTAGAAAATGATCTTTTAAATATTTACGTAAAAAGTTGGTAATAGCATTTGTACAATTAGATCTAAGATAAAATGTAGTATATAGCATTAATTATACTCAGTGTGAAGCTGTGTATGTTGGTGAGGCCAAGAGAAATCTATCAAATGGTATTATTTCCCACACGAGTCATTATAGAATAAAAAAACCATCTTTTGCTTTGACAGTGCATGTGTTTTACATATGTTCGAGTTTTTTAAAAATAATGATTGTAGATAGGGTAAATAAGAATCTACTGCACATACGTCAAGTGGCGAATTTTCAATGAGTATACAGATTTGCATAATTGGGCTCCATAATAATCAACAATGGAAATCCTCAGAAATCAAGTGTGTACTAACAGTAGCCCGAAACGCTACAACTTAATTAGTTAAAATGTAAACAATAACCAAAAGACTAGGCTAGATTGAACAATGCCCTTATTTTTTCCGGCTGAAACATGGAGACTAAAAAAAGATTACATAGAACTAACTTGTTGTTTCTAGGGAAGCTTAATATAAAAAAAAGGTTATTAAAAAAAGTAAATCATACCTAAATTACTTTGACCGTATAGCCAGAATAATATGTATAAAACTAGTGGTCGTAATAGATCGTAAAAGGTCGTAAAAGTCGTAGAAGTCTAAAGACCAAGAGAAAGATCTCCAACAAGATGGGCAAATCAAGTAAAGATTCTGGTAGAAAATACCTATATAAAGTAGCCCATCTTACACAGTATCGCAATTGAAGTAGCGAATTAATATTATTTAGATGTTACCCTTGTAAATATGGAGTATGGCTCAAGTAATATGGAGTAGGATCAAAATATTGCCATCAGAACAATACATTTAAAATTAGGAAATAATAAAACATCTACTTTTTTAAGTAGGTTTAAATTTAAATTCATACATATCAGCACGTTATTACCTATCACAAATATGCGTAAATATGTACAACCTTGAATCCAAAAATCAACAAGATCTATGTATATATGGTAATATTATCGCGATTTTAAGAATATTACCCATTATTAGACATATCTAGGTGTGTAAAAACTCAAATCCGCAGACCAGTAAGTTTATATATTTATATTTTCATGTGCAATATGCATATTTTCTTAGTAAAGCACCAGAGTTTATGCAGAGTATCAACATGAACAGGATAAGAAATAGTATGAATAACATTTTTATGTATATAAATCCGATAAGATAAAACCAGTTTTATTCTTTTCCACAGCTAATCTAATATTCCCGTTGCAAAACATCAAATCTCATATGTTAATTTTTATGGCATGACACTGTAAAAAATAAAATATTTTATGGTCGAATCATTTACCTATAATTTTGTTTAATAATCGTGAAACTAACCGAGCAAACATACTTTCACCATTTCAATCAAATTGCTGATGAAGTAAAATTTTGGAAAATTTATTACATTAAGCGTCTAATAAATAAGAAATTAGAAACTAAGTAAATATTATGTATGTACTGAAGCCATTGATTCCTTTAGCGGAATCATATAAGGAATCGTCGATTTGGCAAAGTATCATCGGAAAAATACATTCTACAAAAAAACTGTTTTCATAGTATATAACTGCATATAATCAGAAACTAGTTCAGTGATGTTATACCTAATTTGTAGAACGGATAAAATTTTCGAAACGGTTTATTAGACTAAAATAATTTTAACAACATCTTTTTGATTTATATTAATACAACTTAAACCTATGTTACCATTCACCAGTAAGGGTTTGTTTATTTTTTATTTTATAACTAGTAGCTGTATGCTAGTTTTCACTTATACTACCTTATGCTCCTAGAGTGCATAAAAATCTTGAATAAACTATACAATCCTCTCTCTCTATAACGATATGCAAGGGACCGGGAATTTTCACCGTTATAAGGAGAGGTCGTTATACAGAGAGAGACAAAATTCGGTACTGTAATATTAATAATATTGTACTAAATAACCTACTTTAATTTAAAAAATTTCACAAAACGAATATAAAAATGAATAAACACTATATTGTACACCAAACAGATCTATTAAAGAATAATATAAGCAATACAGTATACAAAATGACTGTACAATTAAAACATGGGTACTGTACAATAACAAAATAATATGCTACTGTAAAATATATTTAGCCTGCCTATTACTAAAAAAAGTCTGTCACCTTGGTCTGTGTCCTTATCTCTTTTCACAGAACTGACCTGACCTTGTCCTGAAGACGCATAGAATCTTCCACAGTACTTCTATCGTCTTCCTGGTGGACAAAGAATCGACGCAGTACTTTTACCGCATCCAATGCTTGCTGAGGAGTCGGCGGTAGTTCTGGCTCTGCTTCCACTTCCGGGTCACTGTTTTCTTCTTCTTTTAATCAAATTGCTTATACGTTGTCCTCGTCATAAAGTCAGATGTTGTAGCTACATTTTCATTAACTTCTTCAAAATCCGTTAGCTCTTCTGGTCCGTAGGTGATAGTAAGTTTAAACTGTCTGGTCCAAACATCTAATGGCAGGTCATCTTGATCATCAGTCAATCCCTGATTTTCCAGCTAACCTGCGTATTTGAAGGAACGTTTTATTGTATTGCTTGTTACCTCGTCCCAGGATTTAATAATCATTAGGATGGCGTCAAGAATGTTTAGTTTAAGATCGTCATTGTTTTTAACTGATTCCATCAAAAGTCTTCTCCTGTAATGGCTTTTCAAACTCTTGATTAAGCTTTGGTCCATAAGCTGAAGAATACTACTTGTTGTGTTTGCTGGCATAAACCAAAATTCTATGTTTTGAAGGTCGCACAGTACGGGATAAGCGGACAATTGTCTACAAGCAGAAAAATTTTTTCCGTTTAAGCTCGATATCCGACTTCCTTCTTCAAAAATTTCCGAAGTTATCGACGCACTCTTGTTTGCTTTATAGGCTACCGGTTGACTTTTTATGTTTTAACAGCAAAGTGAGTTTTAGACTTCCCTATCATTAACAATTTCCGCTTCATAGGACTTGTCCTGTTAGCGGCCACTAAAACTGTAATGCGTTTCTTAGAGTGCTTTTTATCAAAGCACTTTTCAGATTTAAATTTTAAAGTTGTGTTTGGTGTCATTTTAAAAAACAATCCAGTCTCATCAGCATTGAAAATGTTATCTGACACATATCGTGTCTTTAGTTCAGGCCACACGTTTTCTAGCCAATCATCCGTTACGTTTTTGTTAACATCGCGAGGCTCTCCGCTGATTTGCCCGTAGTTGATTTTGTGCCGCAGCATCCACTTGCTCAACCAACCCTCAGATACCTTAAAATTCTGAATTAAAAGCTCAGTTGCAAAAAACTCGGCTTTTGTCCTGACCATAGGCCCAGAAGGTGGAATATGGTTCATACTCTGTTGCTGGAACCACTGAAGCAAAGAGCGATCTAAATCTTCGTGCTGAGTTTATCGCAACTTTTTCGCACCGAGAGCATTTTACGCTTTTTCAAAAACATATTGACTGTTGATACACTGAGACACAACTCAAACTGGAAATGAAAAGTCGTCAATAGATGACAACATATGTGTGATAACAGTTAAGCACGCCGCCCGAACAACAAAAGCGATTCATTTAACATGATAATAATAAGTAGAATGGGTGGCCGCATTTCTTAAGCGCAAAATAAAACAACCGCTAAACAATGACCTTGCCAGTCGTAACTCAGGTAGTCTCAACTTTAAACACAATAACACACTTTTTTTGTCATCGACTATTGAACGCTAAAAAGTCATCGGTATAAAGAAAAAACGATATCGGTATAGTGAAGAAATAATATATTGTCCTTATGACGAACCAACCAACGTTTACTATATTCATCGTTATAGAGGCATCGTTATATAGGGAATCGTTATAAAGAGAGACCACTGTATATAGAATACAATAGACCCCTAGTTCTTACATCTTTAGTCTTTCATAAAACGTTTGACACCATCAAATAACGCTCAATTTTACTAAAAGCACTGAAAGAGTATTGAATTAATCACAGTTACACCAGCATTACATAAAATATTTATAGCAATGCTACCACAACTAAAAATCTGCACAGTCCTACCCAATTATATATCAGGAGAGGTATCTGACAGGGAAATAAGAGGTCACAAAAGTTTTTTAAACACTGTTTTTAAACATGCTTCAAAGTTACTCGAATGGGACAATAGAGACATAAATATCAATGGTGCGATGTTTAGTCATGTACGGATGACAATAATTCACAGATGAGATTGTTTCTACTTCAGGTAACCTAAAATGACCGGTGATATGTTTAATAACTCAGGTAGATGACGTCGAAATTAAAGTTTTTGAGAGCTACATATACGTTGAACATATGGTAAAAATTAGCAGAGATAATCAAACTGCTAAACTTCCAAGGAGAATAGTTCTTTGTTGGATAGCATATGGAAGACTACGTGATATATTTTTTTCTAAAGGCAATATATCTACCAGCTATACAAAGAGCCTTTATTCAATGTGTCCTACCTGTCCTTATATATGGCGGAGAGAAACTTAGAGTGCGTTCATAACGAAGACCATGGCATCGTATCCTCGCCTAAAGCATAGCACTGACGGTAAACGTTCGCATTAAAAATAATGCATTTATTTTACCGAAAATCGATAAGATGATACCATCCCATGGTCCGAGCGGGGGTCGGCGCCTCATTATGAACGCACGCTTACTTTTACAAGTACATCTACGTTAATGACAAATGACGACATAGAATTGAAAGATCATTATTAGGCATAACATTAAGATAGGCTAACAAACGAAAAAATTCGTAGAAAAAGTCGTGTTAAAGTCATTATAAAATATATAGCTAAAATAAAATGGAAGTAGAAAGGACACGTCACCAGAGTGAAAGATACTCTACTCCACTCTACTCTACTACCAATTATTGGATTAAGGGAAAAATTTGGGAAAACCACCACGTGATAGACTGGCTATAGAAAAAGAATGTGACAACTTGATTGCAGATTCAAGTTTTTAGAGAATGCCTGTATTCAGCATATGGCTATTGGCTAATGATGATAAACGAAAGAGATTGTAACATTGACATATTTATTACATACTATTATTACCGTTGTGTTTAAATTTTGGTACAGGGTCAACTAATTAAATAAAATTAAACTAGAGAAGGAAGTATGGTTCCATAAAAATGCAGTGTAATAACTCGAATCTGAGCACAACACAAGGACAAATATCTTAAAAGTAATATTTAAGATGAACTTATAAACTTGGAATCTTAAAAAGCAGTTTACAGTGAAAATTTTAAACAACGAAATAAAAAAAAATTTCTCCAGAAAAACAACAGATTTGGGAGAGATAACTTGCCAGCATTTTTAAAGATTATAGACCAACAACATACACTAAAATAAATATGACTGAAGTATTCTCCCTTTTAATATCGGACGTTATTTGGACAATTATTATGCTCCAAGTTTCATCTTCTATCGAAGGTTGAAAATTTTCATCACTATGCGGACCCTGTTGACCGCTACTCTATATAGTTCCACATTATTGCATTATTACCTATCTTATTCTATTTACATCAGCTGCAAACAGATCAGTTGATGTTAGACCAGTCCCATTTCTAAAGTTGGCTAGTCAAGAAATACGTCTGTGTCTAAGGACTTTATTGCCCACTATATTGCATTGTTGAGTCAAACTATACAAGTCAATATTTATTATTACGCATAATGTGGCCGAAGTAAACCAATTTTCTGTTCTTTACGCTGTTAATAATATCTTTGTCTTTTCTTAGACTCTGGAGTATAGGAGTAGTTACATGGTATGCGCATAAGACGCTTAACATGTGTTTATAACACCACATTTCTGTAGCACCTCTAACCGTTTTCTGTGAGACTTCACATTTCTACTCGGCAGGGGAGGACACTAAAGAAGTAACATCTAAGAATTATTATGCGGATATTGATACTTAAAGATAAGTTGCATAGTTTCTATGATCCCATGTATCCCTAATACTGCAGACTAGATAGCATATTTTCTCCACTCTCTCTAACGGTGTATCATTTATTGTAGTTTTGTCTTCTTAAAATTTAGTTTTAGGTTGTGTTTATAATATGTTTCTACCACATTATTAATCATTCTTTCATCGTACATTTCATATATTTCTCCCATAATATTGTTTATTAGTTGGCCTGCATTTCCTGATTTACCATATTCTGATTCGTATAAGGCTCTCATAAAGATGTTTTCAGAATACATGTTGAATAATGTTGGTGACAGCATGCAACACTGTTAAACTCCTTTTATGACTTTGAAGCTCTAACACAGTTTATTTTCGATTTAAACTGATGTGATGTTAAACTATGCCTTTTGTTGGAGATATAAGTTGGAGATTAGTCTTATATCGTCATCATCGAGTCCTAATGTTTTTAGGGCATCGATCAGTTTCCTATGGGGCACTTTGCTAAATGCCTTCACAAAATCAATAAAACATAAATACACATAGCAGTTGACATCTATGACTTTCTGTATTAGAACTTTCAAACTGTAAAGTGTTTCCCTCATTCCAAATCCTACTCTGAAATCAAATTGAAATTCAATTAAGTGTTTCTTCTAATTTTGTGTATATGCGCAAGCGAATAACAGTAAGGTGTACTTTAAATATATATGTTTTTAAATAGCTTCGTAAGAGCTATGATTTGACATGCATGTTATAGCTTTAAAATTTCATAATGCACTTTGTGGGGTCCTGGTGATTTCCCATATTTAATTTGCTTAATGGCCATAGTTAGTTCTTCGTTTGTTATTTCTGTGCTGTAATGATCTCCTATTTCAGTCGGTGTTCTTGCTGTATTTTTAAATAATTCCTGCATGTGATATTTCCATATATCTATTTTATCTTTAATTGTAGTAAAAATCTGGCCTTAGCTGCAACTATGCCTATGTTCCGTTGTTCTCTGGTATTATGCACCTCTTTAATTATTTTTTGTGCATATGGAAATCGTCATGTTGCGATGTAGTTCTTAAGCTAGGATATTCCTTATCCTCCCAAATTTCGTTGTCCTTAAATTTTGCCTTCCATAGTAAGCTGTAATAATGAGTATTTTTACACTTTTATCACATGTCCTTCTTGAAAAGTTTTCTTCTTTTGATAGTTAATGTTGTTTCCGTTTTATTTTTTATCCTTCTAGTTACTTTAACGTTTAATATTCTTAGACATCAAAAATTAAGACAATGGAAATGGACTATTGGGCACGATGTTGCCGGCACACTAGACTTGATAGGGTAAGGAACGTAGACATTAAGAGAGAAATGGAAATTGACCTAAACATAATAGATATTCATCATCATCAACTAGCCTCTAACGTTGACTGCTAAACATAGGTCTCTCATATACTTTTCAGTTAGTCCGATTTTGCGCCATCTGAATACAATTTGTAGTCACTCTTTTTATGACATTTGTTCATTTCATTGGGAGTAGACCTCTATTTCTGTCAGCTTGTATTCGGGGTCTCCATTCCAAAATTCTTTTTATCCACCGGTCATCAACTGATCTTACTTATGACCTGCCCAGTTCCACTTTAGTGTTATTATCTTATACTTCTGATCTTTTGCGTCTAGTAGCATTGGGTATTCATACATAACATATTTGTATATAACAAAATTAATATAATATATTAATTTGGGTTAAATATAAGAAAAATTTGAGTATTTACTGATTACAAATTTAAAAAATGTTAAAACTGCTCTCCTTAAAAAGAAAAGAAAGAAAATGGACATAGTGTCCTTTACCTCCGAGGTACGGATACATAGATAATACTTTCTTTGTGTTCCACCCAAGTTACTGAATTACTTGCTAGAATTAGGGTAAGTGTTTTATAAATTTGTATACTTAGTTTCCACTTGTTCATTGTTTGTTCTCTTGTTTTTTTGTAGTTTACTTTGATGATGTCAATAATCATTGACGAAAGCTTTCACCTTTAATTAAAAAGCACATCTAACGAAGCACCCTAGTTTTATTTTGTTTCCTCAGTTATAAAAGGGTATCTCCCAGTATTATCTCCTTGTCACTACATATTACTCGTACCTGTTATCATCCTTTTGGTTATATATATATATATATATATATATATATATATATATATATATATATATATATATATATATGTATATATATTATTATACTTCTTCTTCCACAAACGCGGAAGGAACAAAAATAATTAAGGAATCCATCGGAAGTAAGTTTTTAAGAAATCTGAAGACAAAATATGTATTAATTTTAAGATAGAAAGTTTGTATATTTGTAAATAGATAGATTAGTACCGAAATTTTATGACTTATAAAGAACTAAGCCATTCTAAACGAGTTATTGACAAACCATTTGTACATTATAGAAAATAAGCTGTTACCTGAAGGATTAGTCCGGTATTGTGTTGTATAAATCTTCTATTATGACTAAGGCAAAAATCTTTGAAATGTATAAAAATTATTTGTTTACAAGGAAATGACCATTGTTAAAAGATTAAAGTTCCTTGCTTGAAAACGGTAATTAGCATTCCAACAAGTGTGGTAAACAAATTTGGATTTTGTGATGAGACGATCTTTTTGGAAGGGGAAATCGACAGACCGAGGGTTGATAGAGTTTTTGTTGGTTCGAGAAGACAGTGATGTTTGAGTGATCGAAAAGAAAGGTTGCGTCTCGACAGGCGGTGTGTTCGTGAGTTGGAGGCCGGCATTGTTAAGTGGATAAAGTTACCAGTCTTGTTAGCAGAATTGTGGAAGAAGTAGATTGCAAGTCGATGTAAAGAAATCCTTGAATCTAAAGTGTGCAGTTTCTGGAATACGTGTTAAATAGTTGTGGCACCAGGTGAGAAAAGAGATCCTTGGGTCACGAAGAAGTTATATGAATGTTTGAAGAAGTGATTTTCGTGTGTTAAGTGTTGGAGAATTGAGTCAGGAGGTTAAATTAAGTCAGTTAAATTGGCTGAAGGAGCAGATACTGAAACAAGAAGCCGAGGCGCAAGGTGGAAGAACACATTGCTGTGGAAGGTGGACAATTCTTTGTGTGGTCCTAAAACAATCCAGGGAAGAAAGGTCAGATATTTTCCTTTTTCAAGTTGAAAGGTGTGTAAATCTTAAATGCGATTTGTTTACCTCATTGTTGTTACCAGTTTAAAGCATGATTAAACCTTTTTACATTTATCAAATGTTTTAAAGTTTTGTTTCCATAATAAAATAGATTTTTTAAATATAAGGAAGATAAAAGTTTATAAAGGTATCCAAATTTAAATTAGTTTCAAATTGTTTTGTCTCAAGAAGAAAATAAGAATTAAAATTTTCTTTTTGTATTAATTTCATTACATGCATATTCGCTGATTGAAAAGATAACGGCAAATTTAATAATTGTTTTTTTTTATAAAATAAAAAATATCTGTATTTTATGTATTATACTTTTTATTATTATCCTTTGTTTTTCCTATCCCGATAAATACAACTAGAAAACTTTGAACTCACTGAACATAAGAAATATCAGAAGTTTATTTTTTAGGACATTGATAACGAGAAAGTATATTTTTGTGATTGTTTCAAGTAAATAAATTAAAATCAAAAATACAAAATCATAACAACTGGCGCCCAACGTGGGGCTTAGAAAGTATTTCTAGTTGGAATTTAAAAGGATAGGGAAAGAAAGCAGGTTGATTGAGAATTTATTTCCGATGGTCAAAGTTTATAATAACTGCATTTTATGACATAACATTTCAAATTTCTCTAGGTACAAGTTTTGCATGATATATTTTATTATATTTGATTGATTTTTACAATTGACAAAAGTTTTAAATTTTATTGCATTTATTTAAATTTATTGCATTTGGGATAAGAGAAAAATTTTTTCGTCTTTGCAACATTACTCGAATTTCATATTTGGCGGGGATATTATTGCACAAATTTAAGAGTTTCATATCAGGCGGGGATAAATTTGAACTACATGTCGATCACGAGAAGCAAAAGCAAAGAAAACAAAAAACAAGAAGAACATATAGAACAAGAAGACATTTTTGAAACAACAATCATGGCATCAGAACAACAGGAATTGTCAGGAATAGAGAAAATGTTACAAATAATGATGCAAAAAATGGATAAAGTGGATAAAACAATGGAACAGAATCAAAGAGAAACTCACAAGAGAATGGAAGAAAATCAACGTGAAACGAAACAAGCAATAGAAAAAAACCGACAGGAAACACAACAAGTGATAAAAGAAGTTAAAAGTTGCTTAGAGAATGTTAAAAAAGAAATGGCAGAACAAGAGGTGGAAATTAAAAAAATGAAAAACAAAATGGAAAAGGAATTAGAAGAGTTAGAAACAAAGTTTGAAAACGCTCTGCAAGAAGATAAGGAAGAAATAGAAATAAGAGTGAAACGGAATGAAAATTTAATTAAGGAAATAAGACACCAAAATAGAGTCGGAGAAACAAGAGAAATAGTTATCCAGAATTCCGGCGAAATAAAAATACAGTTTGGCGGGGATGTAAGAAAACTACACCCCGTACCGTTCATGAATAATCTAAAGAAGAAGATACAATACATGGGAAATTTTGAGACAGCTAAGGAAGTTATCAGAAATCATCTCAAAGATGAGGCAAGTCTATGGTTTGACAGCAAAGTGGAGGAATTTGAAAATTGGCAAGAATTTGAAAACAAATTTCTGAGTTTTTTCTGGGGAAAGACAGAGCAATTACAGATAAATAAGGAATTGCAAAATGGGAAATACCATGAGAAGATGGGTATATCAGAAAAAACATACGCATTGCAAATGTACAATAACGCAAAACATCTGCAATACAATTATTCATCTGAGCAATTAGTCGAGTTGATTGCAAGACACTTTGAAGACACAATGGAAGACCACATAAATTTACAAAACTACAAAGATATCGATAGTTTATGCCAATTCCTACAAATAAGGGCATCACGGATACAGGAAAGAAGAGCAAGAAGGTCACAAGAGAATTATAGACATCGAGAAACTCAGGAATACAGAGAGAGAGGACAAAATTTTAGGAGGGATTACACTAGACGAGAATTTATTCCCAGGAGGGAAAACGAGAATCGGGAAAATAGAAGAGGAAATGATGATTTCAGAAATCGGCCATGGAATGAAGACAGATATCGAGAAAATCAAAACAGAAATAACACCCGCACATATCCAGAAAACAGAAATTACAATAGACGAAATGAACAGGAATATCGTGGAAACCGAAACGGATATGACAGACCAAAAGAAAATAGAAGAGAGGTAAATCATACACAAATAGAAGAAAATGAGGATGAAAGAAATAGAGATGAGAGAAGAAATACGGAAGAACAACAGTCGGTTTTTCACGAAAGCACCCACTAAAAACAAAAAACCAGGCAGGAATTTTTTGTCACCCGAAGGAATTCATTAAATTGGCAGGAAATAATGAGGAAAGAAGAGGAGTTAATTTAAAATTTGTAGATGGTTTCATTAACAATAGACCAATAAAGATTTTGATAGACACCGGGTCAGAAATAACCTTAATAAACAGAAAATTAATAGAAGAAGTACAGTTGACAAATTTAATATACAAAATACCAAGGGTAAATTTGGTGGGTGCGAATAAACGGATTTTGGCAACGATAAATGAAGGCATACGAGTGATGGTACGACTGGATAAAAAAATGTATGCATTACAATGTGTAATAATGCCAAACATGTCGCATGACATGATTGTAGGAGTGGACGAACTGGCAGAAAAACATGTAGTAATAGATTTCAAAAATAACACGATGAAACTGACTGAAGAAAAGGAAGGAGAACAGGAAAACGAACATGGGAAACAGAAAATTGATATTTCGGAGAAAGAACAAACAGTGGAAATGAATCTGGCAACGAAGCAAGGACAAAGAAGAAAAAGGAAAAGACTTAAGAAAAGGATAAAGGAAGTCAATACCGGGGATTCCTCAAAAGAAGAGATGAGCCCCGAAGAAGAAGAAGAAGAAAGAATATCAACAAAGGAAGATGAAAACGACATAATTGAAACAGTGGTTTTTAGGGAAGAGATTAATGAAAAAGAGGATGAAGAATGGATGATAAATATGTGTCAAGAATCTGAGGAAAGAGAAATTAAATTGATGTGCAAAGGAGATTGCGGAGAGCAAACGAAAAATATATCCAGAGACAAGATCAAAATAGGAAAAGAAGACCAGTTACTTTCCAAAAAGGTGAGAAGGTTATGGTGAGAGCATTGCGAGTGTCCAACATCCCTGGCAATGTATGCGCAAAGTTAATGCCTGTTTTTGAGGGTCCTTACGTAATAAACAATGATAATGGTATAAATAGTTATGTTTTGAAGCATTTGGATTCAGACAAGATTAGGGGAATATATAATATCAACGATGTTTATAAATATTATGAATAAGAGACAAAGAATGTTTGCATAAGAGAAAAATCCCTACATAATTCAGTAATTTTTATCATATGCAAAGGCGGGGATTTATTATACTTCTTCTTCCACAAACGCGGAAGGAACAAAAATAATTAAGGAATCCATCGGAAGTAAGTTTTTAAGAAATCTGAAGACAAAATATGTATTAATTTTAAGATAGAAAGTTTGTATATTTGTAAATAGATAGATTAGTACCGAAATTTTATGACTTATAAAGAACTAAGCCATTCTAAACGAGTTATTGACAAACCATTTGTACATTATAGAAAATAAGCTGTTACCTGAAGGATTAGTCCGGTATTGTGTTGTATAAATCTTCTATTATGACTAAGGCAAAAATCTTTGAAATGTATAAAAATTATTTGTTTACAAGGAAATAACCATTGTTAAAAGATTAAAGTTCCTTGCTTGAAAACGGTAATTAGCATTCCAACAAGTGTGGTAAACAAATTTGGATTTTGTGATGAGACGATCTTTTTGGAAGGGGAAATCGACAGACCGAGGGTTGATAGAGTTTTTGTTGGTTCGAGAAGACAGTGATGTTTGAGTGATCGAAAAGAAAGGTTGCGTCTCGACAGGCGGTGTGTTCGTGAGTTGGAGGCCGGCATTGTTAAGTGGATAAAGTTACCAGTCTTGTTAGCAGAATTGTGGAAGAAGTAGATTGCAAGTCGATGTAAAGAAATCCTTGAATCTAAAGTGTGCAGTTTCTGGAATACGTGTTAAATAGTTGTGGCACCAGGTGAGAAAAGAGATCCTTGGGTCACGAAGAAGTTATATGAATGTTTGAAGAAGTGATTTTCGTGTGTTAAGTGTTGGAGAATTGAGTCAGGAGGTTAAATTAAGTCAGTTAAATTGGCTGAAGGAGCAGATACTGAAACAAGAAGCCGAGGCGCAAGGTGGAAGAACACATTGCTGTGGAAGGTGGACAATTCTTTGTGTGGTCCTAAAACAATCCAGGGAAGAAAGGTCAGATATTTTCCTTTTTCAAGTTGAAAGGTGTGTAAATCTTAAATGCGATTTGTTTACCTCATTGTTGTTACCAGTTTAAAGCATGATTAAACCTTTTTACATTTATCAAATGTTTTAAAGTTTTGTTTCCATAATAAAATAGATTTTTTAAATATAAGGAAGATAAAAGTTTATAAAGGTATCCAAATTTAAATTAGTTTCAAATTGTTTTGTCTCAAGAAGAAAATAAGAATTAAAATTTTCTTTTTGTATTAATTTCATTACATGCATATTCGCTGATTGAAAAGATAACGGCAAATTTAATAATTGTTTTTTTTTATAAAATAAAAAATATCTGTATTTTATGTATTATACTTTTTAATATTATCCTTTGTTTTTCCTATCCCGATAAATACAACTAGAAAACTTTGAACTCACTGAACATAAGAAATATCAGAAGTTTATTTTTTAGGACATTGATAACGAGAAAGTATATTTTTGTGATTGTTTCAAGTAAATAAATTAAAATCAAAAATACAAAATCATAACAATATATATATATATTTATATATATATATATATATATATATATATATATATATATATATATTTATATTTATATATATATATATATATATATATATATATATATATTTATATATATATATATATATATATATATATATATATATATATATATATATATATATATATATATATAAATATGTAACTTCATTGTTTCTATAGTCTAGCTGTAGACTATCTGAACATTTTTCAGATCATGATAAATTTTCCATTAATATTCATCACATTTGATTAAAAGGAGAAGAGCTTCCAAGTTCGTATAGGTCTCCTGCATGTGAGATATATAATTACCAGGAGTCGAAAGGAGATGGTTACCGTTGTGAAGTAATACAGACTATAAACTAAGTTAAGTGGAATGTATTAATAGGTTCCAATTCGTTCATAACCCAACTTTGGACCTTTTATTGAATCAGCATGTATGAAGCTATCGGCAATTTTGAATGTCACTAATAAATTTGTAAAAATATGTAAAATTTTCGACGGTAAAAATGCGATATCCTTTGATTGGAGTATCTTATCGATTATAATTAAAATGCGTTTTAAATGTAAAAATGCAGCTTTTCCATGCAATGTTTGCATTTTGTGGCAAATAAAGCCAGTTTTTATGAATCTGTTTAATAAATCACCGTTAAGCGATTTATGCCATTTTCCGCGATCTCATAAAAATCGTAGATTGCGTAAATTGCACGTTTATTTATGTAACATTAAAAAATTACATACGAAATCTGCACTGTTTGTCTTTAAAATGCATTTTACTTTACACGATAGGACACTCTGATCAAAACATATCGAATTTTTACCCTCGAGGTGATACAAATGATTCAAGTGTAGTTCAAGCGTTGTTTTGTGTTTAAAATTATCTTATCTACAGTTGTTGTTTGAAACATTTTTTTCTGTGATATACATATTTTTGATCAATCTATGTCTTTTACGTTTTCCGCCTACGAGGAGGTTTTAGAGTGAACCCGAGGGAGGGAGTGCGTCTTGTTGAGATATCAAAATTAACATCCTTAATAAAATTTAGCTTGTTCGTATGATTTTTAGAGGTTCAGCGACATTGTTTTCTCGGGCAACTGAAGTATAACTATTAACTATAATAAAGATATGAAAACAAAAGGTAGATTATACGTTCTGTCTTTATTAGAGTACAAAATTTCTTTTTCAATCAAAATTTACACCTTGATCAACGCATCTGTATGTTACTCTGCTATGTGTTTTTTACTTTTTTTTTTTCATATGATATTGAGTAATTGGACCTAAAATCAGAATAACATAAAAAAATATTGACGCGTTTGAAATACCGTACTACCGTCGAATTTAAAAAAATATCATGAACAAATAAAATAAAAATTCATTAAGTAGTTCGGAGGGTGTACAACCAGATTAAGGTATTAGGTGCAAGATAGTTATAACTGTAACGCAAATAAACTTTTTATAGGAACAGTTAATAAAGTTATCCCAGTTACGATTATACATATACAATCTCCGAAAGAAGTGGCACTACAAAAAGAAAAATTTTGAACTTACATTAGAATTTATTACAAGCAATTGGTTGAATGAAATATGTTTATAAATGGTATAAGAATACTTTCCTTTTAAAAGCATTCTTACCTGTAGAATACAAATTTAATTGTTTAAATGTTAAATTTTAATGTATTACTTAGAAACATAAAAAATTTATAAAACAAAATACAAAACTTGTAAAACTAACTTAAGAGAGATATCACACACTAAATGTATTTAGGTTTGAATTTGCATCTTAAATCTACTCTTAAATTTTTAATATTTAAAAATGTATCCTTATTACACTAGGTCTTATTATTTCTAGGACTATGCTCTTCCAGTACACTACAACCGCAAGAACAATACAGAAAAAAGAAACTCTCAGATGTACTGGAGTTCCTCATCCTGTGGCTGGATATCCTGACGGATTTAGTGGCCGGAGCAACCTGCGCTCGTCTTGCTAGCGCCACAGTTGATTACATAAGTAAAGGGCATTTTAGAGAGTTTCTCTTTGGAATGGAACAACATTCCCTGGGGGAACCATGGCCGGATGTTTTAGGAGTTACTATTATAGTGGTCGTTACAATTTTGTTTATGTTAGGCCTCGAGGTAAGTTGATTATCATATAAATTTTATTATAGGGTGGATTAAGTTTAATCCTTTGAAATTAAATTAAGCATGCGACGTAAAAAATAACCACTTTTTGTTTATACCTAAACATAGTATGTTTATGTAAATTTGTGTTTAATATAAACAGTGACTGCGTTGCAATTTTTAGTAGAATAATATTGTTTTAGCAAATATAATCTACTATACGGTATGTCGCAAAATTACATCGAAGTACACTATATTCATTATTATATACGTTATAAACTTATTTTCGTATCTATACGAATTTCTTTTAATAATTTTTAGAAATACAATATCATCTTTTTGTACAAAAATTTTTAAACTAATTATGATATGTGGACAAAAAATTAAATTACAGGTGTGAATGAAAAGTTGATCATTTGCATGGATATATCCTTTGTATATGTTGCTAACCTATCTTACCATAGTTTATGCCTTGCGTGTTATAATCAAGTCGCTCTTATAAACCCCTGAGCATGAAAGAAGTTCTTTCTGTAAAATCCTGTATAAATTAATATTAATATTTATATGTAATTACGTGGCTCAGGTTTCAAAAAATCAAAAAAAAATATCATTTTGAAATAAAAGTTTAAACATGTTTAAAAATTGTTTGTCCATCTTTATAGAGGAAACGTTTAAAATATTCAAAGGACATATTTATCCAGGACGTTGCCTGACTGACCTCAGTGTAATATTCGCTTTGCGTATTTCTGGAAAGAGTTTTAAAGAGTTTAAAACGCAATCTCGTCGGCTAGTCTATGCTGAACGCCTTTCTGCTAAAATAGACACTCCTATGTCGTCCAACGCTACGAAAGTGGAATGATCACTATGATGCCAAGCATCTCTTTCGAAACATTACCTTTATTTTTCCACAGACTATCAGCAAGAAGGTTCCCTGTTTGCTTCCCTTTTTTTTGGTGTCAAAACTGGGGTTTTTTTAAAGGAATTCCGTTCCAGGTAGCGCGTGAAAGACCTTTATCGCTTCAAGAACAGCATCACTTTCAGTCAGAAATTTTCTACTTACCAACAGTCTGGCTGACATAGTCCAACTCACTTGTTCGCCTCTAGTAAAAACGTATTTCTTCTACCTTCGACTTACAACATCTTTCTCTCTTACCGTTGTCGTTGTTCTAGCTATTTTTCTTCCTGTTATTTCTTTTTGATCACTGTACAGATATAGATAGGTACACTAATCCAACCTACTTTATTTTTAATAATTTTTTCCACTGTCACAAACTTTACACCTATCTCTCTTTTCATTCTGTCCCTCCTACTATCCATCTGTTGCACTCTAACATCGCATATGTCATAGTGTCCGGGTGTCAGACTATTATGGAAAGGCCTTTAGTCATGTTAGCCTTTTCAAACCTGGTGAGGTAAGAGGTGAAAACTCACGTTAGGAAATATTCCAATCTCCATCGACTACAGTTCATCCTATTTCTTATGTTCTGAATTAGCATCTTTTTCCATAGTGCCACATATTTCCTGTGGTTCCCTTCTTTATCTTTTAATTAACTTTTTTCTTTTCTGTTTTCTCTATGCCATAGTAAGGTGTAAGTCTCTACTCCCATATACCTGTTTTTTCTTCACACCCAGTGATGGCCCACAAGGCGACCGCAGACAGATTCATGTATGCGCATGTCACTTTCAGTAGACTTGTTTTATTCATTCGTATCCTGAGCCTTTATTAGGCAGGTATCTTTACCGCCTCGTTCTAGACTGGTGCCAGGTAGAGGACGAAAAAATGCACAACAATGTTTAAGGCATTTCTATTTTCGAATTTTGGTCCCCTAATGTTAGGCATGACCCTGTCCAACGCAGTCGTACTTTTCGCAGCTTCGTGGGCCACTTCTCGCACATGTTGCATTACTTTCCAATCTGGCGCAACGTCCTCACTAGGTAGTTTACGTATGTCTTGGGTATTAGACACGCCTCCGCACGGTGTAGTTCCACACTTTGGCTGTTTCTTTTCTCCTTCAGAATGGCAGTTTCGATGGATTGGCTCCTTTTCTCTAATGCGATTTTCAGTTCGTGTTGTGTCGTCTATTTTCTCCGCGCCACTACCAAAACTTACCATTTTCATTTTTATTACTAATTCGTTTAACGAAGATTAACTTCCAGTATGTACATTTTGTTTTACCAGACTGAATTATTCGAGAAATAATGTATAATAATTGTATAACTACTAATGACAATACTTGAAATCAATATTTTGATTTATTTGGGCTGAAACAGATAATTGAATATGTGCTGTTGTGGAGAAAAACTTGAACAAAACTTTTAAATGGGATATTACCATTCTTAATTTAAACCCGTTAAATTAGTTTTAAAATGGCAACCGTCACAATTTTAATTGCCTCGCTTTAATAAAAAGTAAAAACTATTAACAGTGTGTTAGGTCAATTAAGTGATTTAAATTGTATGAGAATTATGAGTATGAAAATAAGCAATATTTCGAGATGGTTAAAAAAAGTAAGACATTTACATTAGGTACTTTTGTACCACGTATTTGACAGTTTCTAGCAATACTGGAGATATGCTTTGCAGAATTTTGTAATATTGATAATGTTCATAGCTGTTCTTTACTACGAGATTTAATATTGAGATAGATTTAGATGACGAACAGTTTGGCTTGCAAGAGGAAACTGGGAAAACAATATTTGGGATATCTGTTTTATTACAAAAATGTGAAGATCAGCAAAATACATCGACTGTTTCATTCACTTTAAGAAGGTTTTCAATAGAGTCGTAGGCTATTTTGGTTGCCAAACACATAAAAAAAGGAATAAAAAAACAGCTTTCAAAACAAAAAAACCTAGGCAAATATATTAAAACAACAAGAGCCAAAATAAAAAGCACTTGCACAGTGGTGTATATAAACTTAAATGTGGCGACTGTTCAAAAACTTACATCGGTCAAACTGGTAGAACTTTTAACAAACGTATAGCAGAACATAAAAGGATTTCAATAATAGAAAAACAGATTCTACATACGCACTTCACTCGACACACGATATAACCAGAAGTTAGTCAGGAAAGCATGATGTCGCCTTTGTTGTTGAATATATATTCAGAATATATCTTCAAAAAAGTTTAAAAGATACTGACAACGGTATAATAACAAATTGCATCTTACTTAACAGCCTATGATATGAAAATACCGCAGGGATTATTGCTGACAACCTGAAAGCCCTTTAACAACTTGTAAGTTAGGTAATTAAGAAAGGAGATGCATTGCAGCTTAAAAGAAATATTGCTTTAAGAATTCATTACCATACATAGGAATATACGGGTAATATCTAGATATTGTGAACAAGTTTAAATAGCTAGATTTCTGTTAGATTTAGATATTTATGTCGAATAAAAGAGGAAAGATCAACAAAATAAGAAATATATTTTGTAACCAGTCACTTGATATCATTTGCGCTTACGTTTGATTCACTTTTATATTTCATCAGTTCTCTTATATGGCTGTAAAATCTAAACACGTACAGTACGGAATACGCCTGCAATAAGAGAGTACTTTAAACGTTCAATAAAAACTAGATTTAATTTATATTATTAAACAACTTTATGCCTTGGTACTATTATAAAAAGCAGTTGACCAAAGCTTTTGAAGTTAACTGTCGAAGGGAAAATAAAAGCCAAGAGAGAACTGAGAAGCGCAAACATTTGTGGTTTATAAAAAATAAAATATTGAACTGCTTTGGACATACATTTAGGGTTTCGGGAGGGAGCTTTTTCGTTTTTATGTAAAATAATATTGGCTTATTTTCCTTTGATATACATTAATCCTTAGCTCAACGTAGTACTACAGAAAGCGGTTTTGTAGACTATCGCAAAGCTTTATACTTTATTTTCTGTATTTTTAAATTTGTAATAATATTTTTAAAAGTAAATAAAATAATTTTTGATTATCATCGATTTACAATATTTATTTATATATTTTTGTACTTACGAAAATCCATAGAAACGCTGTCAGGTAATATCCTTGTTAGAGATTTTAATGAAATTGAAAAAGTTTACATTTTGTATACCAGATCTCCTCGTTAAGTTAATAGACTTTTTCAACTAATTAGTGTCCAGCATTTTACTACAGGGAAAAATTAATACAACGCTAGTATAGATGCTTCATTTAAAAAAAGACTTTGAGGGCATCCTGGTGTTTTTATTATTATACTATAATATACTGCCATATCAATCTGGGTCATTAAAGTACTAAAAATTATAAAATTGCAATGTTGAAATTTTTTGGATTTTATATATGAAGACTTTACATATCAATTAGTTAGAAGATTGGCAAATACTAATTTGAACAGAATGGTCCAATGTGTTATTGGAAATTATAGGTGATTTTTAAATATAATGTATATTTTTTGTTTAAAAACATAAAAAAGCTAATAAAGTCTCTATGTAATATTTGTTGAAAGTGATTCACAGGCCTCTAAACTTTTCTTATATTTAAATTATAATACTTGTATATTACTAGTATTTGAATTAGTTCGTAAAAAAATACCTGTTTATATTTTGTTTCAGAAATCTCCGACTATATCCGTACTCATATTAATAACGTTAATATCTACTTTTATATTTTTTACAATTACTGGAAGCCTCCATACTGTGATAAAATTCCGAAAATGGTGCGAAAATTTTAAAATACACACTTTTAGAAAGGTAAGAGGTTGTATATTATTGGTTTTTGCCCTAATACTGATTTTATATTATATTATTGGTATTTTATGTAGAACAGAAAGAAATTTAGGTTTTATTTTTGTTGTCTTTTAGTCTATAAATAATAAAAATAGCTGTTCTTGATATAAACTATACTAAATATTATAATATGCTATTAACTACACTTCTCAACAATTGAAGTGGACATTATAAAAATGTGTATTTTATTTTTTGTTCATAAGGTCAAATAGAAAAATGTAGTAATATAATCATCATCATCATCAATGGCGCTACAACTTTTCGTGAGTCTTTGCCGCGTTTACTATTGCCTTCCATGTTTGTCGGTCGTGTGCCAGTAATTCCCACTGTCGTACTTCCATTTTCTCTAGATCTTCTTTGGCTGCATCTTTCCACCTTTTTCTAGGCCTCGCTACAGACCTTCTTCCATCTGGCCTTTCCCAGAATACATTGTTTATAAGGCGATTGTCGTTACTGCGTATCACATTTCCTGCCCATCTTAGTCTATTGCCCTTTATATATCTGACTAGATTTTCTTTTCCGAATAGAGACTTTAGCTCGTTATTGTATCTGCCCCTTCATTCGTTCGTCACGCTGTCTCTGCAAGGGCCATATATCATTCGAAGAATTTTACGTTCCCACACCAGCAATTTATTTACTTCTCTAGTGTATGGAGTAGTGATAATATAGTATTGATATAAATAAAGATTTATTTTTACTTCGAATTTTCATACAGATGAACCGAAAAAAAAACTTTAAGAAAAAAATAGAAAATACACAAAAATTGTGAAATTAACAACCTAAAATTTCTATTCCTGCTCAATTTCTAATATCCCGAAAAGAAAAATTAATAGTGTGTGGGTCCACCTCTGTGTAACCTTAGTACTCTAACTCTATTTGGAAGACCTCTTATTGAATTATTGGCCAACTGATCTATGCTTTGGAGCGGTTAGCCTTAAATATAAGGTGAACATGTGAACAAATATAAGGTGAACATGGAACTCCATTCTTGTAATGCCATGAGCTTTTATACACTAGTTAACAATTCTCGCACGGTGAGGGCGAGCATTATTATCAATCAAAACAAATTGTTCGCATATTGCCCAAAAAATGGAACAACTATTAGTACTACGACTCTGTCTCAATATCGTGTAGCAGTCATTGTCTCATTAATTTAGACGACTAAGTCCGTGCGGCCGTCAAAACATATGCCTCCTCACACGAAAACGGATCCACCTCCAAAAAGAGTGGTAGGGATTTTCAGATTTTCATTGTAACGTTGTCCTCTTTCCTTCCACACCAATATTTGACCATCATTCGTAAACAAACGAAATTTGAAATCGTCACTAAAGAGACAATTCCTCCAATTTTCAAAATTCCACTGATAGTGTTCCATCGCCCAGCGATATCTGCATGCATGCTGCTCCCTAGATAGTCGTGGATGGGTAGCGCGCCGTATAGCCCTTAAATTGGATGCATGTAACCGTCTTCTGATAGTTTGACTGTAAATCTCTCGTCCAGTAGCATGCTTTAAGATACTGTTAATTCTGGAAGCCGTGAATGTTGGGTTTCTTCTTGCCATCAGAACTTAAAAACGGTCTTGTCGACGAGTTGTAGATCGTTCTCGTTCTCCTTCATGCTTGTATGTTGCAGATCCAGTTGCTATATACCGATTCCATGTACGACTTATCACACTTTGCGACACATTTAGCCTCATAGAAACCTCTTGTTGGGTTATGCCTTGTTGGATCCAATGAACTAATTGCTCGAACTGCACTAGTTCTAAACCTCTTTGCGGTATAATGTTTTTGTGATAAATAGATTTCTTAACTTATTGACAACTGGTAAATCCAATGCAAACACTTTTCTACGAATGATATATTCATGTTTGGAGCAATATTTGTCTCATTGTACTAGATAAGGGCCCATAAGAATCGGGAAAAAAACACCACATGCAAAAAATTATGGCAATAAAGATAGCATATAGAATACAGGCGATTATTTTAAAAATAGTTTTATATGTTAATTTTAGGAATTTTAAAATTATCCACTTCAATTGTTAAGTAGTGTATATATAATAAGATTATTTAAAAACTAGATAGAAATTTTTGAATTATAGTCCAGTCGTCGGAGAGTGGACTCCTAAAACCATACGAATAAGCTGAATTGCTGGAAATATTAATTTTGGGACTATTAAAAAGATGCAAAAAGTTTACTACTTTCACAATGGGCTTCTCCTTATAACTCATTTTGTAGGGAATGAAACTGCAAAAAAATTGATTTACCAATATGTTTCACGCCGCAGAAAAAATAAATTTTCAATAAAAAGTGTAGCTAACATAATTTTAAACAAAAAGGTTATCATTTTTAGTGTAGGATGGAATGTTTTCTCAGAAACAACGCCTAAAGTAAACGTCAATTTTGAATGTCAGTTACGCTCAGAAAATCAATGTGCAATAAAATTTGAATCAGCTCGATGGTAAAAATTCGATATCTTATGATCCAAGTACCCCATCGACAAAAATAAGACGATTTTTTAAAGAAAATAGTGCAGCTTTCTCATACAGTTTTCGTAGTTTGCCGAGAATATACTCAGTTTGTATAAAATTGTTAAAAAATTAATGTGGCGCGACTTTTGCCATATTTTACGATTCTCATGAGATCAACAAAATATATTGCATTGACGCTGGTCAATGCAATATATTTTGTTTTTGCTTTGACGTAGTAAAATTTTAATTTTTAGAAATCCATCTTTAAAATCTATGACATAAAATTTCAACTTTAAGTTGTGGCAACAAATATGTGGCATTTGAAATAAGAATAAAAAACGCAGAATTTAATGTTTCAAATTGAAAACGATAGGAGGTCACGAAAAATAACTAAAACAGGACGCTTTTGTATGTTGTTTATAGCAGAAGTTTGGTTTTTTTGAAAAACGTACTAGTATAATTAAAAAAACGTTATAAACGTTTTAGATCGTTTGTTATATGAAAATTTAAATCTAGCGTTTTTTAAACATTTTAAATGCCTCACATTTGTTGCCAAAACTCAGTACAAAAATTTTATGCTATAAGTTTTGAAGGTTAGGCTCTAGTTATTGAACATTTTGAGTGACCAATAAATAAACGCGATGAATTATCTTCATCTCATGATAATCATAAAAAATGGCAAAAATCGTGCCACGTTTATTTATTTAACACTTTTAAAAAATCTGAGTTCATTTGCGGCAAAATAAAAAAACTGCATTCAAAAGCAGAACTCTTTACCTATAAAACGTATCTTGATTTTTATCGATGGGACACTTCAGTCAGAAGATATGGAATTTTTACCGTCGAGCTGATACAAAGTTTATTGAACATTGATTTTGCCCGCGGAACTGACATTCAAAATCGACGGTCTCTTCAAACATTATTTGTAGGAGAACAGTTTATTTTACATAAAAAAGACTAATACAATTTTTGTTTAAAACCATCTTAGCTACATTTTTTATTTAAAACATTTTTTCTACAGAGTACAAATTCTTAGTGGGCCGATTTTTTTTGCGTTTTTGTCCCCCGACAAAAGGGCTTTTGGGGGAAAGCTCGGGGGTAAAAGTAGTAAACTTTTTTTCATGTATTTTGGGGTCCCAAAATTAATATTCTCGGCAAAATTTAGTTTGTTCGTATAGTTTTTAGAAGTTCAATGGCATTGTCGTTTCTGACGACTGGAGTAATTAAGTTCTTTTTAAGTTTAATAAAATACGTCCAAATTTACATATAGATATACGTACAGAAATAAACTTGAATTTAAAATATTGTTATATCTACTTGACGTTAATCAAATCTGTTGTCCTCAAGTCTGAATCAAGTCTTCTGTTTGTTTTCCCTTTGTTCTATTTTTACGTTTAATATTAATTTCTATCTTTTTGTAGAAATCGGTTTTGTCGTTAAAAAATTAAGTGACATAAATACATAAATTTTAAATTAAATAATATAGGGTATTATCTACGATTGTATATGATTGGCAATGACGATAGGATATATGTAATCAATTTTATTTAAAATGGATTACGCGTGCGTAGCTGACATGCAAAATCGCCGGTCTCTTCAAGCATTATATCTGATAGAACGTTTCGTTTTATACAAAAGGTGCTAATAAAAATTTTTATTCAAACTTATCTTAACTACATTTTTTATTTAAAATATTTTTTCTCCAACATACAGATTTAAATGTATTTTTTTTTGTTTTCCCTCTACAACAGTAGAGTGGTTTTAGGATAGGCCGACGGGTAGGAGCAGTAATTTTTTTTTTCATATTTTTCGTGTCCCAAAATAAACACTCAGAAAAATTCAGCTTGTTCGTATAATTTGTAGAGGGTCAGTGGCCTTTTCGTCTCTTACATTTGGAGCATAAATAAATTTATTTATAACTAAATAAAGCATCTTTGGTATTGAGTGCAAGATGAATTTTAAGGTGCCTCTATTCGAGTTAGATTGGATTAAAATTATGAAAATTGCTTCATTGGAAGCTGAGAAAATACATTTTTTACGTACGTGGATTTTGAACTCTGAAATTCAATTTTCTTCATCCTAATTTTTTTTTGTATTTGTCATGCTAAATACCGATGTTATTTTTATTATTATAATATATTTTTTATTATTATATTATATTTTTTATTATATTAATATATTTTATAAATATCTTAAAAACGTGAAATTTTTTGTTCAAGTGGTCGCCCAAATTTTGGCATGATTTTAATTTCATAAAGTGCGTTAGATAGGTAAAGTGCTTTTTCTAAGAAAAAATAGGCAAACATCTATACAGTCTAGTTTTTGTTATGAAGACTATAAAAAATGTCCAATCTAAGTGGTTGGAAAACATTGAATAAGGAAAGGCTTGTTCACTTTTTGCCGTCATTTTATTTTATTACGATATTGCTCCCAAATGAGTTGTTTTAGAATACTAAGCAAGGAAAGTAGAAAAAATCGGTGTGATTGGTAGGTAATTTTAAATATGGTATTTTTTTTGGTAATATTACCGACTTATTTAAGGGGAAGGATATGTCAATTATTATAACTGAAGTTATCAGATTACTTTTAAAAAAATTCAAATGCCAACTCTCACATAGACCTCAAAACAAATTAGCTCTAGTCTACTACATAGCCTTCTACACATGACACATTCTTGTCTGTTGAAGCATGTTGTCGCTATTTACCATTCGGCTTCTTTCTTCCACTATTAAATTTTGATTACCATTTCGTGGCAGTTAAACACTATATCCAATCATCATCATCAAGTTTGTTTTTTGGCTTAAGTTTCTACTTCTCATATATCTACTCAGTCCAAAATAGCATCTGTTTGCCATTATTATCCTTTGCTTGATTTTTTCCGTTATGGCGTTCTCTTTGGGGATCAGGGAGCCTAAGTATGTGAATTTGTCCACCACTTCAAAGGTAGAGTTATCAACCGTGAATTGGGGACCGATGTTCCTGACTCTATTGTTGAGTGTTGATGCCATCATCTTAGTTTTCTCCTCATTTACTTGCAGGCCCATAGATTTTGAGGCATTTGAGAAGGTGGTATACATTCCTTCTAGCTTGCGTGTTGTGCGGGCATCTAGGTCCACATCATCTGCATATGCCAAAATTTGCCATTTTCTTCACTGAACGATATCCTGAACTGTTGATGAATTTTATTATCTTGTTTTGTAGCGGTGTAGTTAGAGTTATCTACATCCAATAGATCTACTGAACGCTATAAAATATCAAATTAAATTTAAGAGTCAAGATAAAAAAAGTTGCTTAGCTTAATTAGGAGCTATACTTGCCAGTAAATAAATTGTTTAAAATATTTCTGTCATGTTAAGTAGATACCAAGATCCTTCTTTTTTATCAAAGTGTCATGTTTATCTTAGTGTTCTAAAGTAAAGTATCAAATACCTTGCTCAGATTGTGATAAAGCTATATAGGAGAAACTTCTCGAACATTACACAGCAGAGTTATTTCTCACAAAAGTGATGTAAAAACACACAAACCATAAGCTTGTGCATTAGACGAACATTCCATCAATTTTAATCACACATTTAATTTTTCACAAGCTTCAATTCTAGAGAGGCAGAAACATGAACAGAAGCGGTTATTTTTAGAAATGACACATATACAAAAAAATAAAAATGTATAAATAGAAAATCAGATATTGACAAATTAAATAACATTAATTATTACATATTAACATATCAATAATCTCATTTTCTATCGACATCCCAACACTAAAAAATGCATATGTGCTTAAGCAACACTGACTGGAATAATTTATTTTTTATCGACAATTAAATTAATAATAATAAAAACTGTTGGTACTTGTTTTGCTTTCCACGTAAAATAAATGTATATTCATTTATTTATGTCCATTAATCAAACCAACATGACAATGACATATATAGTGACAATATAGTTATATTAAGTGGAGAATCACCACTTGATATATATATATATATATATATATATATATATATATATAATATATATATATATATATAGATATATATATATATATAATATATATATATATATATATATATATATATATATATATATATATAGATGTATAAATAAAAATATAAATTTTAATATTAACGGTAACTGTTCTATATTCTATAAATAACGTATAGGGTAACTTAATATATTTCATAGTTAATGAAATAATAAAAAAAACAAAGCAACTGTTGACAAAACGGATCAAATAAAATCCAATTTCATTATTTTGTTTTGATGTACGAATAGAAAGCCATGAATATTCTGAAAACAACAATATTTTAAATTAAAAGTGTAATAACAATATTTGATCTTTTGGTCAATATTTGAAATTTTCCAAATGAATATTGTTATTGGTTATTAAACTCTCTCAATCATGTGATAAATAACTAAATATTGCTTATAACTATTTTCAAAAACTACAGTTTTTGTAAAAATTATTTGTAAAAAATAAATATTATAGCGATGACAGATATTTTTAAGAGATGGTGTTTTTTTATTATTAAAAAAAACTGAAAAATATATTATAGTTTATTCGTCTTCCGGGTTTGGACCGTGTCATTTGTGAGTGACCCAAAAGTGGGTTCATCTCGACGTTTCGCTACAACTGTATGTAGCTTCTTCAGGAGAACAAAGAAAAGGAAACAAAAGACAGGAAGATGGGTAGTTAGCAACGGTAACTCAGTTACTCAACGCACCCAGAGGCGAATACTAACTACCAAGATGGGCATTTGGTCACAGTAACTCAACTACTCAACGCAGCCAGAGGTGAAAACCAAATGCCGGAACAGGGATTCACGTCCAACAGCTCAGAACACTAACGCGTCGAGAGGCGGGGAATGAATCCGACGATTACTCCGCTGCCGCTCTATTTATAGTCGCGGTGACCTGTCGTGTTGGGAAGTATCGGCACACTCCGTGGCTCAAACGTGCAGAAGCGCGCGCTGGCCAATCATATGGCTGCATCGTGGTAGTGGGACCGGACGGCGGCTCTAGACTGAGATTCCAGATGGGAGACAAGTAGTATCCTCACATAATATCAATCGAAAGGAAGGTGCGATCAGTTTTATTTAGGTGAATCATCAAGGCCAATAAATGTTAGAATAAGTAAACATCAATCTTATATTAAAAATAAAGAATTTGATAGATCTCAAATCTGTAAACACGCATGGGATAATGAACATAGGGTTCAATGGAATAATTCAAATGTAGTCCTAAAAGAAACGGATTGTAAAAAAAGAAAAATCAAAGAATCGGCTCTAATTATGCTAAATGAGGCCAATTGTGTCGCAAATTCCTCGGCAGAATGTAGTAGGATCTGGTTACCAATATTGAAAGAGGAAGTTATTAATAAGAAAATACCAATATTAGTAAGTCAGTAACATATAGAGGATACATCATTTATGTTTTTTAAATAACGTAAGATATAAAATCAGCATTTTGATGTTTGTTGAAGGTAAACTAAATTCACGAACAAACACTTACAATGTCGGAATAGTATTATGAGGTTTTTTTCCTGGTTTTCCCTCATAATTTACTATGGAATCACTAACAGGAGAATTACATGCTATGATTTTTTTCTGACGGATATTCTCAAGTTAAAGTTGATTTCATGTAATCGAATGAACTATCTTATAAGTAAAGTCGTCCCAGGAGCGCAACTCAACAATATTGGCAATATCATTTTAAAGTCGTCTACTTTAAAATGCATATTGTATGTCTGAATTGTCAATATAAATGAGTCAGATAAAATTAAATTATTAGAAGAATTTTCACTATGTAACAAAAAACAATATTTGTTTAATTTACTGTTTGTATTTGGAGAACGATTTCCGAAGTGGAAATTGAAACGTCAATAAACGTATTTTTATCTTTATTTTAAGTTTAATAGTAATTAATTTACAATGCCACAAGAAAATAGCTTCAGAACTCATCAGGAAGTTCAGGTCCAGTGTTATGT
The DNA here is from genome assembly GCA_918026665.1 of Diabrotica balteata. Classification (NCBI taxonomy): domain Eukaryota; kingdom Metazoa; phylum Arthropoda; class Insecta; order Coleoptera; family Chrysomelidae; genus Diabrotica; species Diabrotica balteata. The sequence continues at coordinate 83,575,016 of OU898282.1, read as the reverse complement.
AGAAGTTTAGCTGGAGGAAATGGAACTTTCCTAGTGGGGTACCTGGTGAGTATTTGTGTAGTCTATGTACCCTCTATGTGTACAACGCGTCTTTAATATTCGTTTTGCTCAGTTGTTCCAGCCAGCTATGGTTCTTAAGACATACTTTCTGCTGAAGGTTAGGATTCTGTCCTTAATTGGCGTGATGTTGGCCAATATGTGAATGTGGGCTGATGGATACGACCAATCTTTTCTCATACTGTATTGTAGCATTCTACATTCTCTAGCTGCTATGGCATTCAGTTGGTAGCTCTTGAGAGTAAGGTAAACGCTTGCCTTGTATTCGATTATCGGCCTGACAAAAGTCTTGTAGGTGTGCAACAATGTTTTGGAAGACGTTCCGCCTATTCTACCGGTTAGCACTTCCAGGAGATTAAACCTCTGTCTCACCCTGTCAAGGGATTCTTGGACGTCAGCCTTAAAATTGAGATTTCTCGTAAAACGAACTCCCAAAATGAGAACCGAGTTCCTGAGAATGAGGTTTTATCCCAAAACTGATATCCGGCCTAGGACGTCACGACAGTAGGGAGATTTGAATAGTATTGCTTGAGTATAGAAACCCTCCATTTGTTACATCACTTCACGACCTTGTCAAGGTAGACTTGCGATCTCTTGAATACAGACTGTCGATCATCCTCTCTGTGGAAGCCTGAGTGATAATGGCCGTAACATCAGCGAAGAGAGGAGTATTGGAGCAAGTATTGAGCCTTGGGACACTCCAGCTTGTGGAGTAAAGGGGGTGGATAAAAGGGTAGTCAGCTACTTTAATCCTAACAGTCCGATGGGAGAGATAGGAATTAACTAGTTTAACGAAAGGTGTTGGCAGTCCAGTGAGGTGGAGTTTTTGAATCAGGCCTGTATGCCAGACTTGATCGAATGCCTTCTGGACGTCAAGGAATGTGCCCATGACGTGTGTCCTTTCGTTAATGGATTGTGAGATGAAAGTTGTTGCTTCAACCAATGCATTTGGTGTGGAGTGTCCAGCCCTGAATCCGAATTGGTAGTTTGGAATTAAGAAGTGAGCGTCTAGGAATTCTACGAGTCTCTACTTGAGGATGCTCTCATAGACTTTACCTAGGGTGCTCAATAGTGAAATGGGTCTATACGATTCAGGGTTGTTGAGGTTTTTCCTTTTTTTCGGAATCATGACGGTGCTGGCCACCTTGCAGGGAATAGGAAAGTAGCTGAGTACTAGAGATGCATCACCTGGGCCAGGAGATGTGATTTACCTAAGTTATATATCTGCCTGACGGTGTCCTCAGTCACAGGTGCCATCATCGGGTGAGGATGTCCATCATATGCCTGAAGATAGTAGAATATATCTTCCACTCTCCGTTCGGCGGCTCTTTTGGATCTTTCGCAGAAATTAGGGCTGTTAGGGGAAATTAGGGTGGCCTGTAATGTGTTTTTGAAATCTTCAACCTTATCTTGTGGATTGTTAAGGATGACGTTATTAACTATGAGATGAGATCGTGGCTGACTTTTTTGTTTAGTTAGGACTTTGAGTTTGTTCCAGAATGCAGGACCATCTCGGTAGTCGAGGTCGGAAGTAACTCGCATCAACTGTTTTTGTTTCATCTTGTTCATTTAGAGCCGTATGACCGCCGAAAGCCTGTTGTATTCTGTTTTGATAAGGGGGTCTTGAATATTTTATACTCTCTGAGCATTTTCCGTTTGGATTTGATTTGTGCGATGATTTGCGGTGGAAGGGTTAGAGTATATGGATTGTATCTTATTTTTGGAATAGACAGGGACTTCTTGAAGAAGCTTCTCAACTTTGGAAATCCCTGTGTCCCTAGTATTTCAGTTAATAAATATATATATATATATATATATATATACATATATATATATATATATATATATATATATATATATATATAAATATATATATATATATATATATATATATATATATATATATATAAACATTCCGTTTTATTGCATTTGCTATGTATTTTTATATAGATCTTTTGTTTCTTACTTTTTACCGTCCTCTGGAACTTAAACCCTAATATCAGGGACAATATCGCTAAATAATTCTGGGAGGCCATCGATAATTTTGGAACTTACTATATAACAAATAAATAAAACTAAAAATAAAAAAATATAAATTAAATTTTATTACTAATGAAATCATGTTAGCCAATAAATTATTAGAGTTGAAAGAGATCAATTTGCCACCTAGCAGTAATTATTACAGCTATAAATTAATTCTAACTGTCAGTAAAATGTCCTATCTACTTCCAGTTGCTTTTTAATGAACTAAAATTTAATCTGTCTAGTTTTATAATCCAATTGCAATTCGTATAATGGTAGTAAAGATTGACTAACTAAATGTGGTAATATAATATATTTAGTGGCCATAAATTCTATACTACCAAGATAGAACCCACAAAGGTAAAATAAAACTTTGACGTAGTAGTATTTAACCGAATAAAAATAGTATTTTACTTGGAAAATTTAAGTTTTAAAATTAATTCAACGTTTAAAGTTTATTTTATTACAGCTATTAAAAATTGTCTTACAGATACTAAAATTAGTTAATATTAGCTGTTAGAATTTGCTGCTAGCAGTGATTTACATTTTACACACATAACTGTTAGGCCAGTAACTTTTTAAAATTACTTATACTGCCCTCCTAAGCCAAAATGAAGTAACTCAATATTTTGCCAAGTTTGCGTCAAAACTGCTAATTAAATATCTCTTATCTCAAAAATAGCTGTAAAATTTTATCCAATGTGACTTACTCTATTTTCCTAAGCAAAATTACCCAATCTCAGAGATAAGTTAATTTGGCTTAGGGAATGATATAAAATAATCTAGACATGCGTATACGCTATGGTGGTCCGCAAATCAGCGAGGTAGTGTACGATTTTGTTGTTCTGTTTTGAGTGTCTAAAATGTGTGAAAAGGAAAATAAAAGTTCTTCTGATTTACCAGATTTAAAACGTAGGGTGGTTATAAAGCAACTTAAATTAATACTATTGTAAACTATTACTATTGTTAAATTGGGACATAAAGAATGCGAAACTTGTGAAAATCTCAAATTGCACAATTCAATCCATAAAAAAGATATCATTGACAAACTCTTCTTTTTGATTACTATAGGAAGCCCATGCCTTTTGTCATCGTAGGTGATAAAGCATTTGCCCAATCCAAACAGATAATAAGACCATACTCTAAAAGGAACTTAAGTATAAATCAACGTATTTGCAACTACATGATATGTCATGCTCGAAGAATGGTTGAATGTGCTTTTGGAGTTCTAGCGAATAAATGGCGCATTTTTCACCGAGCACTAGATGTGGAACCAAAATTAGCAGATTACATTGTAAAATATTGTTGCGTATTACACAATTTTGTTAGAAGAAAAGATGGAGTACGAGTTGAAGATGAATACTATGCGAGCCCTTTAAATGACATTTCTCGCATTTGATTGCGGTCTGACACTGGAGGTACGAAAGTAAGAGACTATTTTGCAAACTACTTTTTTTCACCTGAGGGCGCATTAGCTTGGCAATATGATAAAATATAGCCAATGTATTAAGTGAAGAGATAGATTGTTTAGTCAAAATGCATTAATTTTGGAATAAAAATAATTAAAAATTTTTTTAATTTAATTAAATTTTAATTAAATTAAATTTAAAAAGGATATTTTTATTTATACGCTAAATCCATTTATTAAAAAATTTGGCGACAATTGTTTAAGGCTTGTCGGTTTAAATCTCGTATTATGTAATGTTGTATACATTTGTATCTTGGTCCGAAAATTGTTGAATTGCTGAATTTATCTAAACTCATCCAACTGAAGATCTTACACATAATATATTTTCAATATCATAACAATGTTAATATATATTACGTCTATGACTCTATCATTTCCGCTAATGAGAAGTTAATTGGTATTTAGTGTAAATCAATCTGAATCTTAAAGCAAAGAATATAGACGCTTAGCGTCTATATTCTTTGCTTAAAGCTTTATTACATATTACCAAATAATATAACAATGTGAAGGCTAATAATGTGAATATAAGAGATTAAGTCACCTTTCCTTGATAAAAAATAAGAAGTAAGTGAAATTACATCACTGGTTTGTGGCTGCTAAGCCAAAAAGAAAACAAGAAAAAATTACACATATAAAAATATAATAGGCAATAAATAAATAATTTACTGTTAACTTACCTTATATTTTTTTATCTTTTGCAGAGATTTCGGTCCAGTTCGGCACCACAAGAATTAAAACTTCACCCCACGTTTTTTCTTACATCTCTGTCGCTGTACTGTTCCAGTGGTTTAATATACAGTGCTGGTCTTTTTTCTACTTCTTTGATCAACTTTTCTGAATCAATAGTACTCAAAATCCCCTTATCATTTGGTTCTTTCTGGTCTTACATTTTAAAACAATTGAAAATTAAATATTGTTTATAACACACGTCCACCAGGCTTAGTCGGTTTCAGAAACGGGACTAAACAATCGCAAGTAGATTCATGTCTATGCTTGTCCGTATGATTCATTTTATAGAGCGACAACCGCGTCGTGATAAAAATAGGACAGGTTGCGTTTTATTAATCGCTGTGGATATTTAGTCGCAAATGGATTGACCTGTATTTGAAACAATTTGTTCAATCTTCGCTACAAAAGAACGGCGCTACTACAAATCGCTAGTGGAGTGCTAGCCTTTAATTTTGTTTGGAAGAAACACGATTAAAAATCTATTTGCTGAGATTATTTTCTTTTGAGGAGGCGATATTAAAAAAATCAAAAACTGTGAACAAAAAACACAAATATTAATTATCTGAATGAAATCTGAATTAATGGGACATTTTGCAAGAAAAGTTTGGCTTGATAAACAGGTTATGAATGGTTGTCAGACGTTTACTGAAGGCTTATCTACTGGATTAACATTTCCAACTGGTACAGGTCGGATTTGTTGATTGAGCTATAATGGGTATACTCAAAGAATAACTTTTATAGTTATTCTCTAAATTAGAAATTACATTCAACAAAATTACAGAAATATGTTGTAGATGATTTAGCAAGATAACTTAGATTTGCAGAATTGCTGTGTTGCTATTACCACCTTTTAATTGTGAACTTAACCCCATAAACTAATCTGGGTTTAAATAAAGAGATATGGCATAACAAGCAATATCAGATTTTAAGGTCAAGCTTTTTGTTAACTACTAAATGACATGAAAAATTTTATTTTTATGGCAATAGCTATAAAATATGTCATCACAGAGAAAGAAAAATTCTGGAAACTCAATTATTAAAACAATTATTTTAGTTTTTTGTCATATTTTGGTCTGTTTGCTCCTTTAAACATAATCTGACTATTGGCAAAAGCAGTATGTCATAGCAGAAAAAAATTGTGGAAACTCAATATGATAATGGAAAAAACAGTCCGTCCATGCAATCGCACTACAGCCCAAGTCGGGTATTGGTCTCCTTTAGTAAGCTTCTATAAAAATCCTGATTTACTGTTGTACTTTTTAGTAAGTTTTTGGTATTCTCATTTACTTCATCGTCCCATCTTTTGTTTAGTCTTTCAATAGGTATTTTTCCTTGTATTCTTGCGTTTAGAAGTTTTCTGTGGATTCTGTTCTCTTACATCTAGTCCATGTGTTCTGCCCACCGTAATTACTGCAGCCTAGTATATTTTGCTAGTGTTGGTCCTCCATTTGGTTTGTATATTCCTGGAATACATCTCCTTCTCTAGTTGCTATTTTCACTGATTATGTTTAATAGACTACGTAACATATTTTTTTAATGGGTTTCATACCCCTAACCAATAATTATATCTTATTGACCTAATTATTGATTTATAGAGTTTTGTTTTCCGGTCTATATTTCACGATTTAAATATTTATTAGCCTGCATAAGCTTTCTATTAATTCAAGTTCTTGTTCATTATTTGCAAACAGGTTTATTTCTAAGTACGTGGATCTATTAATGTGTTCTATATCATCTATAGAGTGTTCTTGTCTCGTTTGTCAATTTAATCTGATTTTTAAGAGTAATTATGACCTATTTGTATTTATTGCTAGACTAACAATTTCTGCTCTTTTTTTCAATTCACGCAAGTTTCTTGTGCTGTATCTTTTTTCTGCTTATAATGCTTATTTTGCTTCCAGTGATATGGATTTATTATTATGTTCTTTTTATGTTTCTATTTATTTTTATTTTTCATTGGAGCCAGTGCATCGTCGCATTGTCTGAGTCCTTGGTTTATCATAAACGTATCACTCATCTTTCATTAAATACAAACATGTGTTTCTGTTTGTATCGTTGTCATTTGCCCTAGTTTAAATAATCTTTTTGGTATGAAGAGTTTTTACAATATGTTTTGTTTATAGTAAACATAAGTAGTTGTGTTCTATTTATTGAATCATTTACTTTCTTAAAGTCTATAAAGATATTCTAGACGTCCACGCCATAGTCTTCTGCTTTGGTTTATATGTGTTTAAGTGTAAAAAATTGGACGACGGTATATCTATTTTGTCTTAAATTTGCTTGATTTTCCCAGATGATTTTTTCACCGGGAGGTTTAAGTCTTCGATAAAAAATGTGTGGGACTATTTTGTACCGCCAACAAAGTAAAGTGAAAAATAATAGAACCAATTATACTTTTTTTAAGAACTAATAAATGTCGTTACGCAGAAGTAAAACTAAGATGTACATACAGATATACAAACTTGTATAAAATTGAGATAAGATAATATTGATATTTATGATTTATTTTGCTACTTGCAAAATAAAATTCTGTCATAAAAACTGTGCTGTCGTACATTTCCAAATCGAGTATAGCAGTTTGGCATAAATATTTCATATGAAATATGTATTTAATTCACATTTAAAAACTGCTTTTTATTTGTCGACATTTAAGGTTGCTTTTTTAATTTTAGTTTTTCTTCTGCCTTAATTTTTTCTTTCAGTGTAGTACCTTTTGGTGCTTATTTTTATTATTGTTTATATTTTTATACTATTTAATATTTTTTGACTCTGGCTAGGAAGTGATTTTAAATGCTGCGATTGAAATTTTTTTCACGAGTTTTTTCTTCAAAAGAAGACAATACAGTCGTCAAAGACGAAAACACTATTGAGCCTCTAAAAATTATACGAACAAGCTGAATTTTGCTGAGAATATCAATGTTGGGACTCCAAAAAAGATGCAATAAAGTTTACTACTTTTACCCCCCGGCTTTCCACTAAAACTACTCCTCATAGAGGAGGCAAAACTGAAAAAAAAACAATTGATTAATTGCTTAAAAACCTATATACCTCACAATTTTAAATAAAATGTGTATCAATTTGACAATAAAAATTCGATATCTTTGATCAGAGTGTCTCACCGACAAAAATTGAAATCCTTTTTAATGGAGAATAGTGGAACTTTCGTATAAAACTTTTGTATTTTGCCGCAAATATAGTCAGTTTTTATTAAGGTGTTAAATTAATATACGTTATCGATTTTTGCCATTTTTTGTGATTCTCCTGAATAAAATTTATCACTTTCATTGACCGGTTACTATGTAGTTTCCATTGCTAGATCATAGTCGTTAAAACCTATACCATAAAATTTCGGTTTTGAGTTCTGGCAGTAAATGTAATATGATTAAATTGTGCCTAAAAAACGCTGAATTTAAACTTTCACATTACAAACGACCTAAAACATTTAAAAGTAGGTACTCGTTTTTAATTAGAATATTAAGTTTTTCGAAACATTATAACTACTGCTGCTTTCACTCAATAACGCCTTCACGAAGACCTTTCCCTTAACATATAATCGGTTGCACTTTAAAAGTTTAAATTCTGCGTTTTTAGACGTTTCTGAAAAACCTCATATTGGTTTGACAAAACTTAAAATCGATATTTCATGTTATAAGTTTTAAAAATTGCAAAAATCGATTTAATTTGTGGTAGAATACAAAAATTGCATACGGAAGCTGCACTCTTTAGCTTTAAAATGCATTTTGAGTTTTGTCGATAGGGCAGTCTGATCAAAAGATATCGAATTCTTACCGTTGAGTTGATAAAAAATTTCTTTCAAATTGATTTTGCGCGCGTAACTGGCATTTAAAATACCCGGTCGCTTTAAGCGTTATTTCTGAGAGAAAGATTCATTCTACTTGGCTTGTTCGTATGATTTTAGACGTCAAACCCCTAAGGACTGGACTAACAGGTCTTTTCCTAGAATATTGATAAAGAAGTTGCGAACCTATATTTTAAACGATAATTGCAGGCTTTAATAGTTATTTATGTACCAAGGGTATTAAATAGATGTTAATGCACAAAGGGTGATGATGTTACAAACCCGAGGGTCTCTGGCCCGAGGGTTTGTAAATCGTCAGAGGGCATATGCATCTATTAATACCCGTGGTGCATACAAATTTTTATGTCATGCTAGCTCTTTATTGTATTTACAAATAAAAAAATCCAAAAATTTCATACCATTTTAACAATATATTTACTAGTATACATTATATCGTCTGTATTATGTTGTTAAGCTACGGAAATGCCGTCAAACGTGTCAAACTAAAACCGTGAAAATGCAAGATTTTTTGAGATCCCTAACCAAATTTAAAAAAAAAGCAGAAAGAGCAACTCAAAATTACTAATACATAAGTCGAGAGATGCCTACAATAAGGAATATGAAAAATTACAGCACTGGATAACAGAAAACCATGTAGAACACATTAGTAGGGTAAACTGTACAAATACCGGTCAGTGGGTAATGGTAATAGAAATATTATTAACCTGTTTTCAGTGTTTTCGATCTTATTTTTATGCTGAGTAATATAAGGTCTTAATTCATTTTTATTCTGAGTAATAATTTATGCTGAGTAATATAATTAAATGTATCTTGCAATAAGTTAAAACCCCAAATTACGGATTGACGGCTTAAATTTGATTCACAGAGTTTTACTTTTTTTTATATTAAATTTTCTTCTTAGGTGACCGCGATTTGCACACTTTACCCTAATACTGTGCTACTTGTATACTTTGCCGATCTCGCCGAAACATTTTCTTCGAGATCCCTGTGGTCCAGGGTATATTCAATGGTAAAGAAGACGTTAATCGTAAATAAGAATATTAACATTGTCAATTACCATAAATTGACCGAATCTTTGAAGCAAGGCTCGAATGGCTACTAGCCTAAAAAACGCTAGAATCTTGTCTAGAGAAAATAGTGCGGGCCATAATGACACTTTATGTCCGCGCGGGCATAAAGTACACTATCACGTAGTTTGTAACTAAGCAATAAAAACACGATAATAAACTAGTATGACATAAAATCAATTCAAGGGATCTACGGATTAGAAACATGAGTGTTTTTAAGTTTATATTTATTAAGGCGGTAATGGCTTGAAAACTTGTAAAATGTTGTTTGAGTCTATGGTCATCATATTGTAATATTTTCAAGTGAGGAAATCGTAGTAAACTGATTGGTGAAATTAATTAAGGATGTTTGGGAAGAAATATGCTAAAATATTAACAATAGATTGAATATTGTATTTTAATTTTACGAAATTATATTTCGCAAAAGAAATTATTGATTCTCATTTTTGTTTTTATAATTCAATTAAATATTTTTCATTAAATTTGGTAAATAATTTATAAATACAAACTATCTTCTGCTGGTAATATCATGCATATTTTAGTTAGTATGATGTAATGCATTCATTAGGTTATAGACAAGCCAAGAAGCTCGGGTTCCAAAATTTCCAAATTTCAAAGTACAAGATGTCGCCCAGGCAAAAATTTGTTCAATTTTGTTAAACAATTTTTTTAACAAAAATTGTAACAATTATTTTGGCCCGAACAAAGGGCCGAAATTGTTTTGAATTTTTTTAATCGTTTTCAACAAAATAGCTGAAATGATACGTATAATTAATCATTAAACGTATAATAATAAAACGTATTAATAATTAAACGTAAAAAAAATTAATTTTTGTCTAATAAATGCACTAGTGATGCCATATTTTCTGTGTTACATGATGTATATCTATCACTAAACAGTAACCTCTCCTCCGCCACTGTTTTCTGCGACTATTCCAAAGCCTTTGACTGCGTAAATCACGACATTCTATTAAAAAAATTAACTTTCTATGGAATTCGGGGTGTGTCTTTGAACTGTTTCAAAACTTACTTGGTAGGTAGGAAACAATTGGTTAGAATAAATGACACCGACTCTAGTTGTAAAGATATTGAGTGTGGAGTACCGCAAGGTTCAGTATTAGGTCCCATTCTTTTTTTACTTTTCATTAATGACATCACTTACTTGAAAATTAAAGGGAAAATGTTTCTATTTGCTGATGATACCAGTATTACTTGGAGCAGCTCTGATATTTCAACGCTTCATTCAATTAAAATCGCTGATTTACTTAATCAAGGCTTGGTCAGACTCCAACTTACTTAGCTTTAACGTGGATAAGACTGTAGCATTATCTTATAAAGGAGTCATGCAACCCTTGCTTTTGAATGAGAGCCAAATCAATATCGTAAATTCCGTGAAATTTCTAGGTATTCTCATTTACAGTGATCTCAAATGGTCCTTGCATACTGACTCCTTAAGGAAGAAACTAGCCTCAGCTTGCTTTGCAATAAGATCTGTTTCGAAGGAACTAAATTTATCTTGTGCCAAAATGGCATATTTCTCATTGTTCGAGTCCCATCTTCGATATGGGCTTCCATTTTGGGGTTCTAGTACAGCGGCCCAATTTGATACTATTTTTAAGTTGCAAAAAAGAGCAATCCGTTATCTATTTGGTCTCAAACAAACAACTCATTGCAAGACCTACTTAAAAAATCACGTAATTTTGACGCTTCCCTCTTTATTTATTTTGGAAACGGTTTGTTTGATTCGAAAGCATCTAAACATTTTTCCCGATAGACCTGATCATGGCTACTCCATTAGAAATTCGGATTGTAACGTTTATTTGCCGATCCCGTCCACTCAGCTAGTAAAGAATTCTATTCTATATCGTGCAAAGAAACTTTATAATCACCTTCCAAGAGAAATTAAATCCGCAACATCCTTCATTAAGTTTCGTAAGGTGACTAAAATCTATCTCTCAGAAAGACCATATTATTCAGTTGACGAGTTTCTTAGTGTATAACAAAGAAACAAAATTAGTATTGTTTATAATTACATTAGGGTGTCTCAAGCAGTGGCTACAATTTGTCTCATTTGTTGTTGTCTGTACAAATTATGCAGGTTATACAATAATTTTACTAATTTAAAATTGTGTTATTCTGTTTTTTACTATATTTGTTTTTGTTTTATACTTTTTGTACTATTTGACTGATTTATTTTTTAGCTTTGTCCATAAAATTGTTCAATAATTTTCAGTGACAATAAAGCATATTTCTATTCTATTCTATTCTAAATACTGTATTAATTACATATTAATATAATTATTAATTAATTTTAATAATATTTTTAAGGTAGAATTTAATACAAAATAATTTAAAGGTTTATGTTGGTTTAGATATACAATCCTAACGCCATCTGAACAAAGAAATCTGAATTAAATATTTTTTTAAAAATTGCTAAAAATCCGTAAATTTGACCACCTTATGCGACGGGTCTAGTCTTATATAATACACAAGTATAAAAATTGTTATATATGTACCATCTTGTATGAAATTATTGACTTGTACCAGCAAGTAAGTTCTACAAAGTTTATAATAATTCTTATATATTTTAGGTTTTAAGAGCAGCCGCTAAAATCTTCTTTGCGTTTGTACATATCTTTCCCAAAATACACAACAATAATTGGATAAAAATGTCTGCAATAATTTTTACTCCCTTATTATTCTACACATCAACTGCAATAATTTTTTCTATGATGACTCACCACAAGTAAGTAAAGTTCGTTTGTCTTTAAAGTATTTTTGATTATAAAGGAACTTATGTCATAGATATTTGATAATAATATTATTTTAACTTGAATCCTGGAAGTGCTAGAAAAATACGATATAAGTCATAGCAAACAAACTATAAAGAGAAATGATAAGCTTTGACATACAAAGCAAATGGTAGAACTAGTCAAAGATACTATTATAAATAGTAGTAAATAGTGAATGTATTGTAAAAGTCCAAGGGAATTATTGAAGTAGTTGCCTTCGGCAATCATCGACCTTAGACGAGGAGACCAACAGGTAACAAAACTGTACAAATTATATTACATGCAGATGATTTAAAGAATTATAGGTAGCACGCAACGGCAAATGCAGTGGTCATTCTCTTATCTAGAAAGATTGGCCGCCAAGAAGGGACTTCTGATATGAAATGCGAATTTTGATAAAATCCAATATATACCAGTAATCAGTAGCCAGGAAACCACCCAAATTACCATAACGGAGAATGAAATCTATGTAGCAAAACAGGCATAGAATGAATACCTACAATACACAAACATGGGTACTGACAAACTGAAAAAAAAAAAACGAATCGGAACTAGTATTATTTCAAAAAAAGGTCGGTCATTTTACTTATTTTTTACTTCAATGGAAGAATTTATTGAATAGGCCAAAGCCGAACCTACGATGTAGAGCCAATGGTGATGATGATGTTAAAAAGACTGTAGTGGCATTAACATTAATAACTAGTTTTAAGAAAATATTAATATTTTTAAAATTTTTATATACATTTAATAACTCAATAAGTTAATAAATAGAAATATAAAAATTTAATTATAAAATGCAAAACTATTGCCTCCCTATATAAATTTTAACGCATCTAAATATTGCTTTGAATAAAAAATTCTACAATATTCTACAAAATTCTACAATTTCTACAAAATACAAATATATTTAACTACAAATACATTTAAATGAACATAACGAACATACGTTGAATATTTAAATAATCATATGATGTATATTTCGGCTAAAAAGAGATTTTATCTTTTACGATAATCCAGAACAGACAAAGTAGTAGAGGTTCAAAAAGGAAGCTCTGCGGCTACATCGTCGCAAAATTTAAATCTTGCTTCTGATGTAAATAAAAGGATATGCAAAGGAAGTTGTTGTTGATGGGAGAATGTGGTAAATCTTCGAAAGATCCTACTACGCCGTGTCCCTTTGGATTCAGAATAGAACGGTTTATTAGCAAGTAGTATCCCAGAGAAATCCTGCCCACGGATGTATACCCGCCTACCAACTTAAGTCTAATCATTCGTCCGGACTACTCATGCAAGGTTCTATACAGACTGATGCATCACATACCGCCTCCAGTATTACTGTGTATTTGATTTTTCTGCTCATTTTTACCTGCATTTTGCTATTTTTACTTACTCAACCTACCTTTCTGTGTACATGATTTTGTCCTTGTCGAAAATTTCGAACTAATATACTGAGTAGTCATAATAACCCCCGTATTAACCACTGTAGAGTCTGCTCATCCTTTCTATAGGTTTCTGTCTTTTTTCTTATCAGTATATGAATTAATAACACACCCGTGATCAATTGTACGGACACCGTTGATGGCATGTATTTACGCTAAGTAGTGCTTTTTTTGACTTCTCCAGCATTTTCCTGTATTTTTGATATTAAGAACAGCCAATGACGTATCTAACGTGATCTTTAAAAGTTTGTCTTGTATTTACAACTACTACTAAGTACTCTCATTATTTTGGCAGGTATAGTCATTTTCCCCTTAAGTCAAAAACTATATGGACCTTTGATGATCATAGAAGCAGTTTATTGAGGGATCGGTTCCCTGTACGCATAGTTGGCTAGTTTTCGTTGTACTATACCAGCACTACCAGGTTGTCCACATATGCTATTGCCTGCACTTCCATTCCCTTTTCCTTGTCAGGAAAAGATATCCGTTTTCCGACTTTAAAAAAGCTACGATTACAGCACAAGAAGAATAGAATGCAAGCATATATTTAAGAGTTGATTTGGAGCATTCAAGAAGGATACAAGCAGTAGCCAACGATTGAGGGTAAAATACTCGTTATTAATTTTATTGTTCTTTTAAACACAACATAAAAATACGACTTCGTAACTAATATTTAATTTCAGTTTTTGTTTATTTACATTTCAAAAATTTTATTTTATTAATCATTTACCTATAGCGTGTTAAACAATGTTTTTTTTTTTAGAAAAAAAGTATTTTGGTAACAGAAATCCATCATATTGAACATATTTATGATAATTCCAAAATACGTCATTTTGTTCATGAGTGTAATATAAATTTATAATTATTAAACAAAAATATAATCAACCAAATAGATGAAATTAATTTGATACATTTTTAGAGAATTAATTGGTAGAGCAATTCCCTTGGTTCAAGTATTCGAAAGTCGTGACGTGGATTGGGCTCGACCAATTATGGCTGCTAGTACAATTTTTGTAGTTTGTCTTATATTAACCGAAATTCTGCCGTCTGTCTACAACTCATTTGTAAAATTGGCCAGTAAAGAGTGGAGAATATTTGTGCCCTCAATTCAATATAGAACTTCTATGACTGGTGCACCTATTTTAGCAATATTTGCAGCAGGTAAGATTAATTTGTCTTAATTAAATATAAAAATATTTCAATTAAAATGTTTCGGTGTTTGACTCCCCAGAATATTTGTTATTGTATAAAATATAAAACAATTGGAAAACATTTAAAAGGAATCAATGGAATGGCTTATTTCTAATGATCGGTAGTAGCATTGCTGGAAGTACACGATCACAGAGTTACCCTAATAAGAAATCTGGGTAATAAAAACTTGAACAAAGTTAAAATTCTTCTTCTTTTAGTTCCATAACCGTTATCGATCGCTGGATATCATGTTGGCTACCATATTCGCTATGACGACTTTATTGACAGCAGCTCTAAATAACGATGTAGTTGATTTTCCATACCGTTGCCTTAGATTTTTCAGCCATGATGTTCTTCGTCTACCAGGACCACGATTACCTTGGATCTTTCCCTGAATGATCAGATGTAAAAGATCGTATTTTTCAGGGTGTCTCATAATGTGACCGAAGTACTCCAACTTGCGTTTCTTTATTATATTGACCAGTTGTGTTGTTTGGCACAGCCGTCTAAGGATCTCCTGATTTCTAACTCTGTCGACCCAGCTTATTTTCAGTAGAAAAAGTTAAAATACACGCAATATATTCAGATGCGATCAAAACAAAGAAAGGAGCTAGAGGGGACTGCATACTATCACCATTGTTATACAACATATATTCTGAATTTATAATAAGACAAGTACTAGACGGATGGGCGGAGAGGAATCACTATACGTGGCAGATAAATCAGTAACAAGCGATACGCATATTTTACTTATACTAGCAGCCAATAAAGTCAAAATGTTTACAATTACTGATTGGCTAAGCCGGATAAGGAAAGAACTAAAATAATGATAGTAGATAGGGCAAATAATAATCTATCGCACATACATTAAGTGGAGAATTTCGAAATGGAAGATAGATTTGTCCCTGATAACCAACAATGGAGATTGCTTCTCAGAAATCAAGTGTAGACTAGCAATGGCCTTAACCGCAACAGCTAAATTAATTTAAAAAGACCGAACAATAACATAAAATACTAAGAGAAGGTTGGTCAAAGCCCTTACTTCCCCATTGCTACATACGCAGATGAAACATACTCTCTCAAAAAAATCGATAGGAGTAAGATTAAAGCCTTTGAAATAAGGGTCTATAGAAGAATTCTACGCGTATCCTACACAGAATTATAGAATTAACCTGTTAATTCTGGAAGAGCGTCATATAAAAGAAAGTCTATTAAAAAAATTAACCGATCATACCTAATTTACTTCGGCTAAATAGCTAAAAGAACAGGGACTATAAAAGTATGGTATTAAAAGAAAAGGTAGAAGGTCGAAGACCAAGAGGTGGCCGAAGACCATCTAACATAATGGGCAGACCAAATAAAAACTCTGGTGGAAGTAATCCAAACATGAAGCCGGCTATATGGCACATGATTGCAGCTAATGGAGACAGCAAGCTAACAATATTTAGAGTGTCACCACTGTGAGCCCTCAAAAGAGCTCAAGAAATGAGGAGAAGATGCAGCCAAGCAAATTAAATTTTGAATCTCGTGACATAATATTTTGGCATACTCATTGTTGGCTAGGGCCTATATTTTTAACAAATATTTATTAACGAATAGCCAGTGTAAACGAATATTTAATATAAACTGCGAGATATAAGTTAGAGATATACCTTAAAGACATTTAAGCAAAAAAAAGCGACTTTTTTCATTCATTTCAATATTGTGAAAAACCTACGTATTCTAAGGAAAAAAGTTCAAAAAAGGACTTTCTTAAAAAGATTTGCTCTTTAAAATGAGATTTTCTTAATTTAAAAATGTTTATAAACAAAAAAGTTGGGCACATTCGGTCAAGTAGTTTTTATAAAGTTATACAGGGTGTTTCAAAAAGGTAAGTAATAAATTAAATCACACATTCCGGGGACAAACATAAATTGATTAAATCCAACTTACCTTAGTACAAAAGTGTACACAAAAAAAAGTTACAGCCCTTTGAAGTTACAAAATAATTTTTTTTTGCAGTATTAACCAAACTACTTTGACATTTTGTAACAAAAATGGACACGTTACTTTCTTGTTCTGAAAACATTTTTTATACAAAAGAAACAACAAATTCTAAGTGCGTAGAAAAATTTTAAGGGGTGTGTGCAACTGTGCAGCCCTAAATCTCCCCAAACTTTTGAATACATTTAAATCAATGAATTTTGTGGCATCATTAGTTAACACAATATTTTTAAAACTTTTTGCCTCAGCACTTTTTCGAAAAACTAGTTTTTTCCTAGTTGGCCATAAAATTACAATTAGTTTCTATGGATACAATAATTACAAACAGATCCATCAATAATTATACGTACACATTTCAGGGAATGGTAGAAATTCTAAGTGCGTAGAAAAATTTTAAGGGGTGTGTGCAACTGTGCAGCCCTAAATCTCCCCAAACTTTTGAATACATTTAAATCAATGAATTTTGTGGCATCATTAGTTAACACAATATTTTTAAAACTTTTTGCCTCAGCACTTTTTCGAAAAACTAGTTTTTTCCTAGTTGGGGACAAAATTACAATTAGTTTCTATGGATACAATAATTACAAACAGTTCCATCAATAATTATACGTACACATTTCAGGGAATGGTAGATATGCATTTAACTTTGGGTAAATCGGATCAGATTCAATTATGATTTGAATAAACTATCGAGAATATCGTAGGTGAATGTCACGGAAATAGTGCAGCACCCGCAAGGCGTTTACGGGAAACGGGTGCATTCTAACTGCAAGTTGCTGGCAACAGTGGTCGTCCAATAATGGATGCAACTGATGAAGACATTTTAGAAATCATTAAAGAAGTTCCTGGAAGGATCAGCTGCTTAAACCTCTTCACTTAACACCGGTTCAAGAGTTATTGGTTGAAGATTATCCTAAAATGATTGGATTTTGTGATTGGTTGTTAATGGAAAATACTCGAAATGTTAATTTTATTAGAAATATTTTGTTTACCGACGAGGCTACCTTTAGTAAAAATGGAATTACAAACGATCATAACGGGCACATTTGGGCCGACGAAAATCCTCACGCCAAGAAAACGACTCATCGCCAAAAGACTTTCAAATTTATGTTTAGGCAGGAATTGTGGATAACAATCTAATAGGCCTAGTATTTCTTCCCAAGAGTTTAAAAGGTGATAATTATTTGCAGTTCTTGGCAAACGATTTACAAGAGTATTTATATGTGGTTTCTACAAGATGGCGCTCCACCGCATTAAAGTAATGAAGTCCGGGAATACCTTTGCAGGCAGTATCCTGATCGGTGGATTGGAAGGGGTAGTGACGCACCTATTTCTTGGCCACCCAGAAGTCCAGGTCTTAACCCCATGGACTTTTGCTTTTGGGGGTGTACGAAAGAGAATATGTAATCTGTAACAATAGAGGACAAACAATTGAGAGTTAGAATAATTAAAGCTGCAAATCAATTTCGTCAGAAAAATATGATTTTTCAGCGCATTCTGTTTTCCTTATTAAAACGATACCGAATGTGTATTTAAGGAAATGTGGTTCATTTTGAACATTTCTTGTAATATCATATTTATAGAGGTTATAGACATTTTTTGTACTTGTTAATTCATTTAGCCATTTATTTAGTTGCACGTAATTTTTAAAGGGTAAAGAAAAAGGCCGTAACTCAATTAAAAATTGTTTTTTGAAAAAAGTGGTAAGAGGCAAAAACAAAATAAAAATAATGTGTTAAACTAATGATTTCATAAAATTTATTTAATTTAAACGTACTTAAAAGTTTGGGGGCATTTAAGGCTGCACACCCTCGTTAAAATTTTTCTGTGCGCTTAAGCTACGGTTTGTTGGAACAGTGCTCAGCGCACGGCATACGCGTACAGCAGAATCTGTTGTACTCGACTCACGGCAGTTTTGGGTGAGTCGGTTTGTTAGAGTCGTATGGTATACATATCTTCTGTGGGACTGAAGTTTAAAACTTAGTTCCAAGTTTGTTCTCTTAAAGGTTGTACGTTTAGACAAATGACTTTTCGCAAACTTAATGCAATATGTTAATTCTCTAGGAAGAAAGAAAAAGAATTGATAATGTCAGATCTGAATAAAGTAAATAAAAATGTAAACGAAATTTTTTCACGTCATAATACAGAAGCTGCTTGTCGAAAGAAGATTGTTTTAAAACGAGGAAACCTTTTAAGAATATTTTAGACTTTCCAGTGATTTATTTGGAACTCTTACAAATTATAAGGGATGATATTACTACAAAAACCTACAAAATAAGACATCACCTAATTATGACCATTAATTATACACCTAATTATAACTATTACACTAATAATACATATATAAAAATACAACTATATTTCGATATATATGCGTACGCTGTGAGTTCAGCTGAACGTTTGCGTCATAATCAAATCGCAGTTGATTCCAGCTCACACCGTCGACGTACACGGCTCTACATCGCTCTGCAGTGCGCTCAGCTCAGCAGAACCTAACATACCGTTATCATAGAGAACCATTCCTGTGATGTTAACGAACGTGCGCGACGTTGGACTTACTGTGAGTTATGCGTCGCTCACTGTTCTAATAAAAAATCGCTTTAGATTTTGTTGTTTCCTTTTTATGAAAAATGCTTTCAGAACAAGAAAGTACCGTGTTCATTTTTATTACAAAATGTCAAGTAGCTTAGGAGATAATGCAAAAAAAAACAATTTTTATTTTGTGACTTCAAAGGGCTGTAATTTTTTTGTGTATACTTTTGTACTAAGGTAAGTTAAATTCAATAAATTTATTTTTGTTCCCGAAATGCGTAATTTAATTTATGACATACCTTTTTGAAACACCCTGCATTTGTTTATCCCTTTTGAGAGCAAAAACGTCATTTTCAAATGGCTGTACAGATGCTTTGCACATACTTAGAAGGATTTTTTGGTGTCATTATCTTTATAAAGTCCCAAATTTTCATGTTTCTTCAAAACTATAATAATTTTTAATTGTTGACTTAACTCCATCAAATAATTGATGCAGAGTAAAATATCATTACCATTAAATTGGCAATACCCCTAACTTATGCCAAGCAGTATAGATGTAAAATCAAACATCAGTAACAAAATAATTACTGTGAATTGCAAAATTACAACAATGGCTTAAAAATACAGAATAAAAGAAATAATTTAATTTCTTTGAGTTTTTATGATAGAACAACAAGTAGACATACTGAAATCCTATTTCCTACTGAATATTTAAGTAATATTTTCTATTATTACACCTATGCAAAGTTTTCTTATGGCCTTTTAAACAAAGTTTTTTGAGAAAGGCCATACAAATCAACATTTAACAACAATTAACAACATAAACAAACTCAGAACATATTATAAAAGGTGTTATTTTGATTGTTGCAAAGAAAAGTTAGTATTCAGTTGGACTTCAATGAACAAAAGGTTCTACATTTTTTTAAGAAGTATTAAATAAAATGATTGATTATAATTTCGTTGTAAGATAATTATATGCAAAGCACGTGGTGTTCGTGTGTATTAAGGTATAAAAAAAGCGCTTATTAAAAGCTTAAAATTTTTTATTATAAAGAAGATCTTTTCGGAATTGTATCATTCCATCATCAGTTTAATAAAAAGTTGTTAAAAAACATTGTGTAGCCACATAAAAAGATTCGATGGACATCTGGATTTAAAAAATAATAATCTTCATGTTATTTATTCAGGTAAATGCAATAGACTCTTGACTTGTGTAATATAAAAAAATGAAACTGGGGGCATCTTATATGACCCCCTGTAGTTGGTGAGGTTTTATTAACTTATATTACCTCTGATCTGTGTTGGAGTCTAGGGCTAACTGCAATGTTTTTTAACAACTTTTTATTAAACTGATGATGGAATGATACAATTCCGAAAAGATCTTCTTTATAATAAAAAATTTTAAGCTTTTAATAATCGTTTTTTTATACCTTAATACACACGAACACCACGTGCTTTGTATTCAACAGGTATACTAGCCACTCCTGGATATCTCCACTTCATGGTTTGTTCCAGTTTCACTTTTAATAATTATATGCGTTTCATCTTAAGGTTATAATAGTTTTAATAACCATATTAAGTCATGAATAAAAGAATTTTTATTGTATGTACCCAAAATATTATAAAATATGTATATGTAAAGATCAAAATTAAAGCTAAACAAATTATAATACATGTACACCAGAATATAAACAATGACTTTCTTATTGGAAAGTAACAAAATACTTAAATATATGCTAAAACACAATATACTCAACAAATTTTGATTTGTCTAGTTCTATTATAGTAGCAATGTTTAGATTTGACTAGCAGGCAACTGGCAACTGTTAAAATGGTTCTAATAAGGAAATGTACGTGGGTCTATTTTTTTAATTTCCAATTGTCTGTTGTTTATATGTGAACTTTTGTGCATTTGATTTCAGAAATATTAGTTGTTTTTATAGCCGACAGTGTCATTCATCATAACTGCCACAATTAAATTTTGGCCAAATACGCATAAAACATTTGGGTACATTTCTAGATTTTTACAAAAGTCTCTCGACAGTCGAAACTGACTGGTACATCATGAGTATGGGGAATAGACAGATTGAGACCCCGAACTCGAACGGAATCGTATCACTCTTAATAATGGCTCCAAAATGGGTGTCAT
The DNA here is from genome assembly GCA_918026665.1 of Diabrotica balteata. NCBI lineage: Eukaryota > Metazoa > Arthropoda > Insecta > Coleoptera > Chrysomelidae > Diabrotica > Diabrotica balteata. The sequence goes on along the minus strand of OU898282.1, from coordinate 83,553,767 downwards.
AACGTTGAGTTTGAAATTCTCAAAATTCTCAACGCGGTTCTTCCTGAAAATTTAGTAATTTTCATTTTCATATATATATATATATATATATATATATATATATATATATATATATATATATATATATATATACTGATCAAAACAAAAAAAGCCACTTATGTGTGTTCGTAGTTTTCAACTCTTTTTTGTATTTTATGACTATATAGTTTTATTTAATCTCAGGCTTTTTGCTATAAAGATAGGAAAGTTTTTATAACTGAACTGTAAATTTTCTTGTGGAACAAAAAATAAAAAGTAATAAATTTAAGAAATTTGATTTATCTTTTTAATCACAGCGCTGTTAAAATTATTTTGAAACAAAACTAATAGCATGTATAGGCTCCTCTAACTCGACCAAATTCTGGACGACGTCCTGGTATGCTTTCAATAACATTTTGAATAGTTTCTTGACCTACAAGTTATTCCAATTCTCCCCCAAGAACCTTTTCGGTATTTTGTACGTTTATTAATAGCTGACGATCCTTCAAGCGCTTGCCGAGTGTATCCTAAATGTGTTCAATATTGTGAACAGTCAAATATAAGTTTGCACTATTCTGACCACGTGCGGTCTCATCATCTTCCTGGGTGATGAACTCTAGACCTATATTTTTACCAAATGAAATTATTTGAAGTTATTCCACCTAAAACCATAATTGAACCTCTGCCAAAACCCTCAGTTTCTTGAATTGTGGAATCCAAAAAGCGCTACCCTGGTCTTCTCCAGACTCTAACACGTCCATAAGCATGATCTAAAAATATCTGGACTCGTCTTTAAACATCACATTACGCTATTGCGCCGTGGTCCAATCCATGTGTTTGTCTGCAAACAAACGTCTGGCTCTACGGTGTACAGGGGTCAAAGAAGGTACTCTAGCTGGCCTTATTGCATTTAATTTGTGTTCGTAAAGCCGATTACGTATAGTTTGACTATTTACTCTTATATATGTAGCTTTTACCAAGTCATTTTGTAGTGTTTGGGCAATACTTCTATGACGATTTTTGACGACCCATAGTTGTAAAAGTCGATCCTTTCCAGCTTTATTCGCCCTTCTTGCCGACTCACGGCTCACGGCAGTTTTGAGTGAGTCGGTTTGTTAGAGTTGTATGGCATACATAGATTCTGTTGCGCTGAAGTTTAAAAATTAGTTCCAAGTTTGTTCTCTTTTAGCAAAATACCTTCTCGCACACTTAATACAGAAGGTGCTTGTCGAAAGAAGATTGTTTTAAAACGAGGAAAAATTTTGAGGATATTTTAGACTTTCCAGGGATTTATTTAAAACTCTTACAAATTATAAAGGATGATATTACTAAAAAACTTATCAAAAGAAGACATCACCTGATAATTACTAATAATTATACACCTAATTAGAACTATTACAATAATAATAACTATATAAAAATACAATTATAGTTTGGTATAGATGTGTACGCTGTGAGTTAAGCTGAACGTTTGCGTCCAAAAATCAAATCGTAGTTGATTACAGCGCATACCGTCGACGTACACGGCTGTCACTCTGCAGTGCGCTTAGCTCAGAAGAACCTAACAAACCGTTACCATAGAGATCCATTCCTTTGATTTTGACGAACGTACGCGGCATTCGACTGACTGTGAGTTATGCGTCGCTCACTGTTCTAACAAATCATAGCTTAACATTTCAAGTAGTTCCCCAGCAATTTGAATCTCTGACCTCTGTGATACATACTCTGTGCCTTCGTGGCCTTCTAGAACATCAAAACTCATCATTAATTCTTTAAATTAATTTTAACATATCGACAGAAATTCAATGTCTTGATCTTTTAGTATGTTGTCACAATTATTGAAGTTATTAGTCGTATATTTCAAATCATATAGTAGACTTTAAAATTTTCCACTGTAATCATTATTTTTATTTTTAATGAACACAATGGTTTTACCGGCAGTTATCAATCTAAATATTTTTTTTAACAAACGGTTACAATTAAATGTTTGTACACGACCAAATAAATCAAAGCTTTTAATTTGAATCAATGAAACGTCCAGATTAATAGAATAAATTGTAGCTGATCTAATTCTCTATTTGTTTATTTCAGGAAGTTTATCAGCAATCCTCGCATTTGCCTGTCCATTGTCGCATTTAATTAAACTTTTGAATACAGCGGCTCTATTCAAATGCGCTCTGCTTTCCTATTTACTTGTTTACAACAGATATAAACCCGAAATTACATATGATTATTTAGGTAAGTATTTGATTTTTATTTCTTATCAAAAATGTTTTTTACATTAAAAATATTTACTTAAGTTACATTTACGAATGAATATTTTGTTGCATTTAAACTAAAATATTAACGTAAAGCGGTTTCGAGAAGAATTGTATCCAATTTTAAAACGGTCAATAAACGAAAATTTAGTAAGCGATGAGCAATATTTCTCTTGTGTCTTCGAGATCTTTTGTCACTAAATTCTATCAATAAGCTTTCTTAATACATATCCCACATGACAATGACACATGTACTAAAACGACGATAACATACCATAGTTTTCGGAGATAACCAGGGTCCATCTTAGAGTCAGCTGGAGAGGAAGATAGCACTTAAAACACAGAAATTAATAGTGTCATTTGGAGAAAAAAAAATTATCATATAAAAACGAATTATTAGCAAAATTAAAAAGGATAAAAACAAATTTAATTACAAAAGGAATATTAATTTAAAAACCCAATCAGGCTACATCACAGAACGTTTCAGGAATAACTATTCCATCATTACTGCTATCTATATTTATATGTTTGAAGCCACTAAATACATAGGTAAAACGCTTTAAATGTAGTTAGGTTAACTTTGAATTAGGTACATCTTTGATTGTAAAAAACTAGGATTTTTAAGTTATAAACGGAATAAGCTACATAGTAACATAGGATTCGACTGGGGTAGCTAGCCCTTAGAAGAAGTGTCAGTGTCTGTATTTGTTTGAACTTAAGTACTCACAAATCCTTCGTCTAAGGGCTAGCAATCATAATGAATACCATGTGGCTAATTCCATTTATAACTTGAACATCCTAGTTTTTAACATCAAAGATGTAATTTAAAATTAATTCAACTACATCTTAAGGGTTTTTAACCATGTATTTAGTGGCTGCAAACATGTAAATCTAGATAGCACTGATGATGAAATAGTTAAACTCGAAAACTTTCTGTGATGTATCCCGATAGGTTTTATAAAGTAATATACCTTTTATAAAGGTATTTTTTAAAATAAAAATTTTGATGATTTATCACTTAGACCATTAAAACTTATAAACACGCCTTGAACCGAATCGTTGAAACAAACACCTTCTGCGCAAGTGACGTCACAATATGGCAAGAACTCTAACGTTAGTTTGGATTTTTCGAAAAGCCCTATTAAAATTACCTAATTTTAGATGAATTTTCATAAAACTGCAATATTTTGTAAAAGATATGGAAGATAAATCATTTAGCAAAGGAATTAATGAATATTTTTAAATTAAAGTAATTTTGTAAAAATTAATGTTTAATTTGAAAGTATACCTACCTTTTCTGGTTTGATAATGAAAAATTAATTTAAGAGATAAAAATTTTACTTGTGGTTGAAAGTTTCATTCTAGGGAAAAAAATTATGTATATAAATTCTGTACCCTGGGTTCAAAATTGGTCAACTCCATTTTTACTACAATGGAGATAAATACGTTTATGTGACAAACACAATAGACTGGCATTTCGTGATACATTAATATTTTCATACGAATATAGGAGTTTAATTTGTTAAAGAACAACATTGATTTTATCGTTTGAATACATTAATACACAGAAAATGCTACTAATAGATTGGATTTGACCAGTTTTGAAAATTTTGTACTAGATGTCAGAGGATTTGACCCCTTTTGAAAATTACAATAATGGATTTGCCTAAATCTGAAACTAAACAAAATGCCACTGTAAACAGGTACGGATTCTGTCATTTCTGAAACTATGGTATCATGCTCATACTTTCAGATTCATTAGTAGGATTATTAAATAAATGCAAAGTTGTATTACAAAAATTTATTGAATTAAAAAAAATCAACATTTAGATGATAAATATCAAACTCTTATACTTTCGTCGTTTTGATCGTGATCGCAGCAAGGTTCATCTTCTTCAAGGACCTCTGTCGAAGTAGTGTCATTGATAATGTTTAAATAAAATGCTAATTTTGTGTTTTCGACTTCTCTATCAATCCAGTCCGCTCCATAATGTTTCTCTAAAAGCTTTTTAACATCTGCAATTTTAGCAGCATTAACTGAAACTCCAGGTGTTAGTCTTTTTGGTGTAAATGAAGATAATGTTACACCTTTTTTTAAAAGACTTCGAGCGTTGCTAATATCGGACTTATAAAACTCTTCGCCAGACACCAATACAGATTTGCGAGAACGTGTAATAATAAATCTTTTACATTTTGTTATTTGGAAATGAAAATTTTGGGTGTTTTTAAGAGCAGACTTCGCCATATCTTTAAAATCTAGTATAGATATATTTGTGACATCGTACGTTGTCGCAGTTTCTTGAAAAACTTTCACATACTCGTCTGGAGATATAATGGTCTCCATCTTTTTTAATTTTTTTTCTATAACTCCAAACACCCTGTCAGGGGGAAGATACGAATGCTCCGTTACTGGAAATATCAACTCTATCTTGTCAATTTCATCAGGAGCTTCTGTACTCAACCAGTTCATGCACATTGTTAAGATAATGGAATTTTTATTTTGCCCCCCACAACCGTCAGAGGCAAGACGCAAAACTTTTATACCCTGCAAATTAACATTTTTTAAAAAGTGATAAACACAGCTTGCTATCTCGTTAGAACCTTCTTTGTGTTGGTTTCTGTCCAGTGGAAAACATGAGTATTTTCTTTACTAAAGTGGTCTTTACTACTACCTTCCACAATGGTAAAGTTATAAATATATAATTGGCGTGAGTAATATGCAGACTGGTCTGGAACTTTGGGAAGAACTTGGTTTTTCTGGCAGTCAAACGTTATTGTTTTCATATCCGGCTTCTTCTCTTTTAATAATTGATAAAAAGCTTTTGCCCTTAATTTATGGACTCGTTTTTCCACAATTAAATTGGTCTTTTCTTGTGCACTTTGCTCAGACTTAATTTTTCCATCCAGCTCCAAACACTTAGAACATACATCTGTTCTGGGACTTCCAAATCCCAAATTAAACTTTGTATTGAATATATGACAGAAATATGAGAGCTTACAAAGAGTGTTTGGATATGACTCTTTGTACATCCTATACATTTTGGAGATATTGAGTTCAGAAGGTAAATACTTTCGAATCAGTTTTGCTCTATTGTAATGAGATTCAACACATTTAAAAGTTTTAATAAATTGTATTATATTACCTTTCATACTTTGAAACTTTGTTGTTTTTCTATCACCACCTCTAGTTTCAGTATGCATTTCTCCGGTACGATGATAACGATGAAGGACACCCCTTATTCGCCCTTTCTTTATCAAAAGTATTTTTAAAAATGTACTTCTGCATACGGGTATAATTTGTGCTTCGCAAGTTCTGACAGAATACGTAAATGATAATAATCGTTCATTACCGTGTCCATTCACAATACGTTTTCGTTGAATTGGAATTGCCTTGCAATATTTAACAATGAAATTGTCTTGATAACTTTTCGTTTTTTGTGCATAAAAAGCATCATGAAATTGTTTTATATCGCGCATCGTAAGCTTCTGACAAGAGTATGCCTTAGAATTGTGTTTACAAGTTATCTGTTCTGGCAATGATGAGGCAGAGTATCTGTAAGAAAAAAAAATAGAATAAATAATTGAAACCGGAGAGATTCCATTATTATAGCATAATAGACATTATTTTAAAGATGATTTTTATAAAAAAATTAAAGGGAAAGTCCCAGTGGTTGGCTGTATACCACAGTTTAAACAACTTTTTAAACAACTTACAATGAAGTAAAAAACTTCCGTTTGTAAAATGGTATACATTTATTAAAAACTTTTAAAAAGTCATCCAAGTGGATTAAAAAACAAAATCAGGACGTTTTCGAAATTATCAGTTCATCTTCAGTGACATTCTGAAAAGTATGTGAAACTATAGCCAACTAGTTGATATATGGTCGTCAGAATTACATAATTAATTACTATTCTATATAGTTACAATGCGACACAATGTCGATGTTAATGGATTATATTTTAACATAAAAGCAGCATGGCTTCTCTGCTCGTATAACTTAAGGGGTTATTGCAGTTGAGATGACACAAACCAACTGATGTGAATAAGTTAAGATTGTTACTTACTTATTCACGTCAGTTGGTTTGTGTCATCTCAACGGCAATAATTTGATTTTTCAAGTGCTACACTTACTGAAGCACAAATATTTTCTACCTATCAAGAAAAAAAAACGAAAACAAACATAACATAAAAACAAATATCTGTTTACACTGTTTTAGTATATACCTAAATCAGTCTAATGTTTTAATGCAATAAATTATGTCCATAAACAAGTTTGAGTACAGCCCTGCTTTTAGTATACAGTTGTAAAGTGGAAAGTTTCTTACCTTTGTCTTTGCAATTTTACACGTTTAGTATCTTCCCGTCGTTTTGCTCTTTTTCTACTTTTGTTTGGCGTTGTTTCCTCTATCAAATTATCCATATTTCAGTAATATTAACTTTGTTTTTCAACACAAAATTGCAAAAAAAGCTTCCGTGTGATCGTTAATCAACAACAAGTACCAGATAACTGATTCAAAATGGTATCGTCACGTGAGCCAGTCCCGAGTTACTATTGGTCGAAATGGACTTGCCCAATGTTGAAACTGAAATTGTCAGGATTTGACCAAATTTGAACATTACACTGATTTTGATAAGCAATTTGTAAGCGTTAATATGGATTTGGCCCGCTATTGAACATTACTATTCCGAAGACTCGTTTTCAAGGTTTTTTACCCACCATAAAAGTATATTTTCTTAATTTCTGGATTTGACCAATTTTGACTCCAGGATACAGAATTTATTTATTGGCCACAAAATTTTTGTTAACTTACTTTTAAGTCTACTACATTATTATTAAAGTTCTCATCTTTATTGCAATATTGAAATAAATTTGCTTTATTAGATTTTTATATTATTTTTTTAAGATGTTTTAGTAAGGATTTTAAGGTATTAACTTTCTAAGCATATATTCTGTTGTTGCAACATTTTGATTTGTTTTTTTTCTTTTGAAATAATTGATTTACTACCACTTTATATTTCTGATCTCTGTTAGATGATTCTTATTCAACAACGTCACCAAGATAATGTCTTCGCTTTTTCAATGAAGGTTTCTTCTAAGATAGTTTCCTCTAGAATTTCTACTGGAGTCTTTATGGTAGTAGATTCACTCGTTGTTATATTTATATTTTCACTTTTAGAGCCTGTTGTTTTGTCTAAAACAGTTTGTTTTTTTACTTTTTTTTAATTTTTTAGTTTTAACTTGCTTAATTAAGCGGTTTGGAAAATCTAAAATGCTGGGTAAAGCATCTTTTTTGAGTTGTTTTTTGAACTCCATCCGATAATAATAAACAAATCCGCCGTGAAATGCTTGGAGCAAATTTTAGAACTATTTGACCGTTTAAAATTTTCACGGCGCATCGCTATAATCCATTTTTTTGCAATGATGAATCTTTAGGAAATCTAAAACAATTTATTTACTTTATCCTTCAGTTTTCAACGTAATTATACAGGGTGTTTCAAAAAAAGGTAACCCCGTCTCTAGGGTAGGTAAAACACTGAAAAATAATTGGGGTTTGCTTAGTAAAAAATTTTTGTAACGCCATCCGTTTTCAAGATACAGGGCGTTAAAGAAAAAAAAATTTTACGTATTTTTTACGATTTTGCCGAAACTACTGGCAACATTGTAATGAAATTTTATACGAATATGTTTTGGAAGCTGATACATCCCATGAATTTGTTTTTATATCTTATTCTCATAGAGGGCGCTAGTTACACGGATCGTACTAAGTATTAGTCAATATAACTTTTTTAAGAGTATAATTATTAATCAAAATTTCAAGTAAACTTAAACATCATTCAATTTTACACGAAAAAGGTACTCTTGGTAAAACTCGATACTGTGAACCGTTTTCGAAATATTTTGATTTGAAAATTATGAAGTAATAATTGATGCTGGTAGTAATCATAAAGTTCTAATAGATATACCTCTATTTTCTAGAAGTGTGCCATGGAAATTTGATATTTATTGATTGTTATGACGATAAATCAACAATAATTGGAGTTTTGCAACCTTGTTATTTGTAAAATCAAATCAAAATGTACTCAAATGTTGAATACACTGACATGTTATTAACCTTAGGCGAATGTTCTAGTGCAGTTGTGACACGTTATGCAGAAAAGTTACCAAGTAAAAAAACATTTAGAGCCGTTGAACGATGTTGTCGAGAAACTGGGAATGTGAGACCAAATAAAATAAATTTTGGTAGACCAAGAACAACAAGAACAATTAATAAAGAAAATAATATTTTAAATTTACTTGACCAAGATCCAACAGTTAGTGTAAGGAATATAGCAAGACAAACAAATACTTCTTCTTCGTCAAGTAGGTACTTATCGGATACTGAAAGAATAGTAATTACATCCTTATCATTACAGACAAGTCCAAGAGCTCTTGCCAGATGATCTACCGGTTAGAGTGGATTTTTGTGAAACATTGCAACAAAGGACAGTCCACAATCCAAATTTTTTAAAATGCATTCTTTTTACGGACAAGGCCACTTTTACGCGACAAGGTATGTTTAACTCGGACTACGCAGTTTGTTCGTATATTAAGGAAAAAGTCTATGCTACAGAGGTAAATTCACGCCAAGAATTGGAAGAAAGAATTCGTCAATTTAATGACATCATAGATGATCCCCTACCGTTTAGAAGGTTAATGGAATCTTTAGAAAAAAGAATAGACTTGTATATTCGCGAAAACGGAGGGCATTTTAAACACTTACTGTAATTGAATTTTACTTTATGTTCTTCTTCATTAATTTAATTTTCTTCTTGTGAATTTTGTTTAATTACTAACTATTTTATACCAGCATCAATTATTACTTCATAATTTTCAAATCAAAATATTTCGAAAACGGTTCACAGTATCGAGTTTTACCAAGAGTACCTTTTTCGTGTAAAATTGAATGATGTTTAAGTTTACTTGAAATTTTGATTAATAATTATACTCTTAAAAAAGTTATATTGACTAATACTTAGTACGATCCGTGTAACTAGCGCCCTCTATGAGAATAAGATATAAAAACAAATTCATGGGATGTATCAGCTTCCAAAACATATTCGTATAAAATTTCATTACAATGTTGCCAGTAGTTTCGGCAAAATCGTAAAAAATACGTAAAATTTTTTTTTCTTTAACGCCCTGTATCTTGAAAACGGATGGCGTTACAAAAATTTTTTACTAAGCAAACCCCAATTATTTTTCAGTGTTTTACCTACCCTAGAGACGGGGTTACCTTTTTTTGAAACACCCTGTACAATGAAAATTATATAAGACTCTGATATATGTATCTACTGTAAACACTTTGGATGCTAAATGGATGCTAAATTTCTGGTTTTCCAGACTCTAGAAAAAATTTAATTTATGAATTTTTTTACCCAATAAATGGTATATATGTCCCCTTTTTGTGTCGCTGTGTACAATTAAATGCACTGAAAAATAATATGATAATTAAAAAAAATGTATTAAAAAAATTTTAATTGAAACTTTTATAAAAAGTTTGCAAATACCCATAAGCACTTCTAGTTTCTAACGTTTTCTGTCATAAACTGGCGTCACGCATAGCTGCGCAAAGAAATTTATGTTTCCTTCACTCTTCGAAACGGAGGATATAGCATACGGCGTGTCTATCTTTAATGTTCAAAGATTCATCATATACAGCTAACTAGAGGAATTCAGTTTCTTTATAGATGAAAAATATTTAATATTATAACAAAATTACAAAAAAAAAACAACACAATGAACAGACAAAGGATTGTTGTAGAAACATTTTGCAAGTGCAAAAAACTTACATATTAAACTAATAACATAAGTAAACATCGACTTTATGCCAAAAATAGATGTTTTAACAGACTCAGGAATGCAAACACCTTGTTACAACGTACAATAAGTGAAATGGTAAAAAGCATCTATAGTATTTAAGAAAACAGATGGTAAGAAGAAAAAATTAAATAAGTCGGTCTTGTTTTACTAAATAAATTAAACTGTAGAAAAAATTCCTAGTAGAATAAAGTAGGATTTGGTTATCAATATTAAAAAAAAGCCAATAATAAAATACGAATATTGGTAAATTAATAATATATTGAGGATACATAATTGCCATTCATCCATTTGACTGTCAGCCTTCCCCATTTTCGTTTTCCTGTGGAGGTCCAGTTTAATAATTTTGAGGGGTTCTTTCTTCAATTCGTCTGACGTGTCCCTACCACACAAGTTAATCTATTATATTTCCTTGCACTGCCATTTCCCTTCTAATATTGGCCATTTTAGTACAGTCCACTTCAATAATAATTTGCGTTATATTTTTTGGTAACTTTCCATACGTTTGCATCATATATTAATATTGGTTTTAATATCGTGTTCTACATGCGTCCCTTTCTACCTTCTCTTATATATTTTTTTTTTGTCTTAAAAGCAAATTGATGTCACTATCACCTGTCTTCCATTTACTACTCGGTCTTATTTCTTCATTTTGTCTTATACTAGTTAGCTTAGTTCCTAAATATGTTTATCTCTTTACTTTCAATTTTTTCTGGTCCAGGTTCAGTTTTTCCATAACTTTTTGCTTTTCTCTTCATTGGTGCTTTATTTTTGTCATGTTGACCTCGAAACATCACGTTCTATATTCTTCCGCAAGTTTTATTGACATATAGTATAAATCTTCCTTGTAAAATCACACTTTTTTCATCTGTGTAATACAACGTGTGGAGCATTGCATCGCTTCTAGGCAGTCGGATTCTCTTATATTTCTATTTCCACTGTTATAGAAAATCATCAATATCATACGTCACATAACGAGTGTACACGCTTGCTGCTTATTTTCGCAACAAAATATTACGAAGTTATTCGATTTTTGTGATACGATTATTTATACAAGGTGAGTAATATTACTATTATGCATTTATATAAAGTCATAAGTATCGGCTGTGTGAATTTTTATTTATATAAAACAATGTTTTAATTTCTGCTTTCAATTTCTATAACTAATATTGTTATTTTTTAATTGTTGTTTTAAGATTATTTCGATGCTGAACTAATATATAAGGAAATTCAATTAAGGTTCTTGGACTGAGATAACGATGCAAATGGTGATGAACGAAGCTAAAACTATGTTAATAAGATCGGCATCAAAAAAATATGGAATTACAATTGAAACTTTACATCGTCATAATTAAAAATAGAACTCATCCAAAAACCTAGGAAGATTTAAACCTGTTTGACAATTAGCTTATGGAGTAGCGAAAGTAAACAATATTCCTCATCGTTTTACATGTTAAAGCTGGAAGGGGATAGTTTGATGGTTTTATGAAAAGACATTCCCAACTTACTTACAGAACATCATAACACACAGCTTTAGCTCGTTGTTCTGCTTTTAATTGCATGCAAGCGAAGCGGTTCTATAATAATCTGTAGAGCGTTATATCTCATTATAATTTGTGAGTTTTGACATCACTCTCTCTCAGACTGGTGTCACCAGTGCTTCCAAACCCTCAAAAATTAGTGCTGTAAAAGTTAAAAAACAAATAGGAGTTGTAGAACTAGCAGAGAAAGAGTATTTTACCAAAGTAATCTGTGCTGGCAATGAAACTGGTCGATTTATCCCATCTTGCTTTATATTTGGACAAAGAAAAAGAATGAATGGCTTTCAGATGTAGCTTCTGTTCTTAAGCTTGTGTTTTAGATTTTGGTTGGATAACTAACAGTAGTTATAATACCTTGCTACAAATTATAATTGATAAAACAAGACCAACAGAAGACAGACCAGTTTTATTGATTCTAGACAATCGCACTACTCATCATAAGTTAGAAACTTTAAATTCAGTTTCACAAAACAATGTAATTATAATTCATTAAAAATGAGATAAAAGCGAAACCAAAATTAGTATTTTATCGGATCATTCCAGTCAATTAAAATAAAAGCAAGGAAATAGGAAGCTGCGCAAAATAAAAGGAAAAAGAAATAAAAACGGAAAAAGTTAAATTGTACAAAATTTGGAAACGTTTTCATAAAATGATGTGTTCTGTGTATTATTGGGAACATGATGTGGAATCACCCACAGAGCACTGTATACAATATCATGTATGTAATGGTTGGTAACTTGGTAAAATATAGTGATTTCCTTTATCTTGTTCGAACAAGCTTTCCATCCTGCCCTCAGGGTAAGAGCAGAATAGAATTTTTGACAATATTTTTTAATTACTTATAAAAAAATTCTACTTATTATTAATAATATTTAATGGCTCACTTTTGTAAGTGTATGAAGTCTATTTTAAGACTGATTAAAATACAAGTTTTATATTACGTTGTTTTATTTTTTATCCATCATAAAGTTAAGCCTTCCATCTTGCCCTCCCTGTTCCTTTTTTTAATTTTAGAGGTAGAGCTTATAAAGCATTAATAAAAGTACTATATATAATAGTTTTCTCAAGGACATCTCGTAGCTTCAGTAGCATGGGCAATGTGTCATATGCTTTTCATCTATCAATTATTACTAAATATAATTCTTTTGCTCTTAAAAACCTTTTTTTATAACTTGGATTAGGCTAAAATTGGCTCCCCGCTTATGTATATTTTAAATAACAATGTGATTATTTTTATAAATCTAGTGGATCCATTTTTAGGCGGTATGTTGGTATTACTTTAGAAACAGGGGCACGACCATTTTTAATAAGTTTATTGCTTTTTTAACTTTTACTTTGTTTATCACAATCGTCTCTCCCAGACCTGGATTACATTTTCTGATTGAATACTAAGTATTACCACAGTTTAACCACAAACAGTTAGGACACTCTTAGTCGGCGCCTTTGAAGTAATAAAGTATCCAGACGCCATATTGAAAACAGACTATAGATTAGTTACGGACTGGCACAAGTGGTTAGAACAAAGACGTGTTTATATTATTTCAAAGTTAGTAAACAAGTTAATTTGAATTAATTACAATCGACAATATATTAATTTAATTTAATTTAATTATTATTATCAAAATGTTTTATTTATTTTATATAAAAATAAATCTTTTCTACCATAGCCAAATAAGAAACTGAAAAACTTATATTCCAAAACAACAAATTATTTCGGGAGGCAATTTTGTGTGTAAACTAATTTAAATAGACTTACTGTTAACTTTACAACAATAATTTAACAAAAGTAAACTTACAAAAAACTTTAACAAGTAAAAATGATATCGGAAAAAATAAGAGGGAGTGAATACGTCTTCATTCACTCCCTCTTATTTTTTCCGATATCTTAATTTCTAAAACAATCTTGACAAAAGTTTAGGGTGATACTACGTTCCTTATCCTTACAATTTGCTCTCTTACAGTCATCACATGATTTCATGTCTTTATGTTTCGGACAAAAATGACGTCTTTTGCTTAGCAGGTTGTCGATTTGAAAGTTCCTCAGTTGGGTTTCTTGAACTCTTGTCTTGATCTGTTCCAAGAATTTTTATGATTGCGGTTTTTAAATCATTATTAGAGAGCTGTTTCATATCTTTTCTTCTTTTCAGATGTTCATTCAAAAGCCTTTAACCGAGTAATATCGTGAAATGTTTTTGAGACAAAGAACATTGACTATTTGCGCTTTTATAAAGAACATATACATTTTTTCTTGTTATATGTTAAATTACATAAAATACAGCCAGGGGCTATCTTTTTTATTATAAGTTTTTTACCTGCCTTTTTAAATTGCATTTACTACAGTTTCTAGTAGAATGGTTGTGAATTTAAGATTTTTTTAGTAGCAATGGTACTTGTTTCTTTTTAAAGTATTTCATACAGTTCTAGCAGTAATACCAGTTTCTTTTGAAATTAGAACGTGCTGTTACAAGGAAAATTAGTTTCAGTTAGACTACTTACGGCAGTTTTAGGCTGTTCCTGTTCTTCATAAATTGCACGAGCTGGTTAATTTTCAAATTTAAAAATAATGTTGTGAATTGCAGATTTTGATGGTACAGGGCTTTCGAATGAAAACGAAAACGTAGCGGTTACATCGTTGGCCCTACTTCCAGAATAATATCATTTAATAATTTGAATTTTATGTTCAGTTGTAAAGGTTACCATTTTCCTAACTGGAAATATCAATTACTTTATTTTTTGGCGAATAAAACCAGAATTAGTATTTATTTATTTATTAACGGGATGTTTCCATTTTTTACAAAACAATTAACAACATAAAATATCCTAACCATAACATAAATACTAAAACTAAATATTAAATAATTATTAAATATTGTTAAACAATTATTAAATTACATAAATTAAATTTTTATAAAAATAATTTTAAAATGAAATTAATATCCCCAAGTTTTTTTAGACTTAATTCAACGAAAAATAAAACTCGACGATAAAGATATAAACAAACAAATCACGACAGATGACTCGACTACACGTCACATTAATACCAGTCGGGTGTCACTAGCGTTCGGTCTGTTTTCAATATGGCGATATGGCCTGCGCTAAATGATGCGCGTACTTTTTCCCGCCTGTCGAGTGTCCATACTATTTCTTTTTTATACTATGGTATTACAATCTGATCTTATTTCTTCCAACAGTATTTTGTAATATTCTTTCCATTTCGATCTTGCTTAGGTATTTATCACCACTTCCTTCCCTTTGTGTGATGTCCGATTTTTTATAAATGGCATACTATATTATTTATAATTTACAATATAAACATACCAAAAAAAGTTTTGTTTGTAATAATGAAATTAAACTACATATAGGAAGGGGTAATATCATGAATTATTTTTTGGTGTTTCCTTGTGATTTAAAGTGAAATTGCGAGCAAAAATTATATTGTGATATTTATATAAAACGGCCTTTTTAAAGGCTATTTACATACTATCATTATTTTTAAACGGATGTTCTTAAGTTAAAGTTACATAATTTTATGTATTTAAATTAACCATCCTCTACTGATATCTGATATGTCATTATAAATGCGAGAGATTACAATCGTCAATAAAAGTTTTTTCTGTACCTTTTTTATTACGAAAGTTTTACTAAAGTTTTGGTGAATTATTGTTCTTTGTCTTGTGCTGCTCTTAATATGTCATTCGAGTCCATTCTGGTGTTCTCTTTTAAGTTCTTCAACCATGAGCAGTTTCTAGTACTTGGTTATATTTATTTATAATATGTATAATTTAGGCTATAATTAGCCTTATATAAACACGTATCTCTGGCATTTATAAATAAATCCTAGATAACTAGGTAAGTTAACTTAACATTTCATGCATATGAACTATTCTTCTCTATTTATAATAAATTCTGTCCATAATATTTTTTATAATATTTAAAACTTCCACATCGCAAATACTTTCAATTTGTTTATTGCAACAATTTGTTTTATCCTCATAAAGGCTGCTCTTGACATTTCCATTCTGCTTCAAATTTTTATTTCCCGATCTACATTATGTTGTTATCCAACAAATAAGATATCTAAATATTTTTAATTATTTTATTGACTGGTTCACTTACTAAAAAACGGCTGCAGGCGGATGAGTTGGAAGGCAGAACCAAAAATTTGGTCAACGATATGAGGATGAGAAATACAAGTAAAGTAAGCACTTCATTAAAGATCCATGGAAACATGCCCAATTAGGTCAAAAAATCATGGCAATGCTCAATATTAAAATAAATTTTAGAGTTAATCCTCCAATTGAATCTCCAGTGAGGGTAGTTTTGAGTACACCAAAGGTAATAAATTGAAGTGCAGAAAGAATATTAAGATATGCAAATGAAATGTCAAAACCTTATTCAAAGAAAAGTGGACCTCAGTAGAGATGAAGAGAATGTATATTGAAACCATGAGAACAGCAGCGCTAAGATGGCCAATTTATAAAGAAGAACAAGTGGAAACTTACAACGTATACTACTTAGGTATGATATTTCTCATGAATATGGAGTTGGAGTAATCGTATCACCCAAAGTTTGCAAATCCGTTTCTAACTTTACACTAATATCAGGAACTGGCTAATACAAGTACAAGACCATTAATATAAATATAATCCCAGTTTTTGCCCCCACTGCAGACAAAAAAGAGTAAAAAGAAATCGAGTTTTATTAGAATATCAACAGAAATATACAGCAAATTCGAAGACAGGAAGTGCTTATCATTATGTAATTTTGTGATGCAAAGCTTGGGGCTGAACAGAAGACGCAGTAGAGCTACGCACATGAAGATGGAGTCAGAAACAAGAGAGAAAATCTCCTAGAAAAGTTCGCGAAGTACTTAGAACTATTTCTAGTCATCTTGTGTAATCACCTACACAATCTTCAAATTGCCACCTCGAAAGTAGAACATGTGAAGATGTCGTATAAATCAAATATATTATAGCCATAACTACAGAAATATGTAGTTCGTAATATAAAGGAAAAACAATAAAAGGCGTATAAATTAATTAAGAAAAAATCATGAATAACAGATGAGATCCTAAAGCTGATGGATAAAAAAGAAAAAGCCAAAAATGACCTGGCCAGGTATAAAGTGATAAATATAACAATGTAAAGGAAAATTAGATAAGTAAAATAACAAGAAGCAATAAACCAAAATTAGAGTAAAATAAGAACGTGGAAGTAATATCTAAAGAAAGTTGAAATGCTGCAGAAAGTTTAGTCTTAAATCACATAGCTAAAGAATGGTAAATCAACATATATAATACACAAGTATATAATAAATATAATAAAATAATAATATATAATATAATATAATATAATATAATATAATAAATAATAATAATAAAATATAATTTTATTATTATTATTTATTATATTATATTTTATTATTATTATTTATTATATTATATTATATATTATTATTTTATTATATTTAAACACTAAAAATACTTAGGTGTTACACTTGACAGAACGCTGAACTTTAAAGAGCATCTTACTAAGACTGCTGCAAAACTCCGAACTCAAACAACATCCTGCAAAAGCTCTGCGGCACTACATGGGGCTCCTCAGCACCCACACTTAGATCGACAGCATTAGGACTGGTATACCCCGTAGCGGAATACTGTGCACCAGTATGGATAAACAGTCCACATACTCACCGTGTTGATGTCCAACTCAACCAAGCCATACGAACTATATCGGGCACAATCAAGGCCACGCCCACTTACTGGTTACCAGCTTTGAGTCATATAGCTCCACCACCCATCCGCCGGGAACATGCCCTTGTCAGCAAATTTACAAAAATCAATACTGCTCCTGAGCTCCGCTCCCATGTCGGAACTTACGCCAGAGACATAAATAGGCTCCGTTCAAGACACCCGCCTCTAAAAACAGCAAAAAGGCTAGTAGATCACAACTTTAATGTAACTGAACGGTGGAGAGAACAATGGGAGAATAACGCTGCACCAGCTAACTGACTCCGACTCACTTTTTAGATGGGGAAAAATACAATCACCAAATTGCGACTGCGGCGCCGAAAGGCAAACAGTAAAACACATGGTAGAGGAATTCCCGATTAGATCCTATAATGGCAACCCTTCAGATTTCCTAGCTGCTACAAAAGAGTCAATCGAGTATATTTATAATCTAGATGTTTTTTTGTAGAATAATATTTTTATATTTACTGTTGTTTGAAATTTATATCATTTATATATATATATATATATATATATATATATATATATATATATATATATATATATATATATATATGAACCTGTGATGTAGCCATACGCTAAATAAATAAATACACAAGTAGAAAAACTTAAGCGTATGGATAACAATGAATAACAATGAACAACGAATTAATAGCAATAATTACAAATATACTCAACAACATATACAACTCTGTAGAAATTCCAACAGAATGAGTAAAGTCTAAAGTTGTTAGACTTCCTAAAAGACAAGGAGCCAAGAACAGTAAAGAATACTGTACGATAAAATCCAAGAGTCGTCTCCTAAAACTGTTCACTGCGGTAATCTATAAGAGAATTTACAAGTTGTGTGACAAGGTTAGCCATTTGATCAAATCAAAAGGTTTCAAAAAGTACTGAACACTATCAAATCTCGAAAGCTACAGCACTTTGGATAGACTTTGCAAAATGAATCCAGATATGCCTTATTACAAGCCATCCTGTAGGGAAAAATATTTGAAGTGCTAGGTCCAGGAAAAAAAATAAAATCTTGGTTAAAGAGCCTCAGAACCTAGTTCAACATAACGTCTACGTAGCTTTTCGCGTTGCTGTAGACAAGATAAAAAATGTTGTGATGATCGATAGCATTCGTCACGGATAGATACTTAAGACACTTGCAGTAGGTCAAATTTTCAGCAACACGCAGCGTAGCTAAAACATAATTACTGAATTTACTTTAGTAAGAGTTGGGAATGAGATTAGTTAATCGACTATATGACTTTTATCTATATTTTGAACCTCAATTCTTAAACTAACGATATAATACTACAAGACCGAGATTATAGTCAAAAGTAGATTTGTTTATACAATATTTGTGAGAATAGTCTTATGTTTAGATATATTTTTTTTGTAAATTCAGAATAAAAAAAATGTTGCTGCGACTGATTGATTTATTTTGATTTCAGTTCACAACAGTAATATTCAATATAGTAAACTACAAGGTAATGGTCAAAACTCTATATTACGAAGTAATCTTAATTGGGCAACACTCAAAGAGAAACTTAGAAATTGGTTTAAAAGGAAGCCTTACTACATTCACAAATTAGGTTCGCCTACAAATATTACTCAGAAAATAGCCCCTGGGCGAAGAGTTGGTAAGTTTGTTTATTAAAAATGATTTTATATATCAATTAGAATTTTTATACATTTCAGGATTGTTATCGTCTCATGCATGTACTTAGTTGTTTATTAGTTAAGTTGCTTCTCCTCTTTTCTAACTTTGCTTGTAGCACTGACAGTAGTAAAAATATTCTTATTCCACATTTTTGGATAATCTTACTTGAAATAGTCGCCTCATAACAAAAATTCAAGTTGCTTAGGAAAAATTATCGTCAAAAATTGTTTAAAATATTTTTTTAACAAAATGTTAAATTTAATTTTTTGTCGGGAAAAAGTATTTTTTTTAAGCAAAAAAGATCTGTAGTAACTTTTCTCTAAAATGTATCGTTTTCGGCTTATAAGCAATTTAAGGTCTAAAAAAACGCAAAAATAGACATTCGCAAAGCTCGATATCTAAGTGAAAAATTAATATTTTTAATATAACCATCAGAGATAATTAATAACCAACAGACATATACCTATATCCAAAAATAATCAAAGTAAGATAAGAGTAAAATAATTGAAAAATAATCAAAGTAAGATGTTTTGGCTCGGTAGATGTAGGTAACGAGTAGTATTATGTAAAATAGGTCTAGTATTACGTATAATAAGAATCATCCTGAAATACTTTACACCCAAGAGAGCGACGCAAATAAAAACAAAAATAAAATTCAAAGGACTAAATTGGGAATCCTTCCTTCTTAGAGTGCCACCTACCGACGGAGGTTGGCACTCATAATGGCTATTTTTATTTTTGAATTTGCCGCTCTAAACAAATCAATCGATCTGCATTGATACCAATCACGTAGATTCCTCAACCATGAGTTCTGCCTTCGGCCAAGAGATATTCTTGCTTGAATCTTTCCCTGTATTATGAGTCTTAAAATTTTATATTTTGGTCCCCTCACCACGTGGCCTAGGTATTCCAGTTTTCTGGTTTGTATAGTGGTGATTAGTTTTGTTTCTTTACCAACTCTCTCCAGTACTTCTTTATTTGTAATTCTATCAGTTCATGATATTTTTAAAACCCTCCGGTATAACTAGAGCTCGACAACCTGGATTCTTTTTAAATTGCATTTTTCTAATGTCTAAGTCTCAGCTCAATATAATAATATTGAAAATATATACCAGCGAATGGTACGTAGTTTGATCTGCAAATTTAGATTTTTGCGCGTTTGGAGTGGCTTCATTCGTATAAATGCTAATCTGGCAATCTCTATTCGCCTGTTTATTTTTGCAGTATGATCATTAATTTTATTGATCAAAGTTCCCAAGTACTGATATTTTTTTACTTGTTTTATCACGTTACCATTGATTGTCAATAGGTGACGTATATTTTGTGGTCTTTTTGTAATTAGCATGTACTTCGTTTTTTTAGCATTTATAGCAATTCCCATCTCAGCACTATTCATACTTAAGCTTTCTATAAGATGTTATAGATCTTCTATACTCGTTGCTATGATCACAGTGTCGTCTGCATATCCTAAGTTGTTAATTAATTAGGTAATCCACTGAATGCTGAAACGGAAAAAGAATATCAAAGAGAAGCGCTGGGAATTAAATATAAGAAAACGATAACATCCAGGAAAGCTGGGAAAAACTCAAAAATAACATAATTAACGCAACAGCAGAATTACTTGGAAAGACGAAAGAACCAAACACTAACATATTCAAAAAGAAAACCCCATGTTTTAAAGCGGAAATAAAGACAACAAGTGAAGAAAAAAGAAAGCTTTTTACAATACAGAACACAATAATTACAAAATACAAAACAAATACAAACAGGCATACAACCACTATAAACGAATTAAAAATGAAACGAATACTTTAGTTAAACAACTGAAACGAAAACACTGGCAGAGCTTCTCAAAATAGATGGAACACCACTTCTAAAGAACAAAAAAGGAAGTATGTTAAATAATCATACGACGAAGAAAACAGATGACCGAACTAATAACCACGAAACACATTCAGAAGGACATGAGCACACTACTTTCGATGCCTATTTGATATAGGTAACGATAAAGAAGGAGAAAGAGGTAAAGGAAGCATTAAGGAAATTAAAAAATAGAAAATCGCCAGAAGAAAAAAAATAGAAAATACAGGGGACCAGATTTGACCAAACAAATTTTAAAACTATTCCAAAAAATTATAGTTTGTAGTTATAGTTCCAAAAAGAATATTAATAAGGCCGTATCGTCTATATAGAGCAGAAGTTGGGTGGAAAAAAATAAACAAAAAAGAAACATCAGACAAAAGAAATACTCGTGGCCGAAGAATATAAAAAAATGAATAAATCACGATGCCTATGCATTTTTACTAGATGCACAAGATCGAAACAAGTATGCCAGAATTGCCTTTAGGCAAATTCAGTAAACGAATAAGGTACCTTAAGAAAAAGGTCGCTATTGTATATGATGTAAAACAGTGACCAAAGATATGGAACCCTGAGGAAACCCAGTTTTTGGAGTTAAAGAAATATGAAGGGTGTTGATATATGATCAGATATTTTTCCTTTTACAGTTTTGTCTTTCACATAAGATTTAATAGTTTTTCTGAATTGTAACGGTAACCTAATGTGAATCAGCTTTCTGTATAATGTTGTATCTGTCTCATATTTACACATTGGATATTAAGTTCTTTCGTAGAGGTGAAGTGTTTTCCAATTCAATCGGCCACTAGGGGCTTCGAGATCGGGCGATGCCATTGGCAAGTTATTGGACAATGACAATCACCATAAATAAAGATAACTCAATTTCAGACAGGTATACAAATAAATTAATTTATACAAAAAAAAACATTTTTCCGATCGTCAGCTACAAGAAGGTACTTACAAACTGGATATATCTAGTGTGTAAGAATTTAACAAAGACAAACTGGGTGTTGACCTTTACTCCTAAATATTTTATAGAAGTTACCTGTTTTATTATTTGTCCCTTAGCATTCAAATGTACGTTTATAGGTATCTCTATAGGAAATACTAGAATTTTCTAATGACTTAAGTGCAAAAGTCCACAACAAGAGAAAATAGGAAGACATTACTTGTAGATTACCTTAAGAATGACTATGACTAGAAACATAGCAAAAGCAGTAAATTCAGTAATTTAAAATAAAATCTAAAAGGGATAAAGCAATATTGTTCTGAAGCTAGAATATTTATTCCAACAAAAATTTGTTTTCACAGGAGAAACATTGGTTAACATTTGTTTCATTACTTGTGTCTCATTTTATTTGTTTTGAATAGAAAAACTTAAATGAAACGTTAAATTATCTTATAAATTTAAACGAATTTTTTCTAAGAAAATTTAAAAAATACAATTTGAACTATTTTTTAGAGGAGCGCGAATGTCTTTTACTGGATGACTACAGTGTCAAATCCATGGCCATGGATGCTCCTGAAGATACAGGATCTGAAGCTGGCGATGAATCCATTGTAGGTTCAGATGACGAAAATTCTGGCAGTTCTACAGATATTGATATTGTAGTAGAAGAATATAAAGAAGGTCTTAAGGTATAATAAAAGTTCTTATTGTAAATTATAGAAATTATTAACATTTTTTATCTTCTGTCTTAAAAGATCTTTGTTTAACTATTTGAAACAAAATATCATAAAAGGTAATTATTACGAATCTAAAAAAATCGATCAGGGTAATATTTTATTAATTATTTAATTTAACAGATCTTTAAGACTTTGAGGCCCATACCTTTAAATTTATAATCTTAAAAATAAAAAGACAGTCAAGATTTGATTTCACATAAAATGTGTCTGTGTATCTACTTATACGTATTTCGCCCTAATAGTGCTCATCAGAACAGCCATTCACAGGCGTTCTGAACGTAAAAATAAATCTTTTCTGTCTTAAGAAGCAACTCTAACATGGCTTTGTATACAGATTGAACGAAATAAATTCGGAACATAGGAATATAATGTATTTCGGCTCAATTCTGCTGTAGCTGGTTGGCCAACAAAAGATTGTCAAATAATTATATTATAAAAAATCCCATACTTCAGCGGGCTGCTGGATTCTGAACTCATAAAAATTGAAAGCTACACATAAATCTACGATTATGCTGTCAAACCTGTTATAGTCCAGGAAATATAGCATTTCACCTCGCAATTTTTTCGTGCGGCGTGGATTGACTTGAAATTTAACAGAAGGTAGGTAATAGCCTAAGGGTCAAAATCTATATCGAACCAAAGTGCGCCAAAGCCTAGGGGGTGGTTGCCACCCCATCTCCAGGGTGAAAATTCTTTTACGTTTTAACTACAGGTTTCGATTAGAAAAGTGATTCTAAACAAAAAATGTGCTATACATTTTTTTTATAAAATGATATTTTTCGAGTTATTCGCGATTGAAAGTAACAACTTTTAGACGAAAAAATCCACGTTTTTTATCGATTTTTCGCGAATAACTCGAAAATGGTGCATTTTATTAAAAAAATTGTAGAGAATAAATTTGTACCTTTTAAAAAGACAAATACAATTACAAATACAATATCAATGTTCAGCGGTTTTCTTCAAATGCCAAATTTAAAAGATTCAAAGTCAAATATCGGGAAAATGATGCATTTTTGGAAGAAAACTCACAAAACCTTTTTTAACGAGCATAAATAGACCTATCATAAAAAAATAAGGTCAATACCTCATTTTTTACGAAAAAATCGAGGAAAACAACACCCTAACCACCCCCATAATTAAAATCGATCTTCACCCTTCTGCAATTCCCTTTGTAGATGTATTGTTAATACGTCCAAGAAGTTTGACCCATTTAAAATGCTTAGTTTTAGAAAAAGTACAGCTTAAAGCGAGAAACGATTTACAATTTCATATTGTTTACCCTTCTTTTTTAAATATGCCCGAAAATACTGAATATATGAAAAAAATAAAAATTACCAAATTGTAGCTTTTTTAATGACTAAAATTATCCTTTATTTAGATTTGTTGTACAATGAATATTTGGCGAGATATAGCCGTTTAAAGCATCGATTTACGATCAAGCACCATCTTTTTCGAGCCCTTTAAACTCACCCCATTTAAAAACCAAGTTTTAATTTTAAAAACCATTTTAAAAACAAAAAAACAAATCGTTTTTGAAGAAACATCTATCGTTAAAAATTAAAGGAAATACGTTAAAAAAACCAGTTCATTTTTTTCCGGAAAATTCCATTAGTATAGTACAGTACATTTCGGAGCATAATAATCTACAAGACCGGTATATTAGCTAGTGGGGCGTTATACATTCGAAATTTTAAGCGTTCTTATTTTGAAATCCCATACAACAGAATAAAACATCTGCTCATATGTCTATGGCTTGGCAATGAAAATATCAGAGCAACAGATTGGGGATGGTTTTTCAAAGATGGTTTGTTATTACCCGTACGCATGAACAAACAACCTGCACCCGATAAATTTTTGAAAATTATTTTTTGCCAATGCAAAAAAGGATGCGGCGTTTCATATGGGTGCAGAAAAGTTGGTTTATACTGTAACTCTACTTGTTCTGGGTGCTCAGGTGAAGGGTGCAATAACAGTCCACCAATAATTGAGGAAGATGATGATGACATAGATCACGATGAAGATGTAATAGATGACGAATAAAATTAATATTATAATTGTTTTACTTATAAATGTAAATATTTTCAACTATTTATGTAAATGTATAAGAATATATGGTGCCTTTTTATGTTGATAATTTTTTTGGTATTTAATTCTACTTTTTTCAATTTATATCTTATAAATTAGTTTATAAAAACTTCAATGTTGTAAAGGGTGATTTTCAAAAGTTGAAAAGTTGCAAAATTTTGGCAAAAAATTGTTTTTACCTATAGCACTCATAACAATTGATTTTTAAGGGTTGAAAATGTATGAATTTGTATTTTAAAGTATAAAAAACTCACTATTTAACTAATCCAAACCAAATTTCACTCATCTTAGGATTTGTAATATTATTTTACAATTTTTGAAAATTAGGGGTAGTTTTCACCCCTAAGAACAATCAGGGTTCATCGGCATGACATAAACTATAAAGCAGTGGGTGAGTTGAGCTTAATTCAAAATTTTTATCCAAATCGATACAAGGCGAAATCATTTTTTTAGAATTAGTAATTTTTTACATTAATCTCTAACAAGGGTTGCTTTTTAAGGGTTGAAATATGATGGAACTCTATTCAAAAGTATAAAATAATCATTATTTAATTAATTCAAACCAAATCTTACCCATATTCAGGTTTAATATGTTATTTTATAATTTTTGACAATTAGGGGTAGTTTTCAACCCCAAAACCCTTCAGCGCACTTCGGTTCGATATAGATTTTGATCCTTGGCCTATTACCTACCTTCTGCTAAAATTTCAACTGGATACATGCAGGACGAAAAAATTGCGAGGTTTTAACTTTTTTCGAGCTTCAAATTCCTGAACTATTATCGCCTCCTTAGACAAACCCGTCTTACGCAAACAACTTTGTTGCGATACAGATAGTTGAACGATATTTTATACAATGTCTATACCCAGGTATGGATTTATTTTTGTCCAAGTTTTATATTGGTCCACTATTTTAAATGCAGTTCAAACAGACATGTATTAAATTGTATGTTCCGTTTTAATTTGGTTCAATCTGTAGACGCAAATAGCGACATTTAATATTAGAATCCGTAAACTAATTTCCAAAAACAAATTCAGATTTTTGCTTTAGAACTGGCATTATACTGGAATTTCTGCAACGCACGAACAAAAAGACTGCATTAATCGTCTAGAAAGACGACCTGAGATAAATAAGTGAGGTTGAAGTGGCACTAACGCAAACCTTGGACTTGGCTTCTTAAAAAACAGGAATAGGTGCCGAACACAATGGCAATATTTCAAATCTCACTTTAACTGTAACTATTAAATGAACTGCTACTATACACTACACATTTTCCATGAAAAGAGACTAAATACAAGAAACATTACAAATTTGATGAACAATTTAGACCCACACTGTAAGTAACTGCCTCTAACAGCGATTTAAACGAGAGTGATGTAATTCTTAAGAATCATTCGCCTCCCAACTTAGTATAAACAAAACATATAACCGGAATATTTATTTAAAACTCTAGAAACTTTAGAATATTCTAAAACTGACTTCGATCAAAGAAATATTGAGGAAAATACGCATCTGTGAAATATAAACAAACTATAAAAGGGTTTATATTAACTCCAGCGATGCAAATAAAAGGATTGAAAACACTCTTAAGTATTGCAATTTATACAAATAGGAAATGAAATACACTAAAGGCATTCTTCGATGTTTTAAATATATACGAGGGGATTTCAATATATATATATATATATATATATATATATATATATATATATATATATATATATATATAAACAAAAGGAAAAGAAGTCTTTGCCGACAACGTTAGAAAACGGAGCTTTCAGGTTTATTGGGATTTTTCAGCAGTGAAATAAGTGTACTCTTTTAACTAAGTTTCAAGCTTTCGAAAATGTTTATTTTCATCATCAGGAAAAACTGAATATAAAGTGCTACTGTTAGTAAAGCATCCTCGAAATCTATTAAGTGAGAAAATTGTATAAAGAGAATAAACACTTACGTTATTGAGGTTTATCTTTCGTGGATGTTCTACTTACAGGTGACAATTTCACGCACCACTCATTAATTGAGTCAATAATTAAAATATATAAAAATTGCATGGTGTAAAAGACCAAACTTGACAATTTAATTTACTTTAACACATAAGAAAAAGACAGTGTTCCTTCTCTTTATACAATTTTCTCACTTAATAGATTTCTAGGATGTTTTAATAACAGTAGCACTTTATTCTCAGTTTTTCCTGATGATGAAAATAAACATTTTCGAAAGCTTGAAACTTAGTTAAGAGAGTACACTTATTTCACTGCTGAAAAATCCCAATAATCCTGAAAGCTATATTATATATATATATATATATATATATATATATATATATATATATATATATATATATATATATCTGAAGGAATTTACAAATGCTACAATACATTAAAGCTATCAATACATTGCGTGCTAGCCGCTATCAGCCATTGTAAATTAGTAATTCTATCAATCAATCTAAATCTTCAAATAAATTTCAAATTGTCTTTTTTTGTCATTCTTTTTATTGTATATACATAGACGATGAACAAAACAATTTATTTTAAATAATATTTGGTTAAAAAATCTTATGTTAGTTATTGCTTAAATTGTCCTAATAATAACGACATATATTTGACATCGATATCGAACGTTGACGGGTGATATATTTCTAAGTTTATTATAAAGTATTCTATTTTCAGGTAGCGACAGTAGGAAAATTTAACGAAGGCAGAAGGTCTACTAGAATAACTTCAACTATTGTTGGTTGTTGTTTAATTTTAGCATTATTATCATCAACATGCTTAGCTCTTTATGTTGAAAGAGTGTTCAGCATCTGCTGGCCTAGTATTGTAGGTAAGTTGCAAAACGTGTGCATTAAGAAATTATGCCAGATTATGTTGTTTTATACAAATGTATACGCGAAAGTATTCTTTGTTATTTCCTATAAAGTATTTAGTTATAAATGAACGAATTATAAATCAATAAAGAGTGACTTTATACTTACCATAAGAGTAACTTTTTATGTCCTGGTGACTCAAAACACATATATTTTTTTCAAATTTAAGTACAGGGGAATTTGGTATTTCTAGGCATGCCAGAGAGATAGACTCCATTTTACCAAGTATACAAAAAGTGTTTATTCCAGTTATATTAACTTTTTATTTATTGCACTTGTTTAAATAAAACCAATTTTTTTTAATTGTTCACAAAAATATGCAAAATTTCTTTCCGTTAAACACAATTTTTATATGATTTAGTTTTAATTATAAAGTATCGATACAACCCAACCTAATCTAACCTAATCTATATGGAAAGTTTAGGAGACGACTGAAAAAATAACCATCAAATCAAGCGCAGGTGCAAAAGAAAATACATAAGAAGTTACGTACTATTTAGAAAAAACCTCATCGAGTCATCGAATAAAATAATGAAACCAAGAAGAAGAGCTAAAGAATAATGACACTAAAGAAAAGAAAAGATAAAATAATGTTTTAAGCATTATTTTTTCTACAAGAATTAGATAAATTTGATCTAAATTGTTGTCACAAAAAAAATGTGAGTTACCTTTGATGCTTACATTAATCAGGAACATGTAATTTTTAATCGATCTGTACCTATATCAAGAAATGTCTGCCACCACTGATAGTGAAAAATACTTTTCAATGGTGAAAGATCACTAATCACTTGCGATGATGAGAAGTTTTTTCTGGTCCGGTTATTGGGTAGAAATCAAACTACAACATTTTCGAAATGTAATCGAAAAAATGTTAAAAATTTTTTACAAAACCTGTTGCTACTTTTAACAATCAAGAAGAAATTTGGAACAACCCACCTAGACAATTTCTATAAATAAAGACTTTTCTAAGAATCTTAAGTAAATCGAAAATGTGAGCTGTATAGACCTACGACTTTTTTTTATTAGTAACTCAATAGTCAAATTTAAATTTTGAAATGAAAGCTTTTAGGAATTATGTCATTATACCGTTTTTAAATTATAGATTTTATGGGATTTTTAAACCGTCACGAAGTCATCACAGAAGACACAACCTAATAACTAGTCCTTGATAACGCTACCTAATAAATAATGAAAGATTTCAAACACATCATATTGTAATTATAAGTACTATTGCGAAGTGTGCGCTTTAAAATTTAAAAAAATATATATCATAAAATCAACCTCTCCTACACCTAGAATATAAAATTAATCTTAGACATATCAGACTTCACCACAATATATATAATATATATATATATATATATATATATATATATATATATATATATATATATATATATATATATATATATATATATATATATATATATATATATTGTTATGATTGTTTCTTTTGACTTTAATCTTAGTTTATTGAGCCAATAAAAAAATATAACTTATTTGTTATCAAATGTAAAATAAACTCCTTATATTAAATGTGTTCGATGGATTCAAATATTTTCTAGTTGTCCTTTATCGGGATAGAGAAGAAGGGTAATAATAAAAAAAATATTATATTACAAAAAAATTCTTTTCCTTTTTTATATGAACGAATAAAACAATTATCAAATTCTGCCGTTATCTTATCAATCAGCATACAAGAAAATAAATCAATATTTTATAATAATAAGATTTTAAATCTACATACATTTATATTAAGTGAAAACCAATTTTACTTAAATTTTTCTTTACTTGAAACAAGAAACAACAGAACTTTAAACTTTTGATTAGCCTAACAAAACCTCAGTTCTTAAATTTGAATGCTAATGGCCATGATGTCAAACAGATCCTTCACAGATATAAAATTCAATTGTACAAAACACTTACAGCTTATTTTCTTATTGAGTTGTATGTTGGAACATACCCAGAAAAGTCCAGTCTCCTCAACGATGTGATCTCTCCTTTTTGGCACCTAGGCTCCTTCCTAACGTCTCTGAAAACCTGCTGCACTAACCAAAATACCTGATTCACTTCTCCAAAAACTCAGCTATTTATTAATGACACAAGGACCTCCTTTTGTCAA
Source organism: Diabrotica balteata (assembly GCA_918026665.1). NCBI lineage: Eukaryota > Metazoa > Arthropoda > Insecta > Coleoptera > Chrysomelidae > Diabrotica > Diabrotica balteata. Next base: position 83,524,067 of record OU898282.1, on the reverse strand, counting down.
CTTGATGCCATAAAACTATTTTCACAAATCTTCACAAAATGCCCATGGTAGATACAAAAGGACCTCTTTTAATCTACTTGCTATCTCCTTCTGCAAAACTATTCAATTATTTTCACAATGCAGGTATCCAACTCACGAACCACACCCTGTCTTGAGACAAACGACTGTTTCCTTCGATGACCAAATTATCACTGCCTCTCTCCGTCTCCTTATCAGGCTAACCCCATTACCACTCAAAAACGACTATCCAATCAAAAGTTCCAATCTTGTTTACCACTCTTAATATTTATTTTAAAAATTCTATGTATTATTTGGGAAAGCCAAATTACTGTTTCAGAGAAAAACTAAATAGCTTACTTTAAAATTGGTTTTGTCAATACACAATTTATACATATTTCAAAAGATTAGAATATGGTCATTTAATACTCGATTATACAAACAATGAAAAGATTAACTTACAGGTAAAATGTCTTCTAATTCTAAACAAAGGTTTTTTGATAATTTTGTTTGAAACGGAAAAAGGTCGTTTGCCAAAATAATTTCTATTCTTATCTACACTAAATCTTATTTATCAAACTATTTTGGATGGGTTGGAGTCAATAAAAGGTGACTCCAGCTTTTAATTGTGTTTACAAATATTATCAAGAGCTGCTAAAAAATACAAAATATCTTACAAAGTTAAACTAGAAATAAAAAATTTTGTTAACTCACAAAACAGTTTGATAACAGTTTGACAGATGTAAATTTTTGGCCAGTTGCCACATTTAAGTCGTTGTTTGTTCTAAAAGCTGGTGTTATTTTTTTATTTTTTATGTGTTTGGCTATTTTTATTGATATCTTGCCTGTATAATATCTAATCGAGTAATGTATAAGGTACTAGGTTTTTTATCTAGTGATGGAAATATTAATTTTTGTTTTAATATTTTATTTATTTTGTCTTCGTTGTACCCATTGTTTACTGCTATTTGCTTTTAATGATATCCAATTCTATCTCGAAGCTGTTTTTGATATGAAAATTTCTATTAATCTAAGTAACATGCTATAGTAAACTGCTAATTTATGTTGTGTAGGACGGGATAATAAATTGTGTTTAGTCCTGTCAATATGGGTAGATTTATGAAAGGCGGGGAATTAATCTTTGTTTTTAAGTCTTACAATTTTTAAATCTAGAAAATTTAATAGGAATTGTTAAATTCGTATATTAGTTCCTGTAAGACATACCAGTACATCGTCTACGTATCTCCGCCAATACAAAAACTGTTTAAATACATGGGAAATGACGGAAATCTTTGTTTCTAGATGGTCCATGAAAATATCTAAGAGCAATGGGCTTAGGATTACACATTATAAATCATTCACTGCTATTTGTATATATTTGATTATTAAATTCAAAGTATATACTTATACAAATTTTAAGAAGATGAAAAATTTTAAATGTAATGATTGGATTTGTAATATAATGCTCTGAATGTTCTCTTAGTAGAATAAAAGTTTCTTTGGGAGGAATACTAGAAAAAAGGTTTTTGACGTCAAACGAAACGAATTTGTGCATTCTTTTGTTTTTGAAAATGTACAGATTTTGTAAAATGAAGAGAACTACAAAAAAAGATGTATATTGAAGATAATTCACTATTTACTATTATATTTTAATTTGAATTAGGCTGTACAATATTTTTAGGTAAAGACAAATCTTATTTTTGACTTTTAAAAGGTGAGTAGGTACTCACTAGAATACTCCCTACAAGTCATTATAAAATGTTTATCTAATTTATAAATAATTAGGGAATCTAATAATTGTTTAAAACACTTACTGTCAATGAAGATAGATTGTGTGAATAAATTTTCCAAATCAAACAGAATTTTGCAAATTTCTCTATTCTAGAGGAATATTATGTTTTTTAGTTTTAGTGTTTCCTCTTTTATTTGTGTTTTTACACGACGAAGTAGCTCAATACTAGACTAGTTAATAGATTCTCGTTGTATATTTTGGTTTTCTGTTGCTTCTAACACTTTTTCAAATGGATCAACGAGATGAGTGATTTATTTTGAATTTTAAACTGCTACATTAATATTTTTATTATTTTATCCGTACCAATATGTCATCCATAAAACCTTTATACTAGTTACATCTAAGTGAGTGTGCTAATACGCTCGGCATAGACCTATATGACCTACTAATTTATGTAAAATCCCTTCATAATGATAATGTGCTTAATGTATTTTTAATTCTAGGTCTAATTATATCTAGTTTGGTAATAACTGTAATGCCTCAGAATACTACAGACAAATCAAAAGAAGCAATTTTGCCGTCCATTATATTTCCCTTATGTAATATTGTTTCCATGGCTTTTAGTATTAGTCTTGCCTCTACTATATTTGCCGATATTTGGCAGGGAATAGTATTTTGGTCCCTAGCAGGTAAGTACTAGTATCAGATTAATAATACAGGTTTTTTCTATTTTTTGTTAAAAAAATTTTAATAAAAAATGCCCATTAGCTCATTTTAATTTTCAATCCTGGAAATCGATTTTATAAAGTTTTATCGTACCCATCCAGTTCATTACTTACTGATATTTCAAAACCTTATGAAAAATTACTCCTAAAGAGTCAATCCAATAATGGAAAATAAATAAAAAGGAACAAAAAGAGAAATCATACGATTTTTACCTGGTAAAATCGAATTCAAATTTTTACCACTGTGCTTTCTAAAACTTGCAAAGCAAACAGCTTGATAAATTACTCGGCAAGGGAATCTAAAATTGCATTCCACATGCCGTTTATCATGGTCAAAATTCGTAGTGAATTGATTATGTTTATGTTTATGTTATGGTTTATGGAAAATAAAGAGTTGATTTCCACTGATTAGTTTGGTGTTAGGAAAAACCACTCTAAAATAAATGAAGTTCATTAGATCGCAAACATAGATAAAGATTTGAAATTAAAAAAAATGTCCCACTACCTTCCTGGATATGGTAAAGACTTTCAATAAACTGTGGCATATATATATATATATATATATATATATATATATACATATATATATATATATATATATATATATATATATATATATATATATATATTGTGTTTTGTAAAACTAGAGGTCGCTGGTTAAATGATATTATAAAAATGCAATATTCTGATTGTGAAAGTAGCGAAAATAGCAAATATTAATTGTAAATAAATTAAGATAATTAGCTGTTTACTCATTATTGTTATCTGTACAAAGAATAGAACTTACCTTTGAAATCTTGGTACTAATCGTAACCAGTGAGACGTACTGATAAACTGGGTGCGTTTCGTTTTCTGTCTTGATGGGGAGTGTTTCTTGAGATGGTCAGAAGAACCCACTGGCAGTTTTTAGGTAGTCTATAGGAAAAGTACCTACCCATAAATTAGCGCTATTGTATGGTGCTTTTGAATGGCGATAATCTAACTTAATTTACAGCATTTTGTGTATGCTGACCATATAATTTCCAAAAATAATAAAAGAAGTCACACTCTTTGCACTTAGAAACAGACCCGTGTGAACAACACCCGTTGTAACGGTGAAATAACAGAGTATCCTTCACAAGCTTGGTCATGTTGGGACAAAACTAATATGTTTAGACATGTTAAAAATTACCGCATCAGAAATACCCTTCACCAGTTTGAACATGGTGGGACAAAACTAACAGGCTTAAATATAATGTTAAAATTATCGATTTAGAAATATCCTTCACGAGCTTGGTCATGGCGCAAACAACTAACAGGTACCTACTGTTTTTCACTTCCCAAAACCTTTGTAGAAAAGATATGTCTTTGTATATATAAAAGTAGCAAAAAGTGTAAAATAAAATATGGAATGAGTCGTAGAGACGCCCTTATATAACATGAAAACATTGAAAATGGTTTTTAAGACCACTGTGTGATTTGGTTCGCCAGGAATTTGACCAGAATTTAAGAAACAAAAAGACAATTTAACACCGATGAGTATGTCTATGGGATTAATTCTGCGATACCTGGCCATATAAGCATCTTTATCTTTTCTCATAAAGCTCTGTCCATCAAAAGTGTGATCATACATTGATAAGTTTTCTACTTTTTTAGTAGAGACTAAACAATTTGATACTAGTATTCAATATTTCCCACATTATTGTCATCTGTTTTTACCTAATGACAGAAATTTGGCCACCATAAAAATAATTAGTAGAAAAGACAACCAAAATTACGAACCGATGTAGTATTCCGGTTAACTCCAAACACAGGCAGGGCACTATAGTTCATAAGAATTCTCAAAATCTATTTGCAACTCTGTTCTTTACTCTGAGCAAGTATTATAGCTGTCTCTTAACTTGCATTTAATGCGTAAAATAAATATAGTTCTAGTATGTACACCTACTGCACACAACAATGAAGACAACATAGGGGTCTTTTATGAATCAAGTGGCAATATCTAAAATCTAACTAAAAGCTAGGATGTAAATATTATAATGGGCGATTTAAACGATAAAAGGGGCTAAAGAAAAGTGAAAAATTGTCTAGGGCGATATAAACTTGAGAGGAATGAACTCATAATTGCAAATAACTTGTTTATACTTCCTAAACGTAGATTATAGACATGGAGCTCACTAGCTCACAATAACAACATAATAGTCAGAAATAAAATAGACTATATTATTATTTATAAATTCTTTAATATCATCCAGAAGTGAACATATCTTCCCATCCCTAATTCCGAAAACTCCGAAACTTTAACTATTTACGATAAATGGGGAAACATTCAACATGCCCTTGTGTTATATAGATAAAAAAATGGTCAAACTATTTGGAAAACACAAAGAAAACACAAAGCAAAAGACCTGAGTAAACAGAAATTCAGAAAAACATCTGAAAGAAAATTCTAGAGATAAAAGAAAAATGACGGATGAATGGAAATTAAAGTTCTCGATAAAAAAATATGATTAATTTACAAAACAAAATCAAAGAAATGACAGGTTTTAGATATAGCGCACAAACAAATATCTTTAAAAATAATAAAGGGAATATTATTGTTATATATCATTATAATCATATAATATATTATTGGAACCTGCTTATATCACAAAATAATACCTTTAATGAGTTATACACTTTCGTGTCATCAACATTTTCAAAAATAATATACGGCAGAAAAACTCTTGAATGTGAAATTAGTGATACACAATTTGGCTTTAGAAATGATATGGTCACAAGAATTGCTTTGTTCGACTTAAATATGCTGGTCTATAGATGCATGGATATAAATCAGTACATGAACTTATTTTTTTAAGACTTGAGAAAGACACTTCATAAGGTATAATATAAAATAAAGAAGCACTCTCAGATTCAATAGATGGTATATTTATCAATGTAGAAATTTTGAATAACTTCTGTTTTGCGAATGATAGTAATAATAACGAATAACCACAAAAGGAAAAGGAATTAAAACACGTTTTAAAATAGCACGTGCATCATTCATTAATTTAAAAAGTTCATTTTCAAAAAGTGAGTGTTCTCTGTTCGTCTTTATGACTTGAAAGTGGCAGTCGAAGAATATGCTGGCTTAAGAACTTAAAAGAGTGGTTTGAATGCAATATTGTAGAACTATGTTAAACAACGGTCAACAGGGTCCGCATAGCCATGATGATTTCGAACCCATGATGAAAGGTAGAACTTTTATATGAAGAAGTTTTACAAGGGATCAAAAAGTTTATATTCAAATTTCAAATTACACTCACTTTTTTTCTTCCAATAAGCCAGAAACATAGCAGTATCCGAGAATACTGACGGGTTGGTTTTAACTAAAAGTAATTTTTAATAAAAAATTCTACAAGTCTCCTGCCATTATAGTGGCGAATTCTTCTTATTATTATACCGTCTTCTAACGAAGGTTGGCGATTACTTCTTTAAAAATACCTGTGCAACAGTGAGGTTAGTCCAATCTCTGACATTCCTTAGCCAAGATTTCTTCTTTTTTCCCAAGCCTTTTCTTCCTTGCATGATGACGTGCAGAAGAGAGTATTTTTATCATTTCGAAGTATGTGGCCTAGATACGATGTTTTTCTTATTTTAATTGTGTCCATAAGCTTTCTGCCATGTCCAACTATTCTAATGTACAATTACTCTAAACAATAATAATTCCTTAGCCAAGATTTTTTCTTTCCTCCCAAGGCTTTTCTTCCCTCTACTATTCCTTGGATGACGTGCAGAAGAAAGTATTTTTATTATTTGGAAGTATGTGGCCCAGATACGATGTTTTTCTTATTTTAATTGTGTCCATAAGCTTTCTGCCATGTCCAACTCGTCTTAACATTTCTTCGTTTTAGACTTTTAAGTGGCGAATTGTGTATTTTAAATAAAGTGTGTAATAAATTAAAATTAATCAAATCGACTTTTTCTTAACAGAAAAAAATGCACAAGTAAATTAGTCAAAACAATAATATATCTTACTTCACTTGGTATGTCAGTGAAAAAATCATTTATGACTCTAAATAATCATCCATAGAAATTCCCAGCTCGTTATATATGAGTTAATTTCACATTTCAATACAAAAATAGTTTTTTGTTAATAACTCTAGACTACAATTTCTGACTCGTGATTTTTTTAACTGACCAATTCATTATGTTATAGTTATATTCAAACATAATACTCGTATATTTTTTATTGTAAATTTTTTATATATAATATCTATTTTGTAAATGATTTTAGGATTATTATTATTTTGGAGATGTGATTGCTGTACCTGCGAAGGTCTCTTTAGAAGTCCAAAAGTTCACAGTCAAGTTAACATAACGCCCAATACATCGATGGCCGTCGAATGCAACTTTAAGGAACGCATACCTGTACCTGTGACGGACACCATCTACATAACCAGATGACATGACGATTTCTTGGATGATGAGTTACTTATCTCTGATTCCGAGGAAGATATTTGAAACATGTTTGAGTTATGTAAGGTAGTAGGCGATTCGTAGCCTGATAGTATGCTAATTTATGAGTTTTTCATCTAAATGTTGAATGTTAGCGCACTGAGCAAAAACAATGTTACGGAAATGTTTACTTTTCAGGTGTGAAAATCCTGTAAAATACTATACAAGTTTTCTTTGACAATAAACGTTAAAACTTTGAACAATCAAATACCTGTCTGTTCGTACAATAAATTAAAAAGACGCGTATAACGATTTAATTAAGTAAATAAATAAAGATTTGTCCAAGAAGTAACGTATTTACCTAATCTATAGAATACTCGTGTCGTTTATAATATATAGGTATTTTCTAATAATTCAGCAGATTATCTGTACAACGCAATCAGAAATACAGTCTACAGAACACAATCTCTTAAAACTCATTTCTTTAAGTCTAGATTTGGCCATATTGTGATTCAAAGTGATATGAGAATATTAAGAACAAAAGATATATCGCTTTCACTAGTTTTGTTAATAGTTTATTGCAAAGCCATCTGCTACCAGACTTTCCAATCTTCTTGGCATAGACAAAATTAAATGTCTCATATCACATGAATCTAAACAAAGCTTTTTCAACAACATTCCATTATTTACCACAATTAGTTTTCCTAATATATTTTGACTGTATTCTTCACAGCTTCAGCATATGAGATCTAGTAGATTTTCGATGGGGTTTAACACAGAACTTTCTGCTGGCCGTGACATATTTAAGGATCATTAACGCTTATTTACGACCTAACATTTACAAAAACCTGCCTAATACTCTGGGCAACAAAAAAATGTAATGTTTTGTCCCAAAAGTTTTATTGACTCATTCTTATGGTTGTTTTTACAATGAATTAAAAAATGAAAATAGGTTTTACCTATCACTTACGTTTTTCTTCTGACAGTCGAATATAAATATCACATTTCTTTACCTATTTACAGCTATACGAATATGGGTTTACTACATTAAAAACTGGTGTTGGGAGATTATCTTGAGTATTTTGATTTTGGCACATCTCTTTTAAGTATCCGGCAGTAGTCAGTCAGCATTCTCGGACCCCATTTTCCTTGATATCGTTTTTGCATACTTGAAATACCTTAATGACAACTTTTTCTATGTTCATGACTAACATCTTCAAGATTTTGTGGGAAAAATATAGATTAAAGAAGTGGATTTAAGAGATATGTTGCAGCCTAAATCAATGTAAACTTTCAGTAGATTGTTTATATACTCATTGTACTTGTCATATTTAGTCATAGTTTCCCAAGAAGTTTTTAACCGCTTTTTAAAACAGGTGCATGCATTAAGTCTGCTTTCGAAATTGTTATCTTTTATCAAATCTCGTATTTGTAGACCTACAAAGATGCCCTCTTTGATTTTTGCATCGCTTTGTCTACGAAACTTGTCTTTTTAGTACAAGACATTTTTCTTTTTTTTTTGTTTATTCTTGTCTATAGCTTTGGTGGTGCGTATAGTTTGTTAGGAACAACCAAAGCTGTCTTTCTAACATTTTTGCAAGTCAAGTAACTTAACTGTTCATTTAAAGATCTCTACATAAGTTTCATCTATATCTATCATATTCGATATTTTATAATAGCAGTTTAATATTACCACATGTATCTTTCATGTTTACAGAATGAGCCAACGGGACTAAAGGGAATTGGTTACCGTTGTGCAATAGAACAGCCTAAAGACTAACTTTTGATGAGTTTATAGATAAACGCCATTCTTCTGGTGTGTGCTCATTACCTTAAGAGTTCATTACTGCTGAAATATTAGTAAAATATACGAACTCTGTTGAGAGAAACAATCCTGAAAAGCCTCTTGTCTGTTTCTAAAGTAACGTACCTTAGTACTTTTACCAAGTAACTTCCAATTCTTAAGGCTCGACCCCAATAGTTCCGCTTGTTTTTTATATTCAAATCACGAACGAAGTCATTGGAGTCACCTTAAGTTAATAAATAGGGCTCAGTAGCTACCTCAAAATTCGGATCTTGTATATCACCATTTTCTTCTCGGCGTGGTTCGGAATTTGTACTGTCACTAATTTCTATGGATGTGTATCAAAGATAAATGTCAGGTACTGCACACAAGAATCCGTAGAAGCCACAATTTAAAATTGTTCTTGTATGTTCCAAGTTAACACATGTTACCAAAAAACACTTTTGGTGTAAATAAGTGTATGAAATTTTTAATGCTTAAACATATGTACTGCCTCTTAGTAATGATGACAAAGGATACTTAAAATCCATGTTAAATTCCATAAAAAGCAATACCTATAGTAAATTGTATTTTAAAAACTATACAACCAAAAAGCAATATTTGCATATCAAAATATTATTTTTAAAACCAAATTAAGAAAAGCCAATAATGCGAGAAGAATTTGTACAGCCAATTGGGAAGGATAGGCCATTGTTAAGCATCTAAGAAAGATATGCTCAAATAATTAAACCAGAAATATTTTTTTGTTTAGTTGATTAGAAACGTTAATGAAATATTCAACGGTCATTTACTTACAATTGACATCGAATGTATTTAACGCATTTGCAGCAAAAAAATGAAAATTGACTATATGTCAAAAGTAATATTGACCCTTAGGGTGGCTCTGTTTTGTCAATAAAATCAAAGAAATAGTAATTTCTTATTAAAAAAACTTGGAAAACCGGCAAGAGAATATTAATAGATACATATTACACCTATTCAGAAATACAAAACTTACACTGAAATTCTTCATCATTTTCTGGGCATATTCTTGCACATGCTTCATAAGCTCTTTTCATACACACCGAGCAACGTATCCTTCTATCCTTTTGCATCGGCGAATGAGGAGAACCACTTATTACAGTAGAAACATTCAACATCTTCATCTATGGTTTTTTCAAGTACTTGATGGTTACATTTTTTTTCCGTTAGCATCTTTAAAAGGACAAACTTTTATTTGTTGTTACTTCTTTTACTATCTTCGTGTTTATCATCATTTATTTTTTTCTTAGCTTTTCCTTTTTCATTGTTTCCTTTGTCTCCTTTATGTTTATTTCAAGTTCTAATTCTAGCTTACACAGACTAGATGTCAGTACAGCCGTTTTACCTTTTTTAGATTTCCCCTTTGCTTCCATGAATTTACTTCTCTTTGGCAGAGAACGAATGTCTTTAGAGCTGTTTGCTCCAAATGAAGTTGTTGCTACATTGCCTGCAGGGGAAACTGTTAACTGACAATCGTTACCGGTATGAAGCTGTGCAGTTGAAGTTAAAGTAATTGACTTAACTTGACTTGGCTGAGACTCAGCTGAAGTTGGTCCAAAATCTGGGTCTGAAAATATATTTGGATCGTAAGGAGCTATAGGCGAATATTAAACCTGGAGGTGCACCAGGTTCTCTTTCGTGATTAACATCGGCAGTATAAAGATTCCTGATTGTGTCATGCAAACAACGGTTGTTATATTTCACTCATATCAGTAGAAATCAACCGTCCAACTTGTTTCCGTCCTTTATGCGCCAAGATTTTACTGTTACATTTGGGGACTGTACCTAGACCTGTTTCGGCACAGTTAAAAACACGCATTGGATTGATATGTTTAGAATCCAAAGTAGCTTTATACAAATTAACAAATTGTTTAACATTGTAACAATTAAAAGCATCAGCTCTTATGATTCGAGTTTACGTAATGAAAGACTTGGTGCCGTTTTCGAAATGCGTACACCCAATATAAACCCGTATGTTTTTTTGTTTTGTTGTATGGATGGTCTATTTTATTTTTTTCGGTCAACTGGAAAGCTACGTTACGAAGATCAAGCAAAGTAATTCCGTATAAACGCTTCTTCATGTTTAGGATACAATTATAAAATTATTCTTCCTGTTCTTTGGTAAAAACCGTTTTGTAGAAACCTAAACACTTTTCGTCGGGAGAAATAATTCTTGCTATTTTTTTCTTTGCATGTGCAAATTAACGTTGCTTCCGGAATATCAAACATTTTGCCAACTTTTAAATAGCCCATCTTTCCAGCTTTGACTACCCTGATAGCTCGGATATCAAGGAAACAGGAGACCAGGATTGTTGGTCAGTTTTCATCACATAATTTCGTACCATTCCTAACAGCAAAAGAAGAGTATAAATGAAAAAGTATTAAGAAAATATAATGGGGCATTGTGACCTAATGCTTAATAACTTTTAATGATGACTTCGTTTATATTAAATCTGACAGCAAATGCCTAAAAATAAGTAAGATTGTTTTGCTTAGTGTCCCATTATAAATTTGCTAGAAACCAAAGGCTTTACCGAATCGCCTATTAAGAGCAGTTGTTGAAGTTAAAATGTGATGTGTTTTATATACCTAACAGTAGTTTCACATTTAATAAGTAATAATTAAACTTGTTAATAAATTATTGAAATATAATACTTAATGATATATTTATCTTTTGTGAAATAAAGTTTGCTTTATTTTTCAATTCTGTACTTATTATTGCACCCTAAAACATGTTACTTTGCAGTAGCGATTGTAGATAAAGGAGTTGACATCACGGACGTTTCCATAAGACAGCCTGAAAAATCTGTTGTGTACACCATATATCTATATTTTTTGTGGGTTACAGACAAGTTTTAAGATTAAGTTAAAACTTGGTCCTCAAGCTTTGGTCTAATGTGGGAAACATCACCAAATTTAAATAGTTAAGTGCTATTAGATAACAGCGCGACTATATCATAGATCTTTTTTTGTAAACAGTTTAGTTTAGACCATGATACTATGACTAAGAAGATAAGATATTGCTTATAAGTCGTGACGTCATTGGAGAGTTGCACGTTCGAAATGACAGTTTTTTGTACATATGTTTCAATAATTAATCTTTAATAAATAGTTTGGATAAAACCTAATGTATACGATTATTGTAATTATTAAACCATTTAACTTATTTTCGTCTAGTAATTTCATCATGTGGTGTACATAGTGAAAGGGAAAAAGCTAGTTTAAGAAACCTCAATAAAGAAATAAAACGAAGATGTAAGGCCGAAAAAAACAGTACTATCAAAGTATATGCAAAGAAAGACATGGTCAGAATAATCAGCCGAGAGATCTATTTAGAAAAATACGCTACCTGACAAGAGACTTCAGAGCCAGAACTTGGGCCATTGAAGATAACACTGGAACCCTGAGAACGAACAGAGAAGACATAGCAGAGACATGGAGATCGTATTGCAGGGACCTATATAAAGATGATCAACGCCAAGAGCTTGTTAGCCAAATCTCTGACGAGGTGGAAGAAGAACCTGATATACTCGAAAATGAAGTATGACAGGCTATCAACAAGCTCAAATATAACAAAGCACCAGGTCCAGATATGATAACAGCAGAAATGCTTAAAGCCACAGAAGAAACCGGCGTAAAGTTACTTCATCTACTCTGTAACCAAGTATGGCATTCCAAACAATGGCCTGAAGACTGGACAAAATCTACAATAACGATCATACATAAAAAAGGCAGCTTCCATAAATGCGACAATTATAGAACTATCTCTCTTATATCCCATACCAGCAAGATAATGCTACATATAATCAATGAGAGACTGAAAACATTCCTTCAAAGAGAAATTCCACAAGAGCAAACTGGATTTACCAAAGGTAGAGGCACTCGAGAACACCTGCTGAATATAAGACAGATAATCGAGAAATCTAGGGAATTCAACATCCCACTATACATCTGTTTTATAGATTACCGTAAAGCGTTCAAGTGGAGACACTTATGGCGAATACTAAAAGAAGTAGGCGTACCACAACATCTAATTACGCTTATAACTGAACTATATGAACACTACTGGATCAGTTAAAGTACTTGACACACTTTCGAACGACTTTCATCCAGAACGGGGTGTCAGACAAGGATGTATACTATCTCCACATTTATTTAACATATATGGAGGGTATATTATGCGAAGAGCACTTGAAGGATGGGAAAAGGGCATCTCAATAAATGGTCATAAATTAAACAACCTACGTTTCGCAGATGACACAGCCCTTCTTGCAAATAGTCAAGCAGAGCTGATGGAACTTATACGACTGATCGAAAACGAAAGTCAAATATTTGGTCTGCAATTAAACATATCAAAGACAAAGATCATAACCGACTACACAACAATCATCCACACATAACCACAATTGACCGGATCGAGGTTGTGAGCTCATACTTATATCTGGGATCATTAATCATAAACACAGGGTCATTACAAGAAGAGATTAAACGTAGATGTGATCCAGCAAAAGTTGCCACAGTAAAAATGACCAAAATATGGAAGGAATGTCAAATTTCAAGAGCGATAAAGATGAGGTTGATCAACTGCTTAATATTCCCAATACTGACCCACAGATGTGAATCTTGGACTCTGAGACAATCGGAGAGAAAAAAGATAGACGTCACTGAAATGTTTTGTTGGAGACGAATGTTACGAATTCCTTGGACCGACCGTAGAATAAATAATTCAATTTTAAGAGAGCTAAAAGTTAGCCAACGACTCTCTAGTAAAGTCCATCTCCAACAATTAAAATATTTTGGGCATGTTATGAGAGCAAACACAGAAAACATGGAAAGACTCATAATCCAAGGAAAGGTAGAAGGCCGAAGATCACGAAGAAGATCCCCAACAAGATGGATAGATCTAATTACAGGAATATGCCAAAGACCTATGCATGAATTAAAAGAAATGACCAGAGACAGAGATCTCTGGAGACGGACAATACACGACATCACGTCGACCACTACACTCCCCCTGGGGGGTCAGGATTGAAGAGAGAGAATTTCATCACAGAATGTATATAAGTTCCATTTAACTTTAATACTAATTCAAATTCTACTCTTCAATAACGGCATGCGCAAACACGACCGATTTTGTGCTACGGGAAGATCCTATCTTGTTAGTCATAGTATCATGGTTTAGACAAAAATGCTGAAGCAGGTCAATTTTTATTTTTAAAGCCGATTTTTTGTGCGAAAATAATGACGTCACCAGTTTTGACACGGTGACGTAATCGTTGATTTTTAAATTGAAATGTAAGTATTGTAATACCTAATTTAAAAAGTCTCCTAATACTGTATTCGGCAGTGGCACAGTTGGTCAATTAATATTTCTACAAAGTAAACAAACATTTATCTTTTTTTTTAATTTAAGAATTGGCTACTACTGTTAAAAATTATAACTACAACAATAAGCTGTTGTAGTTTAACATTTTAGTGTACACCTCTTAGTAAAAAAGGGCAAAGCTAAAGAAATTTACAATGGACACAAAAACACAACAGCAATTAATCGTCAAAAATCAAGTCGCTATTAATACTAATCGATAAAAATCAAGGTACCTTCCTAATGTGGATTAAAATATCAGTTGACGTTTTTTCAGATACACTAAATTTCAAGTAAACAAGTTTTAGAAGTAAGTTATGCCTAGTTTAAGTGAAACCCAACGCATAGAAATTTTAATTTTTATAAGTATCCAGCCAGATCTATCAGCTATCAGATCTATCAGCTGGTCAATAGTCATTAAAATTGGGAAAAAACTGGTCAGGTTAAAGATAGTTTGAAACGCTTGATGTCCTAAGGTATAATAAAACGTAAAACTTATAATAATAATACGAAGATAATACTCATAATAGTTCACGCCTAATTACAACGGACACAGGCTTATATAAGCGGTCGGTATTACGTGTTCTGGAAAAAGAAAAGTACAACCAGTACAAAATTCAGTTACAGCAAGAACTCAATAAATATAATCCCAATTGCCGTATGCAGCTTTGTGACAGTGTGCAGGATTTTTCTAATCGCAATCCACGTTTTTTTTTTAAATATGTTTTTAGTTAAGATTATATTTTGCCTATAGAGTTCAGTCAATCGTCAAAATTTCTGCGAGCAGATGTTTTACCAGTTCTGGCCAATATGTGTCCAAATGCGAACACTCCTAACTAATCAAATGATACAGAGTTTTCCTAATTACATGTTTATGATTACATTTCCAAAGAATACAGTCTTTGCATTATTTACAATTAACGATTTATTTACATAAACTCCAGGATTATGGTTGGTTACACCAACTATACAGGATTGCAAGTCCGAATTATAGACGAAGTTAATAGAATTACTCCGAAAGTTATTAGTAATGCGCAAATAGAATGTGTTCGTCGATTTGCTTATTGTGAAAACCCGGGTGGGGCATTTGAGCATTTAATTTACCTAAAAATTGTTTGTAATATAATTTAATATTATAGTTAGTTTATTGTAAAATTATTTACTGATTAAATAAAATTAGATTTTGTTTTCCCAGTATAAGCAGTAGAATACTGCTGAATACATTATTAAAAGACCTTTCAAGGAGGTATTACAAGACCAATATTTTAATTTAAAAAATCAATGATTACGTCAAGGTGTCAAAACAGGTGACGTCATCGTTTTCGCACATTATTATTAAGCACATTATATTATTATTAAAAAAATCGGCAATTAAAAATAAAAATCGACCTGTTTCATGATTTTTGTCTAAAATAAACTATTTATCAAATAATGAATTTGTATTTCTACTTAGGTAACTTCCTTCTATTCAACAGAAAATAGTCTTAGATATTTTTGGTGTATCACTAAACCAGTTATTGGCTAACAATTTGTTTCTGGACTAATGTTGCACCGATAAATATTGCATTGAGTTTCGATATCAATATTAAGATCGTGCTGCAAAGTAAGTTCCTTATTTTCACAAAAGCGGCTCGGTCTTGTTCTATACGGCTTTTAATTTCTACGGTTGGATTTTCTCTACTTTCTACTTTTCACGAGTTTCTCTACTCTATCCAGTACGGCATCTCCGACTTTTATACCGTCATCCTGTATATAGTTTTGTTTGCCAACTATCAAATATATGATATTTGTCATACTTTTTCTTTTCCAACCCAAGAAAAATAAATAAAAAAATCCATTGAAATAAAATTTCAAGATATCAATATAAACAAATTGTATATAGTAATTTAAGATAAGATTTAGTGTAGATAAGAATAGAAATTTGTTTGGCAAACGACCTTTTTCCGTTTCAAACAAAATTATCAAAAAACCTTTGTTTAGAATTAGAAGACATTTTACCTGTAAGTTAATCTTTTCATTGTTTGTATAGTCGAGTAATGAATGACCATATTTTAATCTTTTGAAATATGTATAAATGATGTATTGAAAAAAAACCAATTTTAAAGTAAGCTATTTAGTTTTCTCTGAAACCGAAATTAGGCTTTTCCAAAATCATGGTAAACACAATTTAAGTTTTTTGATTGGACGGTCGTTTTTAAATGGGAATTTGGTGAGTCGATCATGAGAGAGGAGAAGTTAGTCATATTTTGGTCATCGAAAGGAAACAGTCGTTTGTCTCAAGATAGGGTGTGGTTCGTAAGTTTGGATACCGGCGTAACGAAAAGAAGTGAATAGTTTGAAGAAGGAGATAACAAGTGGATTAAAAGAGGTCCTTGTATCTACCGTGGGCATTTTATAAAGTATATGTGAAAGTATTCTTACGGCAGCAAGCTGTCAAAAGGAGGTCCTGGTGTCATAAATAAGTAGCGAAGTTTGGAGAAGTGAATCAGGTGTTTTTTGTGTAGTCTGAAGGAGGTTCGCAGAGACGTAAAGAAGGAGCCGAGGTGCCAAAGAGGGGAGATCACATATTTGAGGAGACTGGACTTTTCTGGGTATGTTCCAACATACAACTCAGGAAGAAAATAAACTGTAAGTGTTTGTACAATTGAATTTTATATCTGTGAAGGATCGTTTCGACATCATGGTCATTATCATTAAAATTTAAGAACGGAGGTTTTGTTAGGCTAATCAAAAGTTTAAAGTTTTGTGGTTTTTTTTAAGTAAAGAAAATTTTAAGTAAAATTGGTTTTTCACGTAATATAAACGTATGTAGCTTTATAATCTTATTATCATAAAAATTTGATTTATTTTCTTGTATGCTGATTGATAAGATAACGACAGAATTTAATAATTGTTTTATTCGTTCATATAAAATAAAGAAACGTAAATCTTTGTAATATAATATATTTGTATTCTTATCCTTTTCTTCTCTATCCCCATAAAAGACAACTAGAAAATCTTTTGAATCCATCGAACACAGGTAATATAAGGATTATTTTACTTTTGATAACAAATAAGTTATAATTCTTTTTTATTGGCTCAATAAACTAAGTTTGACCTCAAAATAAACAATCATAACAAAATATATATATATATATATATATATATATATATATATATATATATATATATATATATATATAAAATAGACGGTTTATGATTGATTTCATTACAGACTACCACCATTCGCTGGTATGCATATTTCTGCCTCTTAAATTTATCAGAACGAACTTATAGCAGGCTTGCAGAGCAGCTGTTCGGTTTCTGACAACGTGTTGCCATCTCCTGATTTTTAGTATCCCAAGTCCATCCCCAACTCCATCTAACCGCATGATACGCTTGTGCTTCTTCTTAGGTGTTCCTGTCGAATTTTTAGCAATCATGTAATCAGGCATTTCGCTTGGTACCCGATTTGTCATGTATTGTGTATTCTCAAAATTTATGTTCAAACCAACTGCCATACGGCATACGGTATTAAAACTATGTCGTCCGCAAATCTCAGGTGGGGCAGCATTTCTTCGTCGACACTGATTTCTTTGGCGTTCCATGCCTGCCGTAAAGGGTTTTTCAGATAACGTATCTACTTGTCTGATTCCTCTTTTAATTTTTATATATTTTGTATCTTTTGTGCAATCTTACAGTCCCGGTTGCATTATTGTATATGCTTCCGACCAGTTTGGTGTGCCAAGAAAATATATGCCTTCGCCAACGCTTTTATTTTACTTTTAGCAAAATCTTATTTTATTTCTAGTCTACTTATTATTAATTGTATGAATAGGTTGTACAGGTAGTTTCACAGGTTTATAGGTGGGTAATTTTCAAGTTCTGTTAGATCGCCCTTTTTGAAATTAAATGGTAAGTGCACTGTGCCATCTTGTAGATGTTTCTCTTTGGTGCAGACATAAGTTAAACTCGTGTATCTCGACAGTATTATTAATGTCAGCTGGGATCCAACCGTAGAAATTAAAAGGTGGGGTAGCACTTTTAGAATAGAATAAGACCGACCGTTTATTAAAAATGGGGAACTTACTTTGCAGCCACGATCTAAGTATTGACCGCGTTCGAATGATATATCGCTATATTTTTCCATTGCTACTGTACGGAGGGGAAGCGTTGACCCTAAGTGAGTCGATGCTTTAACGTTATTAATAACGAAGCTGGGTCGACGGAGTTAGAACTGAGGAGGTCCTTAGACGCCTGAACCAAACAACACAACTGGTCAGTATAATAAAGAGACGAAAGCTGGAATACTTCGGTCACATTATGAGACCGCCTAGAAGATATGAATTTTTACATATGATCATTTAGGGAAGAATCCAAGGTAAACGTGGTCCTGATAGAAGATGCACATCATGGCTGAAAAATCTAAGACAATGATACGTAAAATCAACTACATCATTATTTAAATTGTGACATTGCTATCAATATGATATCCAACGATCGATAACGGTCATGGAACTAGAAGAAGAAGACGTTCATGAAATCACAATTGTCAGGGACAATAAAACCCCTGGACTGAAAAGAAGAATTACTTTAGCAAGGGCCGAGATAGAAAGAGAGAGAGAGAGAGAGAGAGAGAAAGAGAGAGAGAGAGAGAGAAAGAGAGAGAGAGAGAGAGAACGTCAAAGAATCCCTGAGAACAGACTGCACAAAGCTCAAGACCGACAGAACTGGAAGAGATTAAGGGAGATCTATGATCAACGCAGAAAGCTGGATGATGATGACATGCATAGTAAACATGTAAACATACTGAGAAGTCGCACAGTGGTGAGAATCCAAAGACATATAAGTTTGTTAATAGATAATACATATGTAATATTAAGCATAAATTTGGTTCACTGTACTTTTATCAGGACACTAATTTTTTGTTTTGGTATATAACCTAATCATTTTTTAAGAAGTTATGGAAAAAATGACAAAAAATTAAAATATCTTTATAACATATTCATCTTCTACCAGCCAAAATCTTGCAAATTTTATATGACAAATCATAAAAATTTAAGGCAAAAATGATATTCTTTTTGTGCGGTTTATTTTATTGTACTGATAATAAATTATATTTTATTATAAGTTTGTCCGTGATGTTATCGACTGTAAATTAATTTAAAAAAATAAAATTTATTTCGTAAAAAAATATATATTTTACAATAATAACACATTAACCTGTACAATAATTTAATAATCTTAACTTTACATGAAAAAGTATATACTTCATCTAATTTACTTACCGTTGCACGTCATCCGCGTCATAGTCCGTGAGGGCACATGATACCAACACAAAATATTTAGGCAGTGTAGCGTTTACGCTACTGACTAGTCCAATTTAAACCCCTCAAGAAATTTTTATTACCCGCCTACGATCGATTTTTAAATGGACATTTTTCCCCACACGCGTAGTAGTCGCTTAAAAAGTAAGGTTGGTCGAGTTGGTACGAGAACGATCAGTTTTGGTCAGAACTCGTCAACGCAGACACGCCAACCGGTGAAATTGTTCACCTTCAAAGTGACGGAATTGGAGCAAGGAAGATAATTTGGGGAAGAATATAATTCATTAATAATAATAGTAATAATTAATTTTAAATAACAAGTATTAATTTATAAGAGTTCCATATAAAAAGGAAGAGTTTTTTGGCGTGTTGCGAGCTCCATGTAAGTAAATCATTTTATAGGTATTATCTCTTTATCATATAATCAAATTTATCATTGTATTTAGTATTTCTTTAGAGATTTATTTTTGAGTTCCGAAATAATTTAAATATAAAATTTCCTTGATTTACTTGCAAAGAACAGAAGGTCATTTTTTTTTATATAGTCAAACTTAAATTCCGATCTATTTCATATCTTATCATTAAGTTTTTGGTTCCCTTTTAACTAACTTTTTTTGGTGGAATATAAAAAGGTTCTACAAATGTGGGACAGCCTTCTGTATTCTGCGCATGTTTATTTCATGGCGCAAGCTTGCCATGCCTACGAAAGTAACTTCATAAATTTGACATGTTGGTTGACATAACCTAATGTTTTGATGTTTTGTTTTGGTGCAGTCAATCCATGCTGCTACACCTATTGAATTGTATTTATTAAATTAAATAATAATTTTAGATTCCGTCACGTGAAAATATTAATTTCACTTTACTTGAGGATATTCTCTTTAGAATATTCCCTCAACGACTCAAGTAACTAAATTTCTTGAATAGTTAGCAAACCCGTGGATTTTGCTGTCACCCAGAGACCAGTGACTGGTTGTGGCTTTTGTGCCCAGGATTCATCTTTACAGCCATAAACTGATGTAGCCGTGCCAAGAGGAGTTTTTCCTATGGACTTATAGTGCTGTAAAGATAAGTTGTTTAACTATTTGACTTTTTTTTACTAACTATCTATTTTGTTACTATGTATTATTTGTTACTATATATCATATGCATATGATAAGGTAAATACCTTTATGATAATTTTTTTTTGATAATTTAATTCTAAAATATTGGGGAGAAGAAAATATATTACCTGTTTTTATTAGTTTTTTTTTAAATAGGATTTTAAGAGTACTGACCAAACTCACTTTTGCTATAATATATTTTTTTAATACAATATATTTGATAAAATAGGTACAATTTTGATATTGGGGAAAGGGAAATAAATTTCATGTGTTTTTTTTTAAACATTGTATAAAGAGTATTGAAGACTCATTTTTTGGATGTAATATATATTTAATATAATTGTAATAGAGATTTATCAAGTTTGATATCTTTACAATATTGTCATTAGTATCTCATATTAGTAGAACTATTTAAGTTAAATGACTACCTTTTTGTGTTAAGACTTTGGCTACAATACGGACTATTCTTGTTGTTTACTGACATTTTATATTTTATTTGGCCAGTGGTAGTGACTATTCGTTTGTTGAGGGGCTATTAGGTCCCATTGTATGTGTACACCATCCACTACCACTGTTATTTGGCTTTGCATTATATGTAAATTGTTTATACACATATACCTATATACATTTTTTATAAATATATTTATTGTTGCTATTTTGAGTTTTATTTCAGTTCTACTAACCTGTATATAACATAGCAAAACAAGATTATTATTTAGTATTTTTGGATTTCAGAGTATTATCTCCAGATTCATTTGTTACTTCAAAATCTCAACTATCGTTGAGTTGGCGCCCTTCTTTTCTCTTCTTATTGTTCTCTTTCTATAAATTTATTCCCAGTGACCTTCGTCAGTTGTATCACGTTTGATATTACCAGGTCTCATTTCTTTCTTGTCTCATTAGCTCATTATCTCTTGTTATTGTTGTTTATATCTTTAAAGCCACAATCCAGTGCATTGAAGCTAGCCCGAACACTCACTTGAGATTTAGCGTCTCTTCGGCTATTTAACTTTGTTCCTCTGAGCTTAGCCATATTTTTAGTATTTTCATCACCTCTCTTCCAGTTCTTCTGGAATTTGGAAGTCTTACACTTCCTAAAATCCAATACTCCCGGAGTATTGAGCGTTTCAATTGGCGCCCAACGTGGGGCACGAACCCACGACCCTGAGATTAAGAGTCTCATGCTCTATCTAGAGTGGCTAGAGTCTCATGCTCTATCAATTGGCTAGACCCAACGTGTGGCTTCTTTTCCACTTCTGCCTTTAAAAAAAAAATATATATATATCTCCTTTAACTTTTGGTTTTGATCTTGGGTTGTTTGGTTTTCACTGGTTGTGCTTTTAGATTTTCATTTTAACGTATAGTTTTGTTTTTCAATTTTTTTTTTTGGACATTACCTTATATCTATATCTTAAATTGACTTGTTTTTGCTATATACTGTGTAGACTGAATAAATTGCTTTGTTTTTGATTGATTAAATAACAATTTTAGATTAATAATAAATTAATTAAAAATTTAAATAACTAAAGTTAACTATTTCACATATTTTACAAGTCCAGAGTAGTCAATAAGTTGAGTCACTACCTCGAAATAACAGTTTTGAAATTTTAGGTTCCTTAGGGTGTTGTAGCAGTATATTTCATTGGATTTCATAACTGGACCAAAACAATTAAACATTACTGGTATAGGTATCCCTTCAGAATATTAATTTGAGGACAGAGAGTAAGTTAAACTTTGCCTACTTTTACTCATTCTCTTGTATATTTCTCAGTTGTGTAAAAAGGTCAGTCTTTAAGGTAGAGCATCTGTTAGCTCCTGAATTAGAGTATGAGTTGAGAGTATGTCATCTAACCAGTCCCTTGTTAAAAAAATGTTTTATGATGTACAGAATGTACCAGGTAAATTTCCTGATTTTAAAGTTGAACATGGTGTTTTGTATAAACATGTCTTAAGTTCCATAGATTCCCTTACTGAAATGTCGGATTGGAAGATAGTCGTTCCAACTCCTAATAGAGCAGAGGTTTTGGCCACTTTTCATGACCATTCTACTGCAGCTCATTTTGGTTTCTACAAAACTTTCCGTCGAATATCTGAACTTTATTACTGGCCGAAGATGAGTCAAACTGTACGTAGCTATATCGCTTAATGCAAATCTGTGCTACATGCAAACCGACAAATCTTCCTCAACCAGGTTAAATGGATAGTTATCGACAGATTGATTTTGCATTTCAACGTATATCGTTAGATCTCATTAATCCCTTATCACTTCAGTACCAGTTTGGTTGTTTAAGATCTGGTTATCAATTTTGTTTACCTGGCAAAAACCATAAGTTGTGTTATTTTGCCTTCTATTTTTTTTATCTTATCTTAATGTTGGTTATTATCTTAGGTTATGGACTTGCTAATTTTGTTGTTTGTTTTCTCTCAAAAGTCCAACTGCATATCATAGGAGTACAGGATGGATATATGGGAATTTCCCCATCTTGAGTTCTGAGTTAAATAGATGTTTACAGAGATAATTAGGAAACACTTTAACATTTTCTTTTATTGATGTTTGCATAGGCTCGTACGTAGACTATGGCCATAAAGCTTATGCATTCATATTCACTTACTGTGTCGGTGTTTTAGCGTGGGTTCAGGATTGATCACCCTGGATGTGTGCCCTCACTTGGCTCAGAAATATATCAATACATATTAGTTGTTCCTTGAGTGTATCTTAGGTTGAAATTAGAATGTGTCATTTAGAATTGGATCGTTCTGATATTCAGCAGTAAGTAAGTCTGTTTAACTTGGAGGTAATGTACTATGCTATTATCTTTGAAAGTATTTGAGTTTTAACATATCTTATTGTATACTGTTTGTTTACCTGTCTCTCTACTAGTGATATGGATTGGTAGATGTGGGTTATCTTTATCTGTATCTTAATTGAATTTATCTTTACCTTGATGGAATTTATCTCATACCTGTAATGGAGTTTATTTCGCATCTTTACCTTGAGTTTATCTCGTACCTTTACCGTGAGTTTATCTCGTACCTTGACTGAGTTTATCTCGTACCTTTACCTTGAGTGTATCTTTATCTTTACCTTAATTGAGTTTATCTCGTACCTTTACCTTAATTGGTTTATCTCATACCTTTACCTTAAGTTAGTTATCTTTACCTTTACCTGGATAAGTTTATTTCTTATCTATATCTTATGAATATATATCTTATCTTTATCTTGATTATAGAGTCCTAAAAATCTGTCCATTACTGTTCTTGTCGTGAGTAAAGAATTGGAACACGTCAATAGTACAGTTTAGGTATTACAGTTAGGATCTCTTTCATCTTTCCTTCTACCAAGTGTATAGCGGGTAGAAGTTTGTTTTGTGCATATCCTCTACCATGAGTAGATCTGGACGTGCAATTATCTTTTACCTTTTGTGCATATCCTTTACTATGAGTTGGGATTGCAGTTATCTTGCTTACCTTTTTTTTAGCATACCCTATACCATGAGTATAGTGGGCTTGCTAGTATCTAAGGCACTAACAACCTTTACCGATTGTGTGCTTTCCTACCGCTGCTAGAGCAAGTAGGTGTATTGAATTAGCTTTTACTTTGAATTTTCAATATGTTGTTGATATCCCGAACCATATATATGTTTAGGTTTGTAGTTTCAACTAGTCCTGAGTAATTAGGCCCTCATTGAACTCTATGGTGACGAATAGAATCTGGTCGCTCTAGTGTCAACGTTGGGTAAAGTTCATAGGACTTTGTTTGAATTTCGTTGTTATGAATGGTTCTTGGAGATATTGTGTTAGGGGTTGTTAATACACATCTATAATGTAGTTTTAACGAATGGTTGTTTTTACAAATACTTGAGAATGTAGATAAGTAGTGTTAAAAGTTAACTTGATCTGTAATGTTATAGAATTAAACTTAAAATGTATATTTTTTTTTATCTTTGGTTTATACTAAATTAACATACATTATCTCATTAAAAAAAAAATGTATGACTTCGTCTCATATTCTTCGTTCCATATTTTTATTTCGTCCTTGATTTTGTTCCAATTCCTGAGCAAATGGTTGACTGGTGACGAAAATGTTCAATTTTAACGTATCAACGTTCATTGTCAGTGTTAGATCGTTCTGCCACAAAAAAAAAAGTTCCTTTTTTTTTTTTTGCTGGAGATGAGGGAGAATGTAGCGTTTACGCTACTGACTAGTCCAATTTAAACCCCTCAAGAAATTTTTATTACCCGCCTACGATCGATTTTTAAATGGACATTTTTCCCCACACGCGTAGTAGTCGCTTAAAAAGTAAGGTTGGTCGAGTTGGTACGAGAACGATCAGTTTTGGTCAGAACTCGTCAACTCAGACACGCCAACCGGTGAAATTGTTCACCTTCAAAGTGACGGAATTGGAGCAAGGAAGATAATTTGGGGAAGAATATAATTCATTAATAATAATAGTAATAATTAATTTTAAATAACAAGTATTAATTTATAAGAGTTCCATATAAAAACGAAGAGTTTTTTGGCGTGTTGCGAGCTCCATGTAAGTAAATCATTTTATACGTATTATCTCTTTATCATATAATCAAATTTATCATTGTATTTAGTATTTCTTATATTTAGTATAAAATTTCCTTGATTTACTTGCAAAGAACAGAAGGTCATTTTTTTTTATATAGTCAAACTTAAATTCCGATCTATTTCATATCTTATCATTAAGTTTTTGGTTCCCTTTTAACTAACTTTTTTTGGTGGAATATAAAAAGGTTCTACAAATGTGGGACAGCCTTCTGTATTCTGCGCATGTTTATTTCATGGCGCAAGCTTGCCATGCCTACGAAAGTAACTTCATAAATTTGACATGTTGGTTGACATAACCTAATGTTTTGATGTTTTGTTTTGGTGCAGTCAATCCATGCTGCTACACCTATTGAATTGTATTTATTAAATTAAATAATAATTTTAGATTCCGTCACGTGAAAATATTAATTTCACTTTACTTGAGGATATTCTCTTTAGAATATTCCCTCAACGACTCAAGTAACTAAATTTCTTGAATAGTTAGCAAACCCGTGGATTTTGCTGTCACCCAGAGACCAGTGACTGGTTGTGGCTTTTGTGCCCAGGATTCATCTTTACAGCCATAAACTGATGTAGCCGTGCCAAGAGGAGTTTTTCCTATGGACTTATAGTGCTGTAAAGATAAGTTGTTTAACTATTTGACTTTTTGTTACTAACTATCTATTTTGTTACTATGTATTATTTGTTACTATATATCATATGCATATGATAAGGTAAATACCTTTATGATAATTTTTTTTTGATAATTTAATTTTTTGATAATTTAATTCTAAAATATTGGGGAGAAGAAAATATATTACCTGTTTTTATTAGTTTTTTTTAAATAGGATTTTAAGAGTACTGACCAAACTCACTTTTGCTATAATATATTTTTTTAATACAATATATTTGATAAAATAGGTACAATTTTGATATTGGGGAAAGGGAAATAAATTTCATGTGTTTTTTTTAAAACATTGTATAAAGAGTATTGAAGACTCATTTTTTGGATGTAATATATATTTAATATAATTGTAATAGAGATTTATCAAGTTTGATATCTTTACAATATTGTCATTAGTATCTCATATTAGTAGAACTATTTAAGTTAAATGACTACCTTTTTGTGTTAAGACTTTGGCTACAATACGGACTATTCTTGTTGTTTACTGACATTTTATATTTTATTTGGCCAGTGGTAGTGACTATTCGTTTGTTGAGGGGCTATTAGGTCCCATTGTATGTGTACACCATCCACTACCACTGTTATTTGGCTTTGCATTATATGTAAATTGTTTATACACATATACCTATATACATTTTTTATAAATATATTTATTGTTGCTATTTTGAGTTTTATTTCAGTTCTACTAACCTGTATATAACATAGCAAAACAAGATTATTATTTAGTATTTTTGGATTTCAAAGTATTATCTCCAGATTCATTTGTTACTTCAAAATCTCAACTATCGTTGAGTTGGCGCCCTTCTTTTCTCTTCTTATTGTTCTCTTTCTATAAATTTATTCCCAGTGACCTTCGTCAGTTGTATCACGTTTGATATTACCAGGTCTCATTTCTTTCTTGTCTCATTAGCTCATTATCTCTTGTTATTGTTGTTTATATCTTTAAAGCCACAATCCAGTGCATTGAAGCTAGCCCGAACACTCACTTGAGATTTAGCGTCTCTTCGGCTATTTAACTTTGTTCCTCTGAGCTTAGCCATATTTTTAGTATTTTCATCACCTCTCTTCCAGTTCTTCTGGAATTTGGAAGTCTTACACTTCCTAAAATCCAATACTCCCGGAGTATTGAGCGTTTCAGCAGTAGGTGTCTTCTTTTTTAAAATCACTTTGCCGAGTAGACTGGCACTACAGCTAGTAGACATTATATTATATACGCGTAGAAATAATATTTAAAGATTTCTATTAATGTTAACTTAAAGAAATACATAATAATATGTTTTATTTAATTTGCATAAACGCATTAGAAAGCGTTTTTATATAGAACATTTGTTAGGAACACACTGTAACTGTAATCGAACGAAGGTGATATTTTGGCATAAACTGGTAACACTTATTTGACAGTTGCGGTGTTGACACTTTTTGTAATTTATTATTTTAAATTTTAAAGTGAATAGCTCTTGTTTTATTATCTCAATATCCAACAAAACGTTAATAGAAAATGACTTAAACAATGAGCTAAAGAAATCAATAAATGAGAACAACACAGAAATATGGAACACATTTAAAGATCTTACCTTGAAAGTAATAAAAAAATATTCAACAACGTTACACAGGTACAAAAAACAACAATGGATGACTGATTAAATCCTGGAATTAATGGAGCAGAGAAGGAAACTGAAAGGTAACAAGACAGAATATAAGGAAAAACAGAAACTAATTAAACAAAAAATAAAGGTGTCTAAAGAAAAATGGATGGAGGATAAATGCAAGGAATTAGAAAAGTTGAATGAAAAACATGATACGTTTAATATGTTTAAAAAAGTTAGAGAAGTAGCTGGTCTTTATCATAAGAAAACTCCACATACTATAACCGATTCGTCGGGAAAAATGATAATAGACGAACATGAAATTCGAACAACCTGGTGTAATTATATAAGTGAACTGTATGATAGACCCGAAGAATCGGAGACTTTAGTTGAAGGTGAATGACCTGAAATACTAAAATCAGAAATACTGCATTCTATAAAGTTAGCAAAGAACAAGAAAGCCGTTGGCCCTGATAACATACCGACAGAGATGTTAAAGCTTATAAATGAGGAGAATATTGGAATACTGGTCAAACTTTTCAATGATGTTTATTCGACTAGTGATATCCCTGAAGATTGGTTAAAGTCCGAATTCATAACACTACCAAAAAAACAACGTCCGAAAAAGTGTAGCGATTATAGAATGAGCCTTATGAGCCACACTTTGAAAATATTTCTACGCATCATCCACAGTAGAATCAGAGATAAATGTGAAGAAGATCAGGATGAAACACAATTTGGCTTCAGAAATGGACTGGGAACACGGGACGCCCTCTTTGCACTAAATGTATTACTGCAGAAATGTCGAGATCAAAGGAAAGACGTCTTTGCTGTATTTATTGACTATGAAAAGGCCTTTGATCGAGTACAGCATCACAAATTAATTACAATATTAAAAGATAAAGGAGTTGATAGTCAAGAGATACGATTCATAGAAAAGTTATACTGGCGTCAAACAGCGACAGCTTGCATAAACGGAAAATCAACAGAAATATGTAAAATACAAAGAGATGTCGGACAGGGTTGTATACTATCCCCACTGTTATTTAATTTATATTCAGATAGAATATTTAAAGAAACGCTGCATAATTTGGAATGGGGCGTGAAAGTTAATGGAATTCTGATAAATACAATCAGATATGCAGACGATACAGTTATTTTAAGTGGTGACATGAATAGATTACAATGCCTTTTAAATGCCATTGATAAAGTGGGAAGAGAGTTTAGCCTAAACATAAACTGTTCAAAAACAAAACACATGGTGTTTAGCCGTTTAGCACATCAAGATGCACGATTATATGTTGATTGTCATATAATTCAAAGAGTGTCCAGTTTTAAATATCTTGGTTGCCATATTACTGAACAACTAGATCCAGATCAAGAGATAAAATGTAGAATCGAGATAGCCCGCACGACATTTTTTAAAATGAGGTCATTCTTCTGTAATGATAACTTGCAACTTCAACTTCGAAAGCGCATGGTTAAATGCTACATTTGGTCAGTCCTCTTATACGGTGTCGAAGCATGGACATTAAAAATATCCACGATTAATCGTCTTGAGATGTGGCTGCACAGACGTATACTAAAAATTCCATGGACGGCTATGCTGACAAATGTGGCAGTCCTTGAAAGAGCAAATGCTGCTCGCGAGCTGCTTGATAACATCAAATGTAGAAAGATGGCCTATTTTGGACACGTAGTAAGGGGAGACCGATATAATATTCTTCAACTCATTATGATGGGTAAAATCGAAGGACGCAGAGAAATTGGTAGAATGCAGGCCTCTTGGTTGAAGAATATCAGGGAGTGGACAGGAATAAAGAAAGCTGAGCAACTATCTAGAATAGCTCGAGGCAGAGACAGTTTCGCCATGTTAATCGTCAACGTCAATGGGACTTGATAGGGCACGTTAAGAAGAAGCTGTTGTTTTATATTTTTACCTATTTAATAAAATCTGTTCTTTTTAGAACAAAGTTACTGTATTTTATTTCAAAAATGTCACGTAAGAATTTATATAGTCGTTGTAAAGAGATGGTAATACTTTTGCAATAATTATGTGACCTATTTGATTTTAAATGAATTTTTTTTTACTTTGGCAACTATGTCAACTTCGATTTGTGTCAATTATTGACGTGCAACGGTAAGTAAATTAGATAAAGTATACTTCATTTTTAATATAAAATTAAAGTTTTTTTCTACGGAACATTGCATATGACTATCTAAAGTAACGTTTGTGAAGATCTCTGGAAAACCTTTCACCTATGTGAGATGTTAAGAAAACGTCTTGATAGAGAAGCGATCTGTTAGGCAAGCAATAGACAAGCGTTCTAAACGTAAATAGTAGATGAGATGCATACTGCGGCTCAGACCACCTATTAGTTCAGGTATACTTCAGATGTAGAATCAGCCAGAATCAGACAGGCAAAAGAAAATCAACCAAGAAAGAAAATTCTAGATCAGGGAAAACTGAAAAGACCTGAGACCCAAAAGAAATTTAAAGAAGAAATAAAGAAAAAGCTGAATGAATATGAAGAAAATAAAGAGAAAAAAAAATGGTATTTGAAAATCAAAGACGAATAGCTGATATAAATCATGCTATCAAATAAAATTTATATGATAGCATATAAATGTATTAAAATAAATAAAACAAGGTTATAAACCAAAAACTAATAGAAATAGAAATGGCGAAATAACCAGCAACACTAAGGAAATTAAAGAAACTTGGAAAACGTATTATGAAAATCTGTTGGCCGAAAACTCTTACATTGATGATGTAGAATAGACAGACCGTGAGCTATTTGAAGTCTCAGAAAATGAAGAGAATGAGATAACAAAACCGCAAACGATAGAAGAGATTGAAAGGGAAATTAAGCTGAAGAAAAATAACAAGGCCCCTGGATGTGATGGAATACTTGCAGAATTGTTTAATTTGGGAGGAAGGGAAATTACTAAACGAATATATGAGGTCATACACAGAAGAAGGAAACAAGAGAAAATGTCAAAAGAGTGTAAAAGAGTATCATCTGCCCAATCCATAAAAAATGCGATGAACTCATCTGTCAAAACTATAGAGGAATTTCTTTGCTGTGTTGTGGATATAAAGTATTTACCAGTATACTTAACCATAGACTACGACCAATAAACATATCACACATACAAAATACAGTGCTCAACAATTGATAAGGATCAAAGTAATATTTTATGCCAGAAATACTCGGAGTTTGTAAAAAATTAATAGAATTAAAATAATTATAATTAACTGACTTTGTTATCAATTTGAAACGAAATAAAATAAATTTTGCTATTGTGGCCATCTGTTTTCTTCTTTTTTTACTATCGTCAGCAAAAAATTTAATATTAAAGTCGTATATTTTTATTTGATATTAACAGTGTAGGTTCAGTTATTTTAAAGAGTGGGGTATTTTTATTAATTAGTTATTAACCATGCCTCAAAAATGTTTATTGTCCAAATGCAACAGATTGTGGGATGGATCAAAGAAAAGTTAACTCAACGTGAAGTGGCTTAACGTTTGACGATTTCAAGTATTGTAAATATAGTTTGGTAATCGTTAGGTCACAAATGGTCTAGCCTCATATGTTCATGGTGGAGGGCGATAACGGTGTACCAACCCTGTTGATGGCCGATTTATGCGAACTAGTGCTGGACGAAACCCAACGTTGCATATGACTTAAGAGCAAGAAGACGTTCATCTCATCAAGTACTAACCAGAGAATTTCGCGGATCGAGAGAAGACTATGGACTGAAAAACACCGCAACGAGCTAATCAAAGAATCTAGAAACTGTTTATTTACAGCTGAGTCTAGATTTCGTATAAACAATTCCGATGGTCTTATTTTGGTTTGAAGGGAACGAGGAAAGATGTATAATCAACATTATACAGTGCCTACAAATGCTTTTGGAGGGAGACTCTTTGCATTTGAGGTGGAATTTGTTTTAATGGCCGCACTAACTTATTGGTTCTGACAAGTGCTTAAAATCTGGAAAACTATGCAATGTTACGAAAATTTGTTATGAAGGCATATTTATCTTACAGCAGTTTGCAGACAAACTACGCATGAAGTGGACTGTGTCTATAAATGAAAACATTTTGCGTTTCTATTACAAGGTGAAGAACCTCGATCGGCTATCGACAACATCTGTATGACGAATTTTGTAGGGAGTACCCAGAGATTCAAGTCTCTGAACAGCGAATAGCAGACCAATACCGGGTAAGTAATTATAAGAAATAATCTTATCCCAAAAACTATATGCGATACCATCAGAAGCGAAGTCGAACGGGAGATTCATAACCAAGAGCTAGTTGTAGCCAAGAGCATAATGAAATCCCTAATGATCAGATTCCTGAGCCTGTCATACAAAACACTCAACCTGTTAATACGCAGCAAGACAACGAGTTGCACGATAACCTGATAAGAGAAATGGCATGTGCCGTACAAGAGTTTAATGGGACAAACCCACTTATCAGACCACCGCTACCAAAAATAAACTCTTGTGAAAAACTAGGTGCGCTGTTACAATTTATGAACACTGAAGTCCTACCCAATTATATCGTGGAAGCTCATACATTAGAATATTTGTATATGCTGATCTACTGTGCAGCAACAACAAATGCTAATGTTATGGGCATTAAGATCAGAACACAACGGGCTACTAATATCGAAAGGACAGATAACAGACATGCACCTTGAGAAAAACGGCTGCTAATTAAAATAGAGGCATTACGTAGAGACATTGGACAAATCACGGA
The DNA here is from genome assembly GCA_918026665.1 of Diabrotica balteata. Lineage (NCBI taxonomy): Eukaryota > Metazoa > Arthropoda > Insecta > Coleoptera > Chrysomelidae > Diabrotica > Diabrotica balteata. The sequence goes on along the minus strand of OU898282.1, from coordinate 83,492,006 downwards.
ATATGTTCGAGGAACAACAAGAAGAAAAGTAATCAGAAGAGCTGAAGAAATAATGCTAACCACCGCAAGACACTCGCAATATAATCCAGAAAACAACACAACACAACAGTGCCTGAATACATTAAAACAAAAACTTTCCGTTTACTCAGGCCGACTAATGAGATACAAAATTAGTAACAAACGAAAGTCCGACAATATGCTTTTTAAGAATGCCGAGAAGGCGTTCTGTAGGAAACTCAATTCTACCGCGGAAAGTGCCAATAAATCGTAACCAAGCTAAGAAGAAATCTATGAGCGTTGGGGAAATCAACTATCCACACCAGCTGCTCGTAACACCAATGCTGGATGGATCGAAGATAGGACGCACACTGCCAACACTACGTCACTGCTCCCTACGAACTCTTGGGCGGGGAGGGATTCACTCCCCGCCTCTCGACGCGTTAGTGTTCTGAGCTGTTGGACGTGAATCCCTGTCCTGGCATTTGGTTTTCACCTCTGGCTGCGTTAAGTAGTTGAGTTACTGTGACCAAATGCCCATCTTGGTAGTTAGTATTCGCCTCTGGTTGCGTTGAGTAACTGAGTTACCGTTGCTAACTACCCATCTTCCTGTCTTTTGATTTCTTTTCCTTGTTCTCCTGAAGAAGCTACATACAATTGTAGCGAAACGTCGAGATGAACCCACTTTTGGGTCACTCACAAATGACACGGTCCAAACCCGGAAGACGAATAAACTATAATTCTAACTCTGGCCGTGGAAGCCTACGATTTCATTTAATACATTTTCATGTTTTATGTTTTTTTTGAACACTTTACAAACAATTTTAAAAACATTAAATATTTGCTGAAAACCCAAAAACTACAATAGAAAAATATTTTGCAGTTAGGGTATATTTGAAAAATAAGAAATTCTCAAAACTGTAATCTCTGTTACCCAGAAACATAAGTGTGCACAAATAAATTATAATAAACGAAATTTACATAAGTACCCAGTTATTAACTACTTCTTTTAACTTTTTTGATAGCGCTTTACAAAATCTTTTAAAAACATTAAATTTTTTTCTGAAAAACCAAAAACTACAATCAAAAATTTTACAGTTAAGATATATTTGAAAAATAAGAAATTCACACAACTGTAATCTCTGTTACTCAGAAACACACAGGCATGGACAAATAAATTATAATAAACGAAATTGACATACACAAAATTGTTAAATTTTTATATTAGTATGTAATATTAAAATATATTTATGTTTTTTTTTTTGATAACACTTTACAAAATCTCTTACAAACATTAAGTATATCTTTTTCTGAAAAATCAGAAAATACAATGGAAAAGTATTTTACAGTTATGGTGTATTTGAAAAATACAAAATTCTCAAAACTGTAAAGCCGTTACTCAGAAACACATAAGCGTGAACACATGAATTATATTAACAGAAATGTACATAGTTCCTTGTTCAATTTTTATATAATTAGCATGTATGTTGGGAAAAGTTCCCAACACCTTGAATTTAAATTATATAAGAAATTAAAATTTTGAACCTCTAGCGCCATTTTCGTGCATTCCCAATGTCACATTTTTTATGACATAAGTTCCAATTTGTTACACTTAGAAAGCCTTCTCGTCATGAGAGGGCGTTGAATGCCTTTAGGTCGCACATGTTAATAAATAAAATAATATAATATGTAATATTAAATAAAAAACACATAAATGCAGGAAATCACTCTCAGATAATTGTAAACTTATATATTCACTCTAAAATAAATTTATTGTGAAAGGGGACTTATCCACCTAGTGACAGTTTTCAAAAAACTGAAAAATGACAATTAGCAAGGAGAGAAGTTGGCGGTGTCATAGAAAAAAAAAATATATACGGCGTTGTGTCTTCGCCATTAGCCATTTTTATTTTAAGTTTTTGAAAATTATAAAACGATCTTAGGAATGTGAACTTGGTGAAGTCATAGGTGCAACGAAGGGAAAGTGTAATGATAAAAGTGTTCCTGCTACCAGTTGCCGTCGGAAGCATCTTCTGAAGGGTGTCAACTACTGTTCAAAGTTATTGTAAGGTACTTAATATTCTCTATTATTGAAGTCCTCCATAGCCAGAGACACAATTTAAAACGAAATTTGTGTACACACACTTTATTCGCGAATGAAACTATATCTCGTGTGCTTAATATAAGTTAATGTTAAAATTTAGAAGGCCGAATAAGTATGTGCACATTTCTCTAATAAATATGAATTCATATCCATTTGTATTGTAACCCCTTTTATATAAAAATTACGAGAGAGTAAAACCTTAGTTATTTGTTAGTTTTCAATACACTTATAGTACTGTTTATTTATTTTATTTCACTTATACCTAATAAAGTCAATTTTGGAGATTCTGAACCAGCCCCTAACTGGAAATACAATATTAACTCTAGGAGTTTTTATATAGTCGGAGACACGTTTGTCGGTCCTCCACGCTCGAGTGGTTGCAAGGCAGACCAAAGTAGTTTGCTGAGCGACCATTTGATGGTCCTTCGAGCCGGATCCCAAAAAAGACTTTTTGCAAAATTTATAAATAGTTTCATTGAATTTAGTAAAAATCTCTGTTTAAAATTCTTATCTCTCTCTCTCCTACTCAATTAAATGCCAAAAAGGCCAGTCTCGGTTACAATACAAATAAATTAAAACTACACTAAGAAAGGTGTACTCTCTAGTTTTGTATATTTTGACTTATGCCTGTGACTATGACTTATTTATTGTTAATGTTTTATTGTGTGCATTCCTCTCTTTATGTTTATTGCAAGTGCGTACCTATATAAAAAATAATTTCTGCAGTTCCTTAATTTAAATACTTGATAATTTAGTTTAATAAAAATTCATATACTCAACATGAATAATAGACAAGTAACGAAACATGCTCGCACCTCTGCGAAAGCATCTTTAACTCGCTTAGAGAAGTGGACAGACGCAAATCTCGATACTGCGATCAGTATTTCTCAATTAGCCATTCGGAAAAAAATGGCATTAGATTGTTTTCAGCAATATAATGTAGCTCAGGATGAATTAGAATGTTTTTTAACTGCGGAAGAAAGTTTTGATGATAGGGAACAATTGGAAGAAAGGTTTAGCATAGTGTTATCTCGAATTCAGGATAAAATCTCGGTTTTAAAATCTTCTGTCGAATCTAAAACTGTAGAGTCAGGAACTAAAGTGCTCTCGTCTCCAGCGGTAAAGTTACCGGAAATAAATATTCAAAAGTTCTCAGGAAACATAGTAGAGTGGACTCCATTTTATGATTTATTTGACGCGTTAATTTTAAAAAATAATAATTTAACTTCCATTCAGATGATGATCTATCTCAAATCATATCTGAGTGGCGAGCCACTCAGACTTATAGATACACTGCCCGTTACGGCAGATAACTTTCAAATTGCTTTAGATACACTTAAAAATAGATACACTAATAAAAATTTGTTGGTAAAAAGTTTATTACGTGATTTATTTGAAGTAAAGCCAATTCAAGGTAACTCTCAAGTCCATAAGCAACTCAGGGAATTTTATGTTTCAGTAAATAAAAGTTTTCAGTCTCTTAAAAATTTAAATTTGTCTCACGAACAGTTATTAGATTTGACACTAATATATCATTTAGAAAATAAGTTAGATTTCTCTACGAAAAGAAGTTTGGAATTTGAAAATAACTCTTATAGTACAATAACTCTGAAACAATTTTTAGAAAGCATAGAAGCTCGCTGTAATCATTTAGAAAATTTAGAATCTCGAGATCAAAATAAGTCTTTTAGCTCTAAATCGATGAAGGCGACTCATACGTCAGTACACGCCGCGATAAACTCTAATAATACTCCGGAACCTAGAAACTCTTCATGTATTTTTTGTAAAAATGACTCGCATCGCATTTATAGCTGTTTGAAATTTAAGGAATTGCCTCATTGTGAAAAAATTAACTTTGTGAAATCACAAAGATTGTGTTTTAATTGTTTGGGCTCTGCCCATAGCGTATATGAATGTACGAGGGGTAGGTACTTGTAAAGTGTGTCGCAGAAAGCATCATACGCTCTTACACTTTGAGAGTAAAAATAATGCTGCAAATATGATTAACAATTTTCGAAGTAATAGTCACTCGCCCAATAGCACCTCTTCTTTTTCTCAAAATGTCCCAAACTCAGCTCCTAGAAATTTCTCTAATATGCCACAAAATAGGCACAGATCTAACTCTAATTCTAGAAACAATTACTCTCAAGGACAACCCGGTCCTTCCCACTCTAATAGTGGCATTCGTCCCAACACTCAAGGCACCTATGACAATGTTGATAGTTCTCAAAACAGAAGTGAAAATGCTCAGTCCTTTGTCGACACTCGTCAGCAAAATGTCAATAATATTACTCCCTCTCTCTCGGCACTTTGTGCTACCTCTCTTGTACTCTTAGGCACTGCACAAATATTTGTTTATAGTTCTCAAGGCCATAGGATTACAGGAAAGGCTTTACTTGATCCATGTAGCCAAAACTCTTTTGTAACCTCAAAGTTTGCTGACAAACTTGGGTACACTCCCCAGAAAAGGACTCTAAGTATCTCTGGAATAGGTTCACAGATTGCTCACTCAAACAAAATGATTGATATTGTTGCACACTCATGTGTGTCTCGTGAAAAATGCAAAATCTCTTGCTCTATTTTAGAAAATATCACTGGGAAACTCCCTCAAGTTGAAATTGATCACTCTCTCATAAGAATTCCCTCGGATATTCAACTCGCTGACTCACTCTATTATACCCCTACACAAATTGACCTTCTCATAGGTGCAGATTGCTTTTACGACTTGTTATTAGAAGGGGTAAGGAGGCTTGGTAACAATCTCCCTGTACTTCAACAGACCAGATTTGGATGGGTAGTTGCTGGACATGTACCCTCATCTCGTAATAAAAGGGTTAGATTTAATCTTCCTTCCCTCTCAAGTGAACCTCACAATGTAGCCATGTTTGTTCAATCCGTAGAGAAACTCACTCTCGATAATTTAGTAGAAAGGTTCTGGAAGCTGGAAGAAATTCCTGAAAGGGTCCTCCTCGCCCCAGAGGAGGAACTCGCTGAAAAAATATTTGTAGACACAACTCGTGTATTAGAAAATGGCTCATATCAAGTGGATTTACCTCTGAGGTCTCCATTAGAAAACCTAAAATTAGGCCATTCTCTCTCTATCGCCCAAAAAAGATTTTTTAACTTAGAAAAGAAATTCTCTAAAAATCGAGAATACTTTATAAATTATAAAAGGTTCATTGATGAATATGTGGATCTCGGACATGGGAAATACGTTCCTCTCTCAGAAGTAAACGAAAACAATGAACCTAAATATTTTATCCCGCATCATGCAGTCTTACGAGAAGACAAAACTACCACCAAATTAAGGGTGGTGTTTGATTGCTCGTGTCCAACATCATCAGGATTGTCATTAAATGACATTTCCCTCAAAGGTTTCCAACTACAGCCCAATCTCATGGACATTTTGTGTCGCTTTCGATCTTTCAAATTTGTCCTCATCTCAGATATAGAAAAAATGTATAGACAAATTAAGATAAATCCTGCTCAAACATTTTTATTAAATATTCTCTGGAGAGACTCAGCCTCTCAACCTCTGAAATGTATCGAACTCTCTACTGTTACGTATGGATGTACTAGTGCCCCTTTTCAAGCTACTCGTGTTCTCAAGGAGATTGCTCAAATTCACAAAGGTCAGTACCCTCTAGCCTCTAAGGCCCTTTTAGAGCAAACCTATGTTGATGATATTTTGGCTGGCTGTGATCATGAATCAAGCTTGGAAAATTTGTATTCAGAATTGAACTCTCTATTAAGTAGTTGTGGCTTTAGTTTGCACAAGTGGTGCACTAACTCACAAAATTTTCTCGCGGGCATTTCGACTCAATCAATCTCTGAATATAACCTCAGTTTCGACGATAACCCAAATAAAGTGTTAGGAATAAAATGGAACCCCTCTAAAGATTTTTTGTGTATAGCTCTTCCTAATGTTTCATTTCAAGGGCCTCCAACAAAAAGAAAAATTCTTTCTCTCATAGCTCAATGCTATGACCCTTTAGGACTACTGGCTCCTGTTATAGTAGTTGGAAAAATTCTTATGCAGCAACTATGGATGTTAAAGATAGATTGGGACAAAGAAATTGTTGAAAAAACTCTACTAGAAAATTGGACGTCGTTTTTAGCAAATTTGCCAACTCTAGAAAAATTGGAAATTCCCAGATATTTCTTTTTCTTAAAGGAAATCATTAGAATAGAATTTCATGGTTTCGCTGACGCTAGCTCAAAGGCATATGCAGCTTGTGTATATGTCCGCACTGTTTACTCAGATGGCTCTATATCCAGTAATCTCATATCGTCAAAGTCCAGAATTGCTCCTCTCAAAGTAATCAGTATACCTCGTCTCGAATTGTGTGCAATGCTCCTCTTGTCACAATTAATGGAAAACCTCATAAGTATTTTTGAAAATAGATTCCTCATTAGTTCGGTTCATCTCTGGACAGACTCAGAAATTGCTCGATTTTGGATTAAATCTCATCCCTCTCGTTGGAACGTATTTGTTGCCAACCGTGTCTCTAAAATTCAAGATATAACCTCTGGATGGCAGTGGCATCACGTAAGCTCAGAAAATAATGCAGCAGATTTGCCCTCAAGGGGTCTACAACCCCAACACATTCTTAATTGCTCACTTTGGTGGCACGGTCCATCTTTTTTGTTAGATCCAAACCTCGATTGCGACGAAGGCAATTTACTCAAAGAAATTAGGGATCCCCCGGAGGAAAGGAAAGTGTCGTTAGTAATTCAACCATCCTCGGATAATTTTGAGTTTTGGACTCGTTTATTTACTCATTATTCAGAATTCTCACGTCTGCAAAGGGCAGTAGCTTATTTAATCAGGTTTATTCAGAATAAATTTTCGGCTCATTTTAAGCATGAAATTCTTTCAGGTACTCTCACCTCTCAGGAACTCAAACATGCAAGTGTTTGTATTGTAAAGGCACTACAAGCAAAATATTTCTCAAAGGAACTCGTGGAATTGAAAACTCACAAACCTCTTTCTAACAAAAATTTGTTACCGCTCAAACCATTCTACGATGAAGTAGATGGTCTCATTCGTGTAGGTGGAAGACTGGAAAATGCAGATATCCCCTATTCTCAGAAACACCCAATTCTCCTACCTTCTTGCAATGAAGTTGTTTGTCTTATGTTGACTCATGAACATAGACGCTTGGGACATGCAGGTGCCCAAACTGTACTCTCCAATTTTAGATTAAGGTATTGGCCGTTAAATGGACTTAGAGAAGTAAAGTCCATCATAATAAAATGTATTCTCTGTCACAGATTTCGTGCAAAGTCTCTAGAGCAGGTCATGGCAGATCTCCCCAAGGATAGAGTAAACTCGTCTCGTCCGTTTCAAAAGGTAGGTACTGATTACGGTGGTCCATTTTTATTGAAATCCTCTCATCTCAGAAAGGCTCCTATAATAAAGGGTTATATAGTAATATTTGTGTGTATGTCCACCAAGGCAGTACATCTCGAATTAGTTACAAGTCTCACGGCTGAAGCGTTCATTTGTACTCTAAAAAGATTTGTTTCCCGCAGAGGAAACCCCTCCGTCATTCTCTGTGATAATGCTACGAATTTCTGGGGAGCAAGAAACCAATTAAAGGAACTCCATGATTTTTTGAAAAAGGATAAAATTCAAAGCTCATTAAAAGAATATTGTACTCAGAATTATATAGATTTCAATTTCATCCCTCCAAGGTCACCTCACTTCGGTGGTTTGTGGGAAAGTGCAGTTAAAAGTACTAAGTATCACCTGTATAGACTCATAGGCAACTACTCCTTTACATTTGAAGTTTTTTATACAGTTTTAACTCAAATTGAGGCAATCCTTAATTCGCGACCTCTCTGTAGTTTATCAAACGACCCCAATGACCTTCAGGCGCTAACGCCAGGTCATTTTTTGATTCAGACTAGTTTAACAGCTCATCCAGAAAGAAATGTAGTTGATATTCCCGAATCTCGTTTAAAAATCTGGGAACGCATTTCCCAGATTCAACAGACTTTCTGGAAAAGATGGTCAACAGATTATCTTAATCGGTTACAAAACCGACCTAAATGGTTTCATGACTCGAAACCAATAAAGGTGAATGATCTCGTCCTTGTTAAAGACTCTGACACTCCGCCATTAAAATGGCCTTTGGCCAGAATAGTAGAAGTTTTTCCTGGCAAGGATAATAAAATTAGAGTAGTAAAGATAAAAACTAGTAATGGTTGTTATACTCGGCCTATTACAAAACTATGCCCTCTCCCTTGTAATGAGGAGAATAACTCCTAAATTTAGTTCTTTCAATAATATATTAAGTCAGTTAGTTAGCTGTATAGTTAGATAAGGTCTAAGTATAAATAATTAATATATAATGCTCGCATTCTCATTAGTTTAGCATTCTAATGTTAGTTAATTTTTTTTTTTTTTCAATTGTGTCATGACGGGAAAAGTTGACTATTGTTATTGATTTGAAGAGAAGGAATTTGTAGTTTCAATAGCTCTGCTACTAGCATATGCTCTCGCTCTCGCCCTTGCTTCTTCCTTTTGGTTTTTGAAGATGTTTGTTGAATTAGTCAACAACAAGGGGGAGTATGTTGGGAAAAGTTCCCAACACCTTGAATTTAAATTATATAAGAAATTAAAATTTTGAACCTCTAGCGCCATTTTCGTGCATTCCCAATGTCACATTTTTTATGACATAAGTTCCAATTTGTTACACTTAGAAAGCCTTCTCGTCATGAGAGGGCGTTGAATGCCTTTAGGTCGCACATGTTAATAAATAAAATAATATAATATGTAATATTAAATAAAAAACACATAAATGCAGGAAATCACTCTCAGATAATTGTAAACTTATATATTCACTCTAAAATAAATTTATTGTGAAAGGGGACTTATCCACCTAGTGACAGTTTTCAAAAAACTGAAAAATGACAATTAGCAAGGAGAGAAGTTGGCGGTGTCATAGAAAAAAAAAATATATACGGCGTTGTGTCTTCGCCATTAGCCATTTTTATTTTAAGTTTTTGAAAATTATAAAACGATCTTAGGAATGTGAACTTGGTGAAGTCATAGGTGCAACGAAGGGAAAGTGTAATGATAAAAGTGTTCCTGCTACCAGTTGCCGTCGGAAGCATCTTCTGAAGGGTGTCAACTACTGTTCAAAGTTATTGTAAGGTACTTAATATTCTCTATTATTGAAGTCCTCCATAGCCAGAGACACAATTTAAAACGAAATTTGTGTACACACACTTTATTCGCGAATGAAACTATATCTCGTGTGCTTAATATAAGTTAATGTTAAAATTTAGAAGGCCGAATAAGTATGTGCACATTTCTCTAATAAATATGAATTCATATCCATTTGTATTGTAACCCCTTTTATATAAAAATTACGAGAGAGTAAAACCTTAGTTATTTGTTAGTTTTCAATACACTTATAGTACTGTTTATTTATTTTATTTCACTTATACCTAATAAAGTCAATTTTGGAGATTCTGAACCAGCCCCTAACTGGAAATACAATATTAACTCTAGGAGTTTTTATATAGTCGGAGACACGTTTGTCGGTCCTCCACGCTCGAGTGGTTGCAAGGCAGACCAAAGTAGTTTGCTGAGCGACCATTTGATGGTCGAATTCATATCCATTTGTATTGTAACCCCTTTTATATAAAAATTACGAGAGAGTAAAACTTTAGTTATTTGTTAGTTTTCAATACACTTGTAGTACTGTTCATTTATTTTATTTCACTTATACCTAATAAAGTCAATTTTGGAGATTCTGAACCAGCCCCTAACTGGAAATACAATATTAACTCTAGGAGTTTTTATATAGTCGGAGACACGTTTGTCGGTCCTCCACGCTCGAGTGGTTGCAAGGCAGACCAAAGTAGTTTGCTGAGCGACCATTTGATGTATATATCTTCAATTTTTTTTTATAGTGCTTTACAAACAGATTTTAAAATCATTCGATTTTTTTTCTGAAAAATCAAAAACAACAATAGAAAAATCTTTTGGTATATTCAAAAACTAAGAAATTCTCAAAACTGTAATCTCTGTTAGTAAATTATATTAACCCAAATCTACATACACAGTTGCTAAATTTTTATATTAGCATATAATATTGAATTCCATTTTAAATTTTTTTTTAATAGCACTTTACATAATCTATTAAAACATATTTTATTCTGAAAACCCAAAAACTACATTAGAAAAATCTTTTTTAGTTATGGTATATTTGAAAAATAAGAAATTCTCAAAAATGTAATATTTGTTACCTAGAAACACATAAGCGTTCACAAATAAATTATAATATCCGAAATTTGATTACACAATTGTTAATTTTTATTTTGTATTAGCATGTACTGTTGAAATATATTATTAATTTTTTTTTTGATAACACTTAACAAAATCTTTTAAAAACATATTTTTTCTGAAAAATCAGAAACTACAATAGAAAAATCTTTTAAGGTTATGGTGTATTTGAAAAATATGAAATTCTCAAAACTGTAAAACCATTACTCAGAAACAAATAAGCGAGCAAAAATTAATTATATTCGCACAAATTTACATAGTTAGTTGATCAATTTTTATATAATTATGATGTAATGCTGCAATACATTTTCATATTTTATGATTTTTTGAACACTTTACAAACAATTTTAAAAACATTCAAATTTTTTCTGAAAAACCAAAAACTACAATAGAAAAATCTTTTGCAGTTAGGGTATATTTGAAAATAAGAGGTTCTAAAAACTGTAATCTCTGTTATAATATATTAAATAAATTATAATATCCGAAATTTACATACACAGTTGCTCAATTTTTATATTAACATGTAATATTGAAATATATTTTTAAACTATCTATTAATAAATAAAATAAACAAAAACTTTCAAAAACGTTATATTTTTTTCTGAAAACCCAAAAACTACAATAGAAAAATCTTTTACAGTTATGGTATATTTGAAAAATACGAAATTCTCAAAACTTTATGACAAAATTCTGATTTTTCTGTGTGGTTTACTAAAAATATTTTTTGTCACGGTGGTTTCTGTTTTTGCAGAAATCCACTTGGCTGTATAAAAAATTTTAATTTTATTTAGTTGATCAATAACAAGCATATTATGCTCTTTGTAATTATTCAGCCATTTTTTATTAGAATTTATAATGACCTCTAATAAGTATTGTTTAATTTTGACGGTAATTTCATACTCGGTTTTTACTTTTTCAAAAATTGTATTAAATTCTCTTAATAGGAATAAAATGACGTCTGAAAACTTTTTGTTGGTAGTTTCAAATGTTCAATTTTGAATTTTGTTCCATAATCCCGGTTGAAAATTAATAATTCGTCTTTTCTAATTGCTGAACGATCAGAACTAACATTTTGTGAGCAAATTTCGCAATTGAATTTTTTTAATATATAGTATAATAGATATCCCGCTACGTATATTCCCGAACAGGTCTCTAGGGTGGGCTGTACATAAATAATTTTTGTGTGACAAGATTTACCACATCAGAATGATTTATCCCTTGATAGTCAAGATCTAGGGTATTTATTACTTCATCACTATCCCCTAGATTTCTTTCAAGTTCTATTTCCGCAGAGTTTGAATCCAGTTCTAATCCATCTACTTCATCATCTTCACAATTTGCTCCTTCGGTGTGGTTAATAAGTTTTATATGCATATTATGCTGCAGAGCTATACGGAAATCCTTGACCTTAAAAAAAGTATCTATAAATGTTGAATTATATTTCGGTATTTGCAATTATTTTGATACAATAAATTTATTTGTGTTCGTGTAGAGAGAGGGTTGGCTTCAGACTATCTATTAGACACAGATCGTAGTAATTACGATTTTATTGCAGTTTCTAATTTAAATTGACAAAATTAAGGAAAAAGAATCGTGAAACTATATTTTATACTCTTAAGTAAGTAGGTATGCTGTTAAGCCTATTCTAATGCAGAGAAGGTCTATTAGCAGTACAACAAAAAAATCTTTCAAATGTCTAATTTTGTTTTTCCCAGGAATTCAATTAACAGGTCAAATAAAGCAATTAAAAATGATAAATTGACTGAACTTGAGATATTTAGATTATACAGTTTTGATATCAGTAATTTTATTTACTTTGGATTGTTTTTTGAGATAAGTAACACTTTAGACTTTTATTAATTTCATAATTGTGTTATTCTATATTAAACCCAATTTTATAGAATTGTTATAAAAATATTTGCATCTACTTACTTTTGGTTGAGGATTGTAGCCTTCACGATGTCGTACTACAGAAAAAAGATTTTCTAGTGAATCTGGATTCACTCTGGATGTACAAAAATATTTAAATCCTTCCATTTTTAAGTCCTAACAAAGCTTTAATATGGAAGTAATAGTCCATTGAAATCCATCCAAGCAGTAAATTTTTTTTTTGTTTCTTTGTCTCCTTCCATAACTCTCAATTCTTTGAAAAGACCAATTCCGTTTTTGAGAGTGTCATACGGTATGCTGTTATATATAGACAAACCCTTTCGGTAAATATTTGGATCTGCTAACGTTTTGCTGTTTAGGGAATCAAACAAGCAATTTATTTGCTTAAAAAAATCGGCCGTATGTTTTGCTGACTGGCTTTTTATTTGACCCAAATTATAAGCCGTACGGATAGCTTCCGCCACAGAAGAACTAAAAACCTGTGCTGCCAATTTTACCCTCATCTTTTGAAACGTATTTGGGTATACGTGTTTGGTGGTTATCTTTCTTGACTATAAGCCTAGATACAATACTTTTCAGATCTGCTTCAAAAGTTTGGACAAAGTCATTCCAGTTTATTTAATTTCTATTTGAAAAACAAATTGTAGTTTTTTTATTCATGAAATTGTCCCTTAATGATTTAATTAAGTGGGGTACATCAAAAACAGTATATAATAAAGTATTGTTTAGTGAAATTTGTGGCATATCTTTCGTAGCTCCTAGTAAATTATAAGCACGACGATTATTGGATTCTTGGTCACAAATAATTACTTTTGGAAGTAAGCCTATTTCGTTTACTTTTCCTACTACTTCAAATAATAACTCTTTCAACATTTCTCCTTTTACAGGACCTTTTGAAATGTAGTAGCAAAATGGTATTTTCCATGAATTAATGATAACCCTAACCATAAATACAATTGTGTGGTCTGCCAACTTGTCCTTTCTTCCTAAAGCTGAAAAATCTTCGAAACCTTCTAAACAGTCATAAAATTTATTGTACTC